>JAOTQH010000060.1:5022604-5035666 GCA_025631255.1 Cornus kousa | reverse complement strand
ATTAACGGCTTGATTAGCCGTTAATTGTGGGTGTTAGTATGCAGTCCGGTAAGCAGCCCTAGAGAAGATGATTGGTGAAATTAACAGTCCGACAGCCTCGTCGGAGGACAACAACAAGTAGGAGAGAGATTCCAATCTGTGAGAATCTTCCTCGAAGAAGAGCAGTCGCACAAAAATGACTAAACAATTTTAAAACAATTTTGTCTTTGTTGACTCTCATAGAAGAAGTCCATAAATTAAACCATAATGTGACAATTAAGGAATCATTTATAAATGATGACAAAGTACACGTGAAATTCTATCGAGTTAAATTAAAAGGAAGTGAAAGTCTCGGAGAGGGAGAGAGTGCTGATATATCAAGTGAGCGCCAAGAAAGTAGCAAGTGGTAAGAAATAAATGCGAAGTGAAGAGAGAAAGTAATAGAGTGACACGAAAGAGGAAGAGCACTAATGGCAAATTCAGAAGCAAAAGGACATGTTGAAACATTCATATGTGTAGACCTATAGAAGGGTATTAATGGTCGTGACTGGGTGAGTGAGACAATGCCAGAGAGTACGGACTGGTCGTATGCATATAATAAAATGGATCACCTGTATCTTGTGTTAATTGATTTGCTTACAAATTTTAAGTTTTGAATCACTGCATCAATATATATATATATATATATATATATATATATATATTATTTATTTTAGGTATTGGAAATGAAGTGTTACATTCATGAATGTGTAGCCGAGAAGATCCACTTCTCATCTCTCAACACATATCAACTGAAATTCAAAATTGGTACGAAAATGGAACCATCCAATAGGTAAAAGCCCGAATTAAATTCATTGTCCGGATAAAAATTGGACAATTATTACAACTTTGACAAAATCGAATAAATTGACAAACATGCATTTCTTTGGATTATGCATGATTTCGTTATTTAATGCAAGGTGCCAAATATAGGAAAAGATAGATGTTAAGGAACCATAACCTGAAAGTGGGTCCAGGATATTCCGGATAGAAAGCAAATGTAAGAGTAAAAACCCAGTCAAAATGAACAAGATGCAGCCGAACCCATCAAAAATTTATGGTTCACTGACATGTCTTTGACAGTTCATACAACAGACTTAGAAGAAACTTTATGGCTCACCTACATGACTCTGAATGTTTTTACAACAGATTTTGAGGGTAAAAATTAGTAATAAAAGTTATTTAGGCTGAACAATTTGAACAAAAAGAGAAGCTAAAAACTGGCTCCTAGTTGAGTGTGTCTAACAGATGGGAGCCTTCAACTCTCTATTTCATTCAAATCGAGGAATTTATTTGCAAGACATGGTCATGCACAAAAGAGGCAAACTATGCACTTCCGATAGCATTTGGGACCATAACACGATAGTATGCTTACGTTTTAACTTCATGTAATAAGGGTGGTCATAGATCAGATCAAATTAAGCATCAATCCTAAATCAATCTACTCCCGACGGATTAAACAAATCTTAATCTACCACTGATCCGTTATCTCACGATTAGATCGGATCCGTATAATAACGGATTGGATCCGCAAACTAAGTTTTATTTAAATCATCCATTATTATTTTTATAATTTATATTATATATAATTTATTTATCTTTCAACCATAACTAATAAATTAAATTTTAATTTATTAATATTAATTCCTATATTTAAATACTTATTACAATTCATTAACTAATATATTCTTTGAATATATATATATATATATATATTTCACGAATAGGACTGAATTTTTAATAGCCCAATCTATGATCCGATCCGTGAAATACAGATTTAATTTTTTTGAATCTGCAACTGATCCATGGGTATGGTAATCCAATCCGACCCGCACAGATTGGAATGGATCAAATTTGTGGATTATTTGTCCACACCTATCATGCAGTCAGTTTCAAGAACCTCCATCCATTATCTTAGGTTAGCATGTTTCCTGAAAATGTGAGACCAAAAAATGATGGTTAGCGTACGTTTTAATGTCAAAAGGTCAGTTTTAAGAACCTTCATTGTCAAACTGCCAAATCCATGTTATAAAACTAGAAAATAAACAGAGGAGACAATGAATTTTACACACAAAGCATTCATATCATCTGACTCCAAAGAACGAGAGACAAAGGAAGAAAACGTGCATATCAATAGTGACCAAACTAGTCCAAGTTAAATATCACCAAACTAGTTGGTTCACAAAACCAAAGACGGTCCGCAAATTGAACTCATCCTATCTCAAAATAATCTAAACCCTTTCTAGAGTTCCTCGATCCTGCCAAAGTTCAAGGCCATGATAAGCCAGAAATCTAGGAGTAGCACTACAGGGGTTATGCACCTAAAAACAACCAGAGATCTTCTGTGACAAATGCCGTCATTTTCAGAATGTACCCTCCGATGCTGAGTTCTGTACCTTCTCAAAGAGGCAGCCTATCAACTCTGCAAAATAGGCAAATGAAACACTAAGAAAGTATTAGTTGAGATATTAATATACAACAGGACATCCATAAAACAAAGGTTAAGTTGCATTTAGGCATATATGGATTTAGATGAAGGAATTTGAGGTTCACATTCACAAATACATAAGAGAATTGACAATTAATGTGGGTGTTTTTGGAGACCCAAAGGATGAGGATATAGGTAGAGGATTATATACTAGGTTAGAATATTTTGAACAATTATAATCCATCTTGACATGGATTTCAAAACTCTCCTAACCTTGTATCTCTCATAACCTTAAAATTATACATGCATTTTATTTTAATCTATTCATAAATAATCAAGTATAAATATACCAGGGATTGTAGCCTAGTGGTACTCCTCACCTTCCAAAGTAGAAAATCAAGAATTCAAGTCCCATAGCGGTAAAGTGAGTGTGAATTTCAATTACTAAAAATAATAATATTAATCAAATCTAAATATAAGCTACTCCATCAATCAATTAACCCGAACTTTTCATATCAAAAACCTCAATCCAAATGAACCCTAAATGAATCTCTAGTGGTCAAAATCTGGCATGAAAGATAAAAATCATAATCAAACCATATACCTTCAAGCAACTCATTATTACATGCACTGTCCTTTCATATCATAACACATAGAGATGGGTTCAATGAAGCTTTTGCAACCATAACAAAGTAAAATCTTAAAAGCAAACCTTTAAGAATATAGCAAAGGTCAACAATGCACGACAGAATCACTTGCAAATAATTCATTTAAATTATTAGATGGTCCTAGACCATAGGCCATTTGGTGGTCCAGTCCAATTAAAACACACGTCCATTTATTTGTAATATCTTTTTAAACTCTGATAGGTCCACTTTTATAGATGGAGAGTTTTGATTGGACTGAATCATTTGGCCCCATGACCGTCTAATAATTTCTCAATAATTCAAGACTAAATGATCAACAAATTATGAATGAAAGTCCCAAATATTTAAAAATTATCCAACAGCTCATAAAATAATGTGTTGACAATGACCTAAAGTTATCTCTAGTTGAAGCAGCATCATCTCGCAGGGCAAGAAAGGGGGTTTTATATAGTAAATTCAGAAGATTAAACTTAGTTATATTGCACGATACCTATTAGTTTATCTGATCCTAACACAAACATGGGGAAGAAGCTAAAATCCATGCCCAATTAAGAATTGTGATCTTTATTTCATAGAAAATACTGCAATTAAAGCTTAACACTAAGATAACAAACTGAAATGGCCTACAAGACAGAACTTTGCTATTGCTCACCGTCATTACCACAGTTGATTATATAGCCAGATATCTACTACGTGTCATTGGCAATAAATGGCCTGATCTATGTGCGGAGGAATCTGCTTTATCTCAGTCCCAAGTTCTTGCTCAATCCTATACCTGTCATAAAAGCACACAAGAAACTTATCACGTAGAGCCTTCAACAAACCTTCATAACAAATTATTTCAACAGAAAGTCGATATACACACAAGTTGAAGCGGTCTTCATAAGTGATCAAATTCACTGCTAATCCAAGGTGTCCAAACCTCCCTGATCGACCAACCTATGTGTGAAAAATATATCAATAAAAACATAACAGAAATGCTGAGAGAAACGTAAGAGTAAACTGAGAGGAACATACTCTATGGAGATATGTTTCTGCATTTTTAGGAAAATCAAAGTTGATGACCACATTGACTGCTTGAATGTCAATCCCCCTTGTAAAAAGATCTGAACTTCCATCCCATAAGAAAAGTGAAGAACAATGAGATCAGATAGACAAGTACCACTAAATAGAACAGACGGTATTAAGAAACAGCAATAGGACAAGGTGACAGAATTGGACTTGTTCAATTCTGTCAACGAGCAGATGCAAAGACTTTCAAGTAAGGGTGCCCCATACTCGAAATCATATAATCATAATTGAAGCTAATTTTTAACCCAAATTGTGCGAAAGGAAATAAGAGGTATATGAGTGTGGAGAGAGAGAGTTATTACAAACCAAATAAATCAATATTTTTAGCTCTTATGATACAATTTTTCTAAAAAACTTGAGTACCAAAAATCAAATGAACCAAAATCTTATCTCAACAAGATAAAAGTCGGTGTCGTCTTCACAGTCATATCCCCAGTAACTCAAAATCCGTTTCTTACACAGAATTTGTGGTATCCAAATCAATAATATGTCCTCTTACTTCATATTCAGTCAACTCAAGCAGTTGGGTTATAAAACAAACTGGTAAAGTAAGAATACGAATTCCAAAAGAGCTTCAATCTTTGAATAAATCCAATATGTGGCAGCACCAAGCAATCTCAAATGATGGCTGACAAATTTCAAAAGATCTTATATTATCTATAATGTCTATACAACAATCAATATATCATCTGGTCTCGTTTTCATTATTATCAACACATATATACATATTTATATATGCACATATATATACATATATCAGCTGGTTGTCATGAATAACTTATATGATATACCACCACTCTACCTTCCAAATAGAAGGTTGAGGGTTCAAGTCCCAGATGGGACAATCTGAATTTGTGTTTCTTACCTCTCAAAAAAAAAAAAAAAACTTGTGTGACATTCACCAAAGCAACATGTATAGAGAAAGGTACACAGAAGATATGTAGTAGTACCAGTAGCAGCAGCAGTAATAACCAAAAGTCAGCAATGCTTTTACCTGTACAAACAAGATTCCTGCATGCACCATTACGAAAATCATGGAACACCCTGTTGCGATGATCTTGAAGCATTTTTGCATGAATATAGAAGCAGGAATAACCAAGCTCTGTAATTTTCTTCGCGAGAAGTTCTACCCGATTCACCGAATTGCAGAAAATAATTGATTGGTTGATTTGCAGCTGTAGATAGACATACAAAATATCTTATCCATAAAACAAGCAAATAAATATTAAAATATCTTATCCATAAAACGAGCAATTAACTATACGTGCTTAGTTAGGGGACAAACCTTTGAGAAAAGTGTGTTTAGGCAGTGGACTTTCTGTCTTTCTTCAACAAAAGCATAAAATTGTGTTATACCCTTAAGAGTAAGCTCCTCCATAAGGTTGATAATATAAGGCTTCTGTAAATATCTATCTTTGAAATCCTTCACAGTAACAGGAAATGTGGCTGAAAACATCAAAATTTGACGATTTGCAGGCAGAAAACGAATCAACTGCTCTACTGATGGTTGGAACTCTGGAGACAAAAGCTTGTCAGCCTGAAAGCCATTAATTCAGATGCCATAAGATTTTCACATTCTAAAGGCTAAACCATAGTTCAAAGTCAATGTACGAAGTTGTGAGGAGGGGGGCATGACAAGTAAATGGTGTTGTCACAGATTGATATCAGGCTATATGCTAGATAATAATTGAACAAAAGATATCCATGGTCTAATATGTTGGGCTCTGGATAAGCAAGAGGAATGTCATCTCAATCTAGTTGTCATGGCTTTGCAAAACATCTCCCAAGGTGCCTCTCGCTGTCTTGGGTGGGACATGTGAGTTGTCTCAAGATTTAAGACAAGACAATATTGTCCTACAAATTTTATGCACCTTGTCACAATATTCATCTTGAAGCCCAACTGTACCAGGTAGTCGTCTAAATAATTGGCAACTCAAGCAAATCAGTAGATAGAATAAATTCATAAAACTACTTTGATGTTGCGTTTGGGAGCACCGAGTCCGCTGCAACATCAAAGTAGTTTATGGATTTATGAATTTATTCTCACTACTGATTTGCTTGAGTTCTGCCCATTATTTAGATGACTACCTGGTACAGTTGGGCTTCAAGATGAATATTGTGACAAGGTGCGTAAAATTTGTAGTACAATATTATCTTCTTATATCGTGAGACAACTCACATGTCCCGCCCAAGACAGTGTGAGGCACCTTGTGATAAGTATTGCAAGGCCATGACAACTAGATTGAGATGACATTCCTCTTTCTTATGCAGCATCCAGAGCCCAACAAATTATTAGACCATGGATATACTTCGAATTGGAGGAGATTTAGTTTCCAAATCCAAGGAGCCGATTCGGTGCTTCCCAAACATGTCATGAATTAAATTTTGAATCCATTATTGATGAATCTTTTTTATTCTAAATGTGTACCAAGCTCTTAACAATTCATAGTAAGGAGATCACAGGTACAAAAATGACATTGGGTGATGAATAATATAAGATACGTATCAAATCCACAAGCTTCGAAGGTGAGAGAAAACGTTTCCTATTGAATTCAATCATCTCTAGTAAAAAAAAAAAAAAAAAAAAAAAACCCCTCAACTGCAGGGATCATCTCCCACTTCTACGGTAAAATTTCCAAACAATTAAACAAAGAAAAATATTTGAAATGATAAATGAGATCTGAATGGTTAAATCTCTTTTCACAGGGACACAACATTCTTTTGGTCTTACAACATAACAATATTACTACGTAATTTATAAAACATCAAGAATATATAAATGTAAGAACTAGATTGTCATCACCATTCCACCATCCTAAATCACAGTTCTAAAGCAGACTAAACCATTCTCTTACTCATTTGCCCAAAACTTACATTTTAAAACAAAAGATAGCATAAAACTGTCAACACAAAATTGGGTTGAATTCTATATATTTAACTAATATCAAAACCTCACAATACTATATATTTAACTAATATCAAAACCTCACAATACTATACCTCATCCATGACGAGCATTGAGCAGTTTTTCAAAATGCAGATTCCTTTTTTCGCAAGATCTAATATTCTTCCAGGAGTTCCAACAAGTAAATGAACAGGTTGATATAAACGCATTATATCATCTCTTAAGCTGGTTCCACCAGTGGTAACCATGACTTGAATTTTCAAGTTCTTTCCAAGCTCCTTGCAAACTTGTGATGTTTGAAGAGCCAATTCTCGTGTTGGAACAAGTATAACAACTGCATAAAGAGACACACAGAAGGTAAAAACACAATAAGAACCTAAGCTAAGAATTGATTAAATCAAAGTGCAATTATGTGCTATTAGGGAAGCTCATACTGGGCTAAGTCAAGTAGCAGGATCACAATAAATGCATAATTTACAATCAATCAATTTCTGCGTGGAAAAAAAATGATATCCAAAAGCAAGCCGAGACATCACTCACACATGGTGCTAGTTTGATCCGATGCAGAGTTGGAGGGCACCAACTATTCTGCCATCAGAAGATATTTAACAAGGTAAAAGGAATATACTCCCCAGGATTCAGATCCCACTTCCCTATATAAAAAATATACCTGAAAAATAGGGTATCCTCTCTATTGCCCAAAATACGCTAGTGGCATCCCTATATACTGATGCCAATGCATCATTTCCCTGACTTGCCATTTCACATAATGTTAATCGTGCCATATAACCCTCAATAGCGTAATTAAGTTGATCATTATTTTCTTTTTTGGATAAGTATAACTAAGATGATTTTTCTTCCCAATCCAATAAATTCATCCATGTATTATATTTTCCCATATCAATTTTAGCTCCCAGAAACATTTACCTCTGCCTTACATGACAAGAATACTCTCCTCCGAGACATAAAATATATTTCACTTGTAGGAAAAAGTCTTCCACCCACATACCCCATATGGTATACAACTAAACCAACAGCACATGTACAATTATATAATCCCATAAGCAGCATTGAGATCAAATAAATATTATAAACATAACCACAAAATGGTTGAGACTGAAACCTTGAATAACATTGTTGTCTTGATCAATTTTTTCCAAGGCAGGAATGCAAAAGGCAGCAGTTTTCCCAGTTCCGTTTTTAGCTCTAGCAAGAATATCACTTCCAGTTAGAGCAATTGGAATACTTTCTTCCTGAATTGGAGATGGCTTTTCAAACCCCTTTTCATATATTCCCATAAGCAGCTCACGCTTCAAAAAATAGTCTTCAAATTCATTTCCTTTAGTGGCTGTAACATCCTGAATGACAAAAAAAAAACGAAGGGAAAGAGCTAATCAGGACTGAAAAAAAAAAAAAGAAAGGCTAAAATTACACACACAATGAGATCCACAAGTCAAACAAATACACTAATAACCAGTCATCAATAAAACCCAACAAGAATAAGTGAACACCAGGGAATCACAACTTCAAACTATAAATTACAAAAAATAAGATTGTTTATATATATGTATATAGATGTGTACTAGTTTAGGCAAGAAACTTCAAAAAAAAATTACAGAAATATTATATACTGGGTGATCAAGCAATAAAAGTTCCACCAAGAAGTTCAATTTTTTCAAAGTCCAACGGTTAATTTAAAAATCAGTGTAATAGGTATATATGTTATTTTGCATCTTTCAACATATGGTCAAAACATTTATTAAAAAAAAAAAAAAAGTTTCAAAAAAAATATTGTATCTTTCACATTAGCTCAAACATTTTGATTTTATTTTTTAAATAAAAGATAAAAATAAAAAAATTCATGTCTATGCAACACAATCTTTGCAGCAACTGTTAACAGCACATTTTTTTTAATATAACAAAGAACTTTTACTAGTATAAACCCATAAAGAAAAGAAAGAAGGAAATAAGGTAAAACAAATGAAGGATGAGAAATCCTGAAGTGAACAAAACTAGCATTTGTCAAGTGAAAATAAATTCCTCTGATGGGAGATAAAAGAATCCTTGAAAAGGAACCACTGTAGTAGTGCCTTGTTCTTTTTTTTTTTTTTGATAAGTAAATATGTATTAGAAAGTGTTCAGAAGGGGAACGCATCCCAAGAGCTGTACAAAAACCACGAGCAAATAAAACAAAAAAAAGCCTAGGGATCCAAAGACCCCAAAAAATCCAAAAACTCCTCAACGGAAGAACAATCTCTCCCCGTGCCCCAACTAAAAAGAGAACAAAGAATAGAGTAGTGCCTTGTTCAGCCAGAAAATCAGCTCTTCATTGCTTAATTGAGGAACCCGCTTGATCTCCGATCCTAGAGAGGTCGCCAAGTCGAAGAATTCATACATAAGGTTGACTAGTAGCCAAAAACCAGCAGGCTTTCACCCAACAATCACAAATTGTTATTCCCATAAAAAAGGCTTTGTGAAGGCCTACAAGTAGCACTAAGCCGCCAAGGTTTCTACTCTTATGGAAGGGTCTATTCTCACAGGTTAAATAGTAAAGGACAGCGTTGCCTTAATGATCTCTAAATGTGTGTCAAATCACAAGTTGACACGGGCTGCCAAAAGCAGAACCATCAAAGTTACATTTGATCCTCCCCACCATAGGGCGTCTCCAACCTCCCAAAGAATTCTTCATCTCCCCTGAGATGAAGAACCAACCCATACCCTCAAGATCAAGCTAAAAGGCAACCCTTTATATTGCTTCATAAGCAAAGCCTAACAAGAGGAAAAGAATGGCACCTTGCTCCAAAGATCCTCCTCTCCACTTTGTTCATCTTAAAAGGATACAGCTTTTTTGTCATCCCAAATGACCCATAACATAGCTAGGACAGCTCCAGCCAAAGCACGTATCTTATCCAATCAGACCCAATCCAATCCATGTGGTTTTGCATGCCCATCAGTCCCAGTTCCAAAAATAGGTGGGATCAGTTTGGTTCACGGATTTTGGTCCCAAATAATCAATTCAAACCGAATCGATCTACTAATATTATATATATATATATATATTATATACATATTTAACCCAAACACCCCTTTTGTTTTGCCTTTACTCTCATATCAGCTGACCCACAAACAGTCCAAATGCCTCTCTCTCTCTCTCTCTCTCTCTCTCTCTCAGTGTGTGTGCGCACGCGCGTGTGCCGCTAGACAAGATGACCACCATCCACGGATCCACCATCTTCACCAGCCAACCACCATCAACCATCTTCTCTCATGGCTCCACTGACGTCTCTCTCTCTCTCTCTCTCGTTTTCATAGTCACACACAGACACCTGAAAAAACACACAAGCATGCACACACAGATCTCTATATATTTATATATTCATTATCATCAAACATGCATAGAAACACACATTCTTTTCATCAAGTTACACACACACACGGACACACTCTTTCTGTCCCTCTTTCTTCTCTATTCAGGAAAATACCTTTTACAGATTAAGGGGTTGCATACTCCATGCCTCACTTAGTTCTCTTTTCTGCACTTCTCTAAACATTCGAGATTGGAATGGTTGTACTATTTTAGTGATTGAGTGGTGGGATATAATCAAGTCCATAGTTAGTCTTGGCTTTTCTTTTTTATTTGTTGGACTATTTCTTATACTTATTGAGCTATTGGGCTTCTCACAAAAGCCCAAATCCTCAAAACAGACCGATGCAAACTGTTGTCCTCGGTTTGGTTTGATTTAGGCGAATTGATTGGTTCACTTGATTTACAATACTTTTGGAACCGTGAGCATCGGATAATTCCAATTTTCTAAAAACCGGTCCAAACTAAACCATGGGCAACCCTAATCCAAAGAGTTCCTCTTCTAACCCTTACCCAACTTGTCAAAACCCAGATAATCCAATATTATTTAATTACCAAAATAATGTATCCAATATTATTTAATTACCAAAATAATGTATAACCCCCGCTCCCCCCAAAATATATATATATATATATATATATATATATATCCTATCTGCACTTGAACAAACACAAATGGTTAAAAGGTCGACAAATTAACCATCCCAAGAGAAACACAAATAAAATAGAATATAATTAATGGTCATGGATACAATTTATATAATAGAAAGAAGAATAACACTTCATGGAAGTTCATTAGCTATAAAAAAAAAAAATTAAAAAAAAAAAAAACAAAAAACAAAAACAAAAAAATGAGACTGTATAAATCAAGAAATGTGTGTAATAATGTGAAATCATACCTCTGTCCTGTACCGAGTATCAGGTGGAGGAATATTTAACCGTGCCTTCCAGTCTTGTGAACTAAGGACAAAAGCAAGAATTATACTTGAGATAACATGAAAGAGCACGGACATTTTTTCAGAGAAGTGAAGACATGGATTTTGTAAATACTGTAATTTCGATATCAAGATTTACAAAGGAAGTTCACACAAAGTAAAAGGAAACCAAACTTTTCACATAGATATACATAGTTTAACCAGAGAATGTGCTACAACTTTTACTTTCCAACTAATCTTATAGATTCTTGCATTTCTCTTGTACCTAGCTCAGTATGGCAGGAGACTCCTCATGCACTGGGCTAGCCCCTTTTTACATTCCTAACTCAATTTTTGTGGGAAACTGCGCCATATGTAAACTTAATATTAGATAGTTCTGAACCCATATAGTTGGTCAAGGTTACAACCTGCCTCAACCAGAAACTCAGAAAGTTAACTAGCTGACAGTGCACAATTCCAAATACCCTGTTCAGTACTAAATGGGACCTAAAAATTGGGAACTCGCACCTAATGTTCAATATCTTGAGCTCAGTATTTCATATTTTCATAGTTAAAATTAATAAACAATCATTTTACTACATGAGCTATCAACTCAGTACCCTAATCAACAAACAACATTCACAACTATAAACCTTGATAAAACTGAACGGGAGACTCAGGTAACTGAACAACAAATCCTTTTGTCCAACAAAACCAAAAGCTAATATTACTCTAGATAATTTAGACCACTATAACAAAATTACATTACCCATACATACACATACATGTAATTTTGTATAAATATGTAGGAAAAAAAAAAAAAAAAAACCATAGATGAGAACAAAGGAAGTGTACCTTGAATCAATGGCTTCGGGCTGTATGGTTTTTTCCACTTCATCGGCGTTCGAATCGGCACCCAATTGATTCCTCCTCAGCCACTGTTGTTGATACTGAAATTGCTGGTGGTTCTGCATTGGACTCCTCTGCACATACTGTTGATGGGGGTTCCTCGGTTGAAAATTAGGGTTTCCGTTTAAGCTCCCACCACGACCTCCGCCGCCGATTCCTGGCGGATATCTTCCTCGCGTATTCATCGAAAAGGTTCAAACCTAAACTCTCTAACAATTGGATCAAATTATCGGAGCAGAACCCTAACGGGTCGATCAAATTCAATTCAAAGAGAGAATATACAAAACTGCAAAGCTAACGATCAAACTATGGCCTGTAATTCAAAGCAAAATCGCGGGCGTTAAAAGGGCCACTATTTGCTTTAATATGAGAGATTTGAAAGCTAAAAACAAAAACGTTGTAAATTTAAATGGCAAAGGGAAAAAAATTAAACAATTTGTTCATGAATTGAGGAGGTTCGAGCCCTAAATTAGAGAAAGTAACAGCGATTTTAGAGAGAGGTGTGATTGGGGAACAAAGATGATGATGATACTATCGTCCTAGGGCGTCTCATAAATTCATTATATTGCTAAATGGTACCCATGCTTAATTGATTTTCTGAAAGTTCCATAATTTTTTCTAAACTACAAAGTCCTCCACTGAGATTTCTAAAATTAGAGTGCAGTCCTTTGTATTATTTGAAATTAGAAATATCAACCTGCACAAGTGACCCAACACTTAGGGCTCGATTGACATGCATTATGATATTGTTTTTCTGATATTAGTATTCAAATTTAGGTCCACATCTTGTGTTGGGACGGCTACTT
>JAOTQH010000060.1:5000092-5010514 GCA_025631255.1 Cornus kousa | reverse complement strand
CAACCCAACACAACACAACAGGGATTTCAGTGGAGAAAACTCTACAGACAGCATTATGGACGAGGAGATGATATATTCATCAGCCTCAACAGTAAAATTCATATAATTTGATTTTGCTTTTTAATTCAATTCTTGCTACGTATCTATCATTTCATATATCCACTGAACGATTAAATGATTGGATATTTGTGTATAATCGTGTATGTATATCTAATTGTTCGTAATTTTAATGTACTGAAGTTTGGCTTCGTACCCTTTTGTTTTTCTTTGAAAATTGAACTTTCAAGTGGCGTAATTGCAAGTTTTGTCTAATTGGCTGATTGATATTCAACTGAGAAAATGATATTTTTCATAGAAATTTGCTGTTGCATTGCTCGGAAGTTTTTAATGGTTCTTTATTTTATTTTATTTATTATTATTATTATTATTATTTTTTTCTGACCCCATTTCATAACATGCAGCATGAATTGTAATAGGACCCAAGTATTGCCATATTAAAACTTGAATTTACTGGATAAATGGAATAGTTAGAATTGAGTCTATCAATGAAGGGAGTACACTCTGATAAGTTTTGTGAAAGTATTCTAATTTACCAGCTACCTATTCAATGCACCATTTTAGTTCACTATTCTTGTGGTGAGCATGCTAGATTGCCTACACAAAAAATTTTCACGATGTAGTTCATGAAACAATTTTTTATGATGCCTATGTAGCATTGCTCATTAAGTTTAATTATGATGCCAGGAGTTAGGGTTGTCTCGAATCTCACCATCCCCCCTACCCGGGACCCTGCCATGTCAGGAGCGTAAATGGATAATGCCTTTTATGTACAAGCATTCAGTCACTTAGTGTTATCCATGTCTTTGTTTCTTTTGATGCTTATTGTTTGACATTGCTTTCCAGTATTTATAAGTACAATATCACATCTCACTGGACAACATGGATATATTTCTTCCATGAGTTTCTGTTTAAATGGAAGCACATTGGGTATTAAAATTTCATAACTACTTTGTTTTCTTAAATAACTTATAAGAGCTTAACATGGTTACTTTTATGTTGCAACTCCTGATTTTTTATGGTGGATTTCAGGACTTAGTGGAAGAACTAAACAGCAACGAAGTTGAGGTTCACAATTGCTTGATCAAGCTGGTTAGTTTGTTGTTTTTAATCATTTTTTGTTTTGTTTGTTTGTTTTTTAAATTTTATTTTTTATATTATGGAAATTAGATATGCTATGAAAACTGAAAAGCAGTGAAAGAACTGAGTAAAATTGTTTTGAATTGAAGAGGGTGAATCCTAAAAGGAGAAGGGAAAAGGTTTACATTGGATGTGGAGCTGGATTTGGAGGTGACAGACCACTGGCAGCTCTTAAATTACTTCAGAGAGTTGAGGATCTAAACTATCTTGTCCTGGAATGCCTAGCGGAGCGCACCCTTGCCGATCGCTACCAAGCATTGCAGTCTGGTGCTGATGGTTATGATCCTCGTCGTATGTTTCTATCATGCATCTTTAATTATTGTTTTCCAATATGTTGCTAGGTGTCCTCCACAACTGATGCACTCCATAAGAAACTCTAGAAGTAGCAAATTTAAAGAAGAGATTAGAAATTGATTTTATTTTAAAGTGGTGGCCCACTTAGGACCTTGTGTTCTCGGCTCTTTGTTTTACAAGAGTCTTACTTGTTTAGTTTTAACTTATATGCTGCTGTTCCATTCCATATATGTTCTCTTTTATATTTTAGGAGTTGAAGGTATTTTGATGATTTAAAATTTTTTGGACATGGATTGTAGTAGTAATTTTGATTTATTTTTTGTATTAGTTTATGCTGTTGGATTGTTATATACGGTTTTTGACAGCTTTTTATAAGTTGTACTAGTCAAAGTATTCTACTTCCTAATATGCAGTACAAGGCATGTTAGAGCTAGGAATACTTAGAGGTCTATATATTGCTGTACAAAGTTCTTATTTAACAAAGAACAAATTTAGGGAATTTCCAAAGCTTTTTAGTTTGTCTGGTATAATACTGACTTCTAGTCTGTTGCCCAAGGGAATCAAAGTTTGATGCCAACTGATGCTTCTTCTTCTTTCTTTTAAGCTTATTGCAATTTTTTTTTTTTTTTGATAAGTTAAGCTTATTGAAATTTTGTACTTCAAACAAGAAAATTGTCAACCACTCTTTTCATCCTAAACCTTATTTTAATAATCTTATTTATTCCCTTCACAACAGTCCAAGTTTGGAAAAAGGAATACCTCTTGTATATGTTTCTTGCCTGTAATTCTTACAGAATCAATCTTTTTATATATTAGCGATACAGTTTTTTTATTTTTATTTTTTTGTGTGTGTGTGGGAATACGTAAGATCACACACACCCCCAACACACTCAGACACCTGCTATTGCCCCAAGGGGGACTTATCCCTCTACCTCCTATGTGGTAGGAGGAGGAAATACAAACATATATATATTTTTTCCTGAATGAATACAAACATATTACAGCATGCTATTGTTGTTTGTCGGTGACATATCAGACTTGTTAGATAAATGTTGTTTAGTAAGTGCTGGTTCTCTTCACACTAACTTCGGAAATGAGTGAAAGATATACATGGATGATAGAAATCAAATTCCAAAGCCTCCCTTCTTATCCCCAAAGAGGGGAAAAAAATAATTGGAGTGGTTAAATGAGAGTTTTGTTTGTTTTTTTTGGTATTTTCAATGATTGTGCAGTTACAGAGTGGATGCATTTGCTCTTACCTTTGGCTGTAGAGAAAGGAATTTGCATAATTACCAACATGGGTGCAAGTAAGAAACCGAAGACTTGAATCGCCTGGCAAATCTGCAAAATTTGCTTAGCACTTTTAGTCAGTGGCCCTCTTTTTATATATGATTTTGGTTGTCTAAGTAAATATATATTATTTTCTCTGGGGAAGCGGGCACGCTTGGTGCTCAGGAAAAAGTTCTAGAAATAGCGAGCAGTCTGGGTATTAGCATTACTGTTGGTGTGGCTCACCAACTCGCTATCGCAAAATCAGGTATTCTCTGACATTCATGGAAGTTATGAAATAAATTCCGAAATTATTTTGATGCCACTTTAGAACCCAATTATGAATAATTCTTAATTCTAGCAACGTCATACATGTATTTTGATTTGAGATTTTTGGCAATTTTTTCTTAATATTCTCAAAAGGTCAATTTTGAGTGCCTGCACATCACTTTTTTCTTCACATGTTCAGGTCTGGATCATCACCTGAGAAATGATATCATGCACGGTGTAAGAAATTAGCACTCCTGAGTATACCTTTTCATTTTGGTTGTGTACAGTCTTTTATTATTATTATTATTTTATTTATTTATATATATATTTTTGGTGCTTATCTATAGTTCTACGTGTCATTTTTTGAGCTACCATTACACATTATTTTCACAAACATCTATATGATTGTTACCTTTATTTATTGTGTGTGTGTGGGTTGGGGGTGATGAAAATTTTGAGTCAGTAACAGAATTTATGTTTTGTTTTCTCCCTTATCCTTTTTACCTAAATATTTCATCTTATCTTTCTGTTTAATCCATGCAGGGTATTAGCACGTACCTGGGAGCAGCTCCCATTGTTGAATGCCTGGAGAAGTACAAACCTAATGTTGTTATTACTTCTCGAGTTGCCGATGCTGCCTTATTCTTAGGTCCAATGGTATGGAACTATCCCCCTCCCTCCTCCTCCCTTTTATGTGAGATAGCTGTGTTCTTTTTTAGAATTCTTTGATATATTGGCACACTTTAAATTATTGTAAGTCGATTGATATCATCTTTTGGGGTTGGGGTTGGGGGTTGAAGAAAAAAGATTGATATCATCCTGCAAGGCATGTGGTGTTATTGGACTTGCATCTCAGAAACTGAGTGAGCAGGTACTATATTCCACTTGATGGTATCACTGGAATCAATTATACTTTACTTAAAATGCTGCACCTCTTTGTGTGATGTGGTGTTGGAAGAGGGTGATCCTTTGAGGGACCGGAGGTCCTGAGGAGCCTACTCAAAAGTATTTTTTTAGGGAGGAGAGTTTATACCAGCTGCGCTACTGTGGTGTGCCTACTCAAAAGTTGAGGAACATCTTTTTGCAAGTCCTGTTTAGTTGGGTTTTTGGGAGGGCAAATTCTGCATTTGAGGTGGAGATTAGAGTCCTTTGAGGGAGTGGCGGGTCTATTCAACTAAACAGGACTTGAAAAACTAATCATCTTTATTTATTTATGTTTTAAAATAATTAGTTTTCAAGTCCTGTTTTGTTGGGTTAGTGGGAGAGTTAATCCTTCCCTTGATATACAATTTTCCTTTTAACTTCCTTTCTGAAATGAATTTGAAGATCTCATTGTTTTATGAATAGATTTATGAACTAGGTTGGAATTGGGATGAGTTACAGCTGCTAGCACAAGGGTCTTTAGCTGGCCACCTGCTAGAGTGTGGTTGTCAACTCACAGGTGGATATTTTATGCATCCGGGTGAGCATTTTGTTTTAGCTTTCTATTAAATCTGTAATTGTGTAGCTGTGTGTTAACCAAACAGAAGTGCAGCATTTGCTTTCCACCTCAGTATAACTTGTTGAAGTGTTCACATATTTGCCCCACTGTAGGAGATAAATACCGAGACATATCTTTCCCATGTCTCCTAGATTTGTCACTTCCTTTTGCTGAAGTTAGTTTTGATGGGAGAGTACATATAGCAAAGGCAGATGGCAGTGGTGGGGTTCTAAATTTTAGCACTTGCGCTGAACAACTTCTTTATGAGGTGGGAGATCCTGGTGCTTACATTACCCCAGATGTGGTAAGTCAGATTTGCAAATTCTCTTACGATTTATAAACCATGTAAATTTATTTGGATTAAGAAGAGAAGAACTAAGTTTAAACTATCTTCACCTGAAGCAGGTGATAGATTTTCGAGATGTTTCATTTCAGTCGTTATCAAGCAGTAAAGTTCTTTGTACCGGAGCAAAACCATCTGCTGCACTAAGACCTGATAAACTTTTGCTGTTGGCTCCAAAGGTAATCATCCTTTCAAGTTCACAAAGTGCAGTATAAATCAGCAACTGCAGAATTTACTTATTTGCCCGTCTTTTTTGTACTTTATTTTTTTTCACCCTCTTATAAGTTCAGGTTTGTTGGAGCTGGCACATGTATGCAGTTAAACTGGGGAATAAGTTCTAAACATCTCCGAGAAAAAAAAATCTTATATGTACATGTCCCTTCAAGGTCACCCTCACCCTTGTGTACTTGGAGAAAAACTCAATGAAGTTTGAAGGAATATTCAAAATATGAGAGTTCTAAGCTGTACCACAAGTATTCATCCACTGGAGATAGTATCTCTTGCTTCAACATTTTTTGTTATATTATGATGACTGAGCTCTGGGGTACCTTCAATCTCATAGGAAATTGCATGCCAAACCTGTAAGGTGGGACGATGAGTTGCTTTCCTCGAAGTCTGGGAGTGCTTTCGAAAGACAATTTTGTCATTTCCTTCTTTTAGAAAAGCAATAAATTGTCATTTCCTTCTTTTAAAAAAGCAATTGCTGTGCAAGAGTAGAAAAGTTGAGTGATTAAATATCATTTCCGTTTCAGATTTTGGTTAGTATTTATTTGTTGTTTAGGTTTAGCTATATAAGGCCTTTATGTAATGGAAGATTATAACATTTTGAAAGGTAATAAAGTATAAAATATATTGTTCCTCTTGTTTAATCTCCTCTCCTTTCCTTCCCGCCTGTTTCTTTCTACTCTTCCATTCTGTCTTTCTTTCTATCCTCTTTGAATCAATTTGTTGTCTGGTTTGTGATAAAATTTTTGACATGTATCTTGCCAGTGACAATTGAATTTGACGGCAACTGTAATTTTGTCATTGTAGTACTTATTTGCCACTAATCAATTTATGCAATGTGTTTTTCATCTATGTGAGATACTGTTCATTTTCTTTAAATTAGTTTCTTCATTTGGAGATTAGTTGAGTATACACGAGCATTATTTTATTCAACAATACTCTATTTGGCATTTCTAAGAATAATTATTTTATTCAACACCAGTTTATTTGGCATTGCTATTTGTTCTTCACTAATTTCTTTCTGTTGATAATGTTCTGATTCTTCTTCTGTCCAGCACTGTGGATGGAAAGGCTGGGGAGAGATATCCTATGGAGGATATGAATGTGTAAAACGAGCAAAAGCTGCTGAATATCTGGTAAATGATCTTACGCCTTCATAGTATTCTCCTTTTTATTTGTTATATATATTGTGCTACTATTATTTTGTAGATAAATTAAATTCTTTTTGGGTCAATTAATTCATGCAAGACTCTAAAATTTGGAATTCTAATGATGTGGGTGGTTTGGCAACAGGCGCTAACAGGGACAAAAAAGCTGTTTTAGGGAAGTTTTTGAAAGAAACTTGGATAAGGGATGTATGTTTGTGGAGGGATTTTTGGAATGATTTTCTTTTGCAGTTAACAAGTGTGGCTGGAGGATTATGTTGCTTGGGAGGAAGGGAACATGCAATTGAGTCCAAATTTTATAGTGTGTTACCAGGACTGGGAGCTTCAGGTAGTTATGGTTTTAAAGTGGTATAGGCATATAGCACTAACTTGTTTGGAAAGGTGAAAATGCTATTATCATTTGGAGGTAGTCGCCTGGTTTTGCATTCTTCATGCTAGAAGTTATTGTCAGAAATGAAAGAAGGTGACTTTCCAGTAACGAGGTGTGAGTTTGAATGTTGTCAAGGAACAGTTTTTGTGAGAAATAAAATTAAGGATAGATGTTTTATAGTGGACTTTTAAACTTTAGAGGGTAGGTATATCTAATCAGTGTTGTTGTATGTGTAAGTTGGGAGGCACGTCTGTGAATTATCTTTTACTTGATTTTTTTTGGTATCAGTGAGCTTTGGGTTTTATTATCTGTTTGGTGTTTAACGGGCCATTTCTAATGCGTTGGATATGTTGCAAGGGGTGATGTTTTAAGGTGGGACTAAGATTAAGTAGGAGGTTTTGTATAGGCTGTCCTAAAAATAGATCATGCTGTAATGGATGCGGAGAATATAGGAGGTTTTGTATAGGCTGTTGTAGTAGTGAATTTCCAATGATGCAGAACTCAATATAAAACACACACATATACATTTTTGTTTTAACTCCCGAATCCCATAGACATAAATTCTTAATGATTGTTGAAGGATTTGTTGAATATTTGAAGATGATTTAATATGAGTAACGGTTTGTAAATTGAATTTTAAATATTGGTAATTGAAGCTTAGTAATTTCTACATTCACTAATTTATTGCAGTAAATACATATTCCATATTACTTATCAAAAAAAAAATTAAAATACATATTCCATATCAACATTTATAATAAATTGTAAATTGAGTTTTGGCAAATTACTGGGTTAGACCAAGGACCTCGAGAATTATTTGTGGGGCTTCCCCTTTGTGATTGTTGGTCTGTATAGTAAGAATGAAGGATTTTTTGAGTACTAAAAACTCAGTTACCACCTTGGTAAAGGATATATTGACTTGACCGCTTTCCTTCTATGATCTTTTGTGTCTAATGTTAGATGTTCTTCTCAGAATTTGTTGATAGTTGCTGTTCAGTTGGAATGTTATAAGGTCTATGCATACCCTGTGTACCAGAGCCTTTCATTTCAATATTGATAAATTGTTTTACTTATCCGAAAACAAGAGTAGTCATTTTAATATTGCTGTTAAAGAGAAAAGTGTTCAATTACCTATGTGAAAAGGACTGGTGTTTCACGAGTATATCTCATCAGTTGGTTCATGATGCAACATATTGTTCTCAATTCTTTTAGGTGAGGTCATGGATGGAAGAAGTATATCCTGGTGTTAACAACTGCATAATTTCATATATAATTGGATTGGATAGCCTTAAGGCAACCAGCATTGACAACAGCACCTCATTGCAAAGAACTGGTGAAGATATTAGGTTACGGATGGATGGTCTATTTGAGCAAGAGAAGCATGCAGTCCAATTCACAAGAGAATTTACAGCTTTGTATACAAATGGACCAGCTGGAGGAGGTGGTATCAGGTATATTTCTCATCAACTACTGGATTTTTTTTTTTGGTGAGTCAACAGCATGTTGCTGATGGATGATTTTTAGCAAGACCTTTACTAATAGAAATCATGATTAAAACATTATTTTAATTGGTAAATGAACTAATCTGAGAGCGTTTTGTCTGATCGTGAAAGCTCTGTTATTTCTTGGTAGTGGTCCAGAATCAGCTTAGCTTGATTTTAATATGCCCATGCTGAAACCTTGGTAAATTTTGAGGGTTGGCATTAGGTCAGTTGGGGTTCCTTGACTCGCAAGAAGCTTAAAAGCTGAATACAAAAATATTAGATTATAATGCAAACCACCAGGATTTGTGAGTTTACAAGGGGTTCCCAATAACAAGACATTGCAGTTGCGTGTAGGGATATGATTTGTGTAAAAGTAATTCTAATGTTTAATATAAAACATTGGAGAACATTTAATTGACTGGCATAGTATAGGTTTTGTATAAATTACATTCTCTAAATCTTGGGAGAGGAAAATCTAAATATATGGAGACATTCATCAAATAATACTCTTTTCTAACCTATACGAGACAAGAATAATTTTGTGCTAGCTAAAGCAAAAGATATTATGTGCCCAAGACAAAACAATAGTTCATTTATTCTCATATTCTCAAAAATTAAAATAATAATCAACTTAAATGCTTTCAAAGAAGGCTGATCAGACCTCATGCCACTCCGACGTCGTTTATGTAGATGATTTCCTGGTCTCTGCTTCAGGTAGCTCCATATTTTTCAGTTATAACGCCAAATCTTTTGGCGGACATTGTAGCTCTTTGTTGTAATAATACCCTTCTATTTTTTTAATTTATTTTTGGCCTGCTGTAAATGTCTTATAATTTTAATGATCATGCAACAAAATTCTATTGCGACTGTCATTACAGTGGTATTTAAAAATGGATGTTATATACCAAGGACAGTGTATTACATCTTGATTCTTGACAAAAGGGGCATCATTGATCATTTGGGTTATGGTATACCCATAATTTTGGTTTCTAATTTTTGTCATAACTTCAAAAACCGCCTATGATTTAGTCTTCATTTGCATTTGAAACTCATAACTAGTTATTACTTGACTTTTCTTTCTCTAAGAATTCTTCTTCTTCTTTTTTTTCTTTTTTTTTTTTTTTAATTAATCGATGCATTTATGTTCTACTGTTCTTTAATTCTCCTGCCCCTTATGATCTTTTTTGTTCCTTGCCAGCTTTTTCCCATTACACTCACATTTTTATTTTTATTTTTGTACAATTGCAGCATTGGACACAAGAAAGAGATTACACTTGAGAAAGGATTGGTATGGCTTCCTCTCCAATAGTCATTCTGTGTGCGTGTAATCATATATTATTAATTGATTTTGCAGTTATGATCATCATTAATTCTTCTCTCTCATCCTCTTCTTCTCTGTTGAAACTCTTTGCAAATGCAGTCAATTATGTTAAAGTTTTGGTTAAATTACCCCAAACTGTTTTAAAGTATGATTGATCTAAACTTGTCAACTTTCTAGAGTAATTAGATCAAGTTTTTCGTCTAATGACATTTTCAATATCATCAAATGCACGGGAAGGAATTTTTACAAAAAAATTCGTTTCGTCATTCAGGTAGGACGTGAACATGTTTATTGGCGAATTACTGCAAAGCAAAACAAAATAATGAATACAAATAAAGAAGATGCAGTGGAAACCCAAGCGCGGCACGAATCAGCCTCACCATCAGTCCCACAGGAAGCAACATACAATTCTTGCACGGAGTTCTCATCACCGGAAATTGAAGTCTGTCCTGCTCCATTTGGCGAGAAGATTCCTCTTTATAGTGTAGCCCATAGCAGGGTTGGTGACAAAGGAAATGACTTGAACTTTTCTATTATCCCTCATTTCCCACCAGATATTGAGAGGCTGAAGATGATCATTACACCTGTATGGGTAAAGGAAGTCGTCTCAACACTTCTAAATCCCTCTTCTTTTCCCAACTCCGATGATATCAGAAAGAGAGACCAGTGGGTCCATGAACATGTTAAGGTGGAGATCTATGAAGCTAGAGGGATTCATTCTTTAAATGTTGTGGTTCGGAACATTCTAGATGGCGGTGTCAACTGCTCTCGGAGAATTGACAGGCACGGGAAGACCATTTCAGATCTCGTATTGTGCCAGCAAGTGGTGCTGCCTCCATGATTATACTTCCACTCCGGTAAGGCAGATGTCCTGCCGCTACTCGGTGGAGTAAAACCTTCCATTAAAATATGTAGTGGAATTTCACAGCTATGTTATTTGAAATGCTAAGCGAAGTAAGTAAATTATGGTTTCTGTAAAATCCTAAAACTGTTACTTCATGCC
>JAOTQH010000060.1:4979833-4990129 GCA_025631255.1 Cornus kousa | reverse complement strand
CCCAATGTAAAAGATCAGCTTTACATTGACGCAATTTTTGAGCCCATCGAAATTGAATAGATCCACGAATAGGAGTAAACCAAGCAGCGTCAATAATGGAAGTGCAATCAGTAGTCAAAGTCCAACGGGCATCAAAATGAAACTGGCGCTTCCGCTGGTGAATCGCAGGTTGAAGCTCTAAAAATAATGCAGAATGATCAGAGCCTATAACGTTTAAATGGGACAATTTAGCTTTAGGAAATAGAAAAATCCATTCCTGTGTCAATCAACCCATCACGTTGATTAGACCAGGTAAATGGATAACCCACATACCCAATATCCAATAAGGCACAGCGTTCCATCAGCGATCGAAATGATTTAAGCTGCCGACCCTGTTTAATCCTCCCTCCACACTTTTCAGAGACATGGAGAATATCATTAAAATCTCCAATAAGCACCCAACTTCCAGACCACGAACAAGACCTTTGTGCTAAGTATTGCCATTGCATAGCGCGCAAATTATCAACTGTACTCGCATATATAACAGACAACGTCCAAGAGGGCTGATTAGGCGGTGAAATAATAGCAGTAATATAGAATCTCGTTGTTTCCACCACACGTAATGGAATGTCATCCGTCCACCAAAGAGCTAAACCCCTGGCAGTATCTACAGGCTCCACACTACAACCATTAGAAAACCCCAATAACTTTTGCACATAATAGCGACGCCTATTATTTTTCGTTTCAATAAGACCAACAATAGCCGGAGAACACTTAACTTTGAGATGTTAAAGCTGATGAACCATCAAGGCAAAACCCAGACCTTGACAATTCCATACCAAAATATTAGGAAACCTCAGAGGGCGATTAAATGGATGATTTTCCGAAGTAGACATTGAATCCTGCAATCTTATAGAGAAACTGAGCCTGTGTGGAGGCGGTGGAGTCCAACTGTTGGGGTCGTAGGTAAAACAGTCCAGAAACCCCAACTTTGGGCCGAAAGGAGAGGCCCGTATGTGGTTAAATTTAAAGAAGGCCCAAACCACCAAAAAGAAGAGGCGTACCACAGACGCTACACCTTGGGATTGATGCCACCGGAGCAACCCCCGTTGTACAACCAGCGCCGGAGCAGTAAACTATCCGAGCTCAACCTCACAACACAACGAAACACTCAACGAAACAAGGAAAACCTCGTTACGAACAAGTCCAGTACGGAAACAAGGCGAGTTAAGAACCCAATCCTTAAATTATAGAAGACCACCCTTTAGAGAACACAGAATTCCAATCAGACCACAACAACTAAAATTAGACACACAACATAGAGGAAAAGGAGCATCCAGAGCATACACACCAAGCAATCGACAATCAAGCATAAGACAGAGCTCCAATCACCAAAAACAGCAACAAAAACGTCGCCAAACAAATGAGCAGAGAACACCACGCTAGATAAACTAGCAAAGCCCAAATCACCAACCTCGACGGCAGCGAGGAACAAACAATCGGCTGATTAAGTTGGAGAAGAAGACGCAACCACCAACAACAGCCACAGAAACGTCCCCAAACAGAGGAGCAACAACACAACGCTTGATAGAACAAGCAAACCTCTGATCACAGAGAATCCTCGACGGCGGCGAGGAATATTGTTGTTAGGGCTATCTCAATTCAAAATTTCGAACTTTCTACTTTAAGAAATTAGAAAAGACTTCTAGCCCTTGCTTAGGTTTTCATTGGCGTTTGTTAATTATATATATATATATATCAACAACTATGAAGTGCTTATGATTTTATTTTTTGGTAATTAAGTGCTTACGAACTTAATTAATGCTTCCTTGTATGATAATCAGGTAGCCGGCGTTCTCTCTCGTGCAACGATTTTCTCAAATTTGGCTAGTCCTAGGGAGAAAATTGCTTTCTGTGAATATTCAATAGCATATAGAGGAATGTTAAGGAGAGTCACTTTCACAGTCGTCCTTCTCATTGGCTATTTAAAGTCTCATTAATTACTCTTTTTCTATAACCTACTTTAAAGACAAAACTCATATTTAAAAGACAAAACTACCCTTTAAATTCTTTTTCATTATGTTTCGTGTATCTCTTCCCTCAATCCAATACATATATATATATATATATATATATATATTACTGCCTTTATTTCTTTCTTTTTTATTTCAATTGTCGCCACTAAGTTATTTTTTCCTTCCTTTTTTTCTTTATTTCCTTTTTTTTTTTTTTTGAATTGTTGCCACTAGCCTTTTTTCCGTCCTTCCTTTCATTTTTTTTTTTGTAAATTTTTTTATCTAAATTTTTTGGTTTAATAACAAATTTAGTGAACATTCCCCTGTTTTTAAATTTTTTTTTTTTATAAATTTGGCGAATATTCCCCTATTCTTATTTGTTCTAGTTTAAAATTTAATAACAATTTGGTTTAATAATTTGTTTTCTAAATTTGGTGTACATTCCACTGTTCTTATTTGTTCTGGTTTAAAAAAAAAAAAATGAAAGGAAGGACGGCAAAAAGGTTCATGGCAAGAACAATTTAGGGAAAAAATAAATAAATAAATAAAAAAGGAAAAGAATAACTAGTGGCGACAATTGAAATAAAAAGAAAAGAAATAAAGGCAATAAAAAATATATATACACTCCACGTATATGGATTGAGGGAGGAGATACAACAAATGTAAGGAAAAAAAAATTTAAAGGATAATTTTGTCTTTAAAAAATGAGTTTTGTTTTAAAGTAAGTTATATTTTTCACGTCTGTCCTTGGCATTCCTACCATTTTAAAAAATAATAATAATAATAAAAAAAAAATAAAAAAAAAAAAATTATTCATAATTGAAAAAAAATCACAAAAAGATCTTCTTAAAATATATATATATATATATATATATATATATATTTAACCCTAAAGAGAGAGAAGATAATTAATACAAAGTAGAGAACAAAATTGAAAGAGCCTGAAAGTGATGGAAAATGTTAACTGGGGAGAAAGAGGGAGGCCAAAATAACTAAAAGAGTAATTATGATATTTGAAAAATATATATATTTATTTATAAAACTGAGGATACTCATTCCCTGTAAAGTATAGTGTAATTGTAAAAAAAAAAAAAAAAATGGAGTGAATAGCCCTCCAATATCCAGTGTATCATTTTTTTTTAATATTCTTAATTTACCCCTTTTTTCTCTTTTAAATTATAAAAACATATAGAGCCAGCATAAAAGAGGATATATTTAAAAGTTTATTATCTTGCTAAGTTAGTAGGGCAAGCCAATTAGGAATGTAAGCTGCGAAAATAATATCAAAGAAAATATCTGTTGCTTGTTGACACGAGTCAATTAGGCACAGTGGCCAACACGGACCTCACCCAATTAGGTATAATAAGATAGGTGCTAATACCTTGCCATATTTTCACCGGACACAAGTATTATTGCTAAGGCTAACTCGACACTAGTTACACCGTTTTGACATAAGCCAACAAGGTCAATTCGACACGAGTTAAACCGATTTGACATAAGCTAACAGTAATACAACAAGTTATACCAAACCCACATATTCATTTAACTCTTGTTTTTTTCTTTTTTTAACTTCTAAAGAAAAAGAAGATTGAGACTCGATAGTTCAAGTCCATAGAACTATAATTGTGTGAATTTCTTACCTAAGATTATTTTAGAAAATAAATAAAAAATCACACTACTTTTATGATCTAAAATTTGATTCCAAACTTTGGCAACTCATGTCCGTTTACTTTACGGGAACAATGATGCCTGTTGTAATGAGCATAGAAGACTCAAAGGCATTCTTTTTTGGATTCTTTTGCTTCCATGAACCATCCATCATTTAATGGGTGGTTCGAACTTCGAATATATCTTAAAAGCAATTAAATGAAGGTTGACAATAACACATTAGGAAAAAGAGCAAATCAATAGGTTTTGCAATGTATACTACTGAGAAGATATATCATTACAGAATACAAAAAAAAGGGAGACATATATCCCATCCAAAGTTCAAAACATAAAGGCAGTTTGAACTTCGAATAGATTTGGCAATAATTCTACTTAAGCTAAGGCTAATATTCAACTGAAAAAAAAAGCAGTCTGCAAAAGCATGAAGACTGCTTGTGCACGCTATCTGCTAAATCACTCAAATTGGAATCAATTCCAGGGGTTTGTATGCTCTGCATAATGTAGCATAATGGAACAATTCATACCACTGATCCTCTGCGCCGCAGTTTTCCCAGGATTCCATGATTTTCCTGTTTTCAGTAATAAACTTTTGGGTATGCTTGCTTGTTAGATGCTCGAGGGTGATTTGCAAAGAGGGCTTAGTAATATTAAAGTTGCAGAAATTCATATGAAAAGTGAAAGAAGGGAAGATTTTATTATCTTCTTCTCGGGCTAGTCCAGTGCACGAGTCTCCGGTCATTGCAGGTTTTGGGTAAGGTCAAATCTACACAGCCTTGCTTCCTATGGGGACGCTGTGTCCGATCAAAAACTAAAACTACACATTACACACAGGTGGGTGTGTTCTTAACAATAGTTTCAATGGCCAGTGTTTACAACCAGCTAGTTCTCTAAAAAAATTACTTGGCAAAAAATATCTTGATGTTTTTCAACATCTTATTTGTCGAGAATGTGTTTACATATTAAGCTCCACAATGGAAGCACCAAAACTTCTCTCTCTCTTTTATGGAACTAAAGTCCCTCAATTATACAAGTAATCAAACATGGTGATACAGTGGTGACTCGCATTACTGGCCTGACATGGAACACTGCGACAATCATGGAGCGAGCAATATACAAGAATGAGCGTTTTACACCATCAAGAACTAGGTTCAGTTGCAAGCGTCAATCTGACACCGTCTATAAATGAAATAGGAGAAGAATCTAGTGTTTGAACCAGTTTAGTGATATCCATGGATATATCAGATGGGGATTTAACACCACGATCAATCTGAAAAATCAAGGTTGCAGTTTACTATTGTTAGGCACATGGAAGAAACCGCATAGGAAATGGAATAGAAAGCACATTGTGTGATCAAATTATGTAATTGACCAATCTGATGTATTAACTTTGCATCTAAGAATAAATATGAACAGGGGTAAAAAAATTATTTGGATATTGAGTGATGCACAGCCAGACAGATGCTTTGGCCATGATGATTGATGAACAACAAACCAGGAATCCATGATGAAGGTATAAAAACGACATGGCAGCAAAGCTGTATCTATTGTTAAACAAAAGTATTGAATTGGGATTAAAGGTGGACGCACTGATGATGCAGAGACTGGTTTGATTAATGAGGTATCGTAACCTCTAATAAGTGCCACAGCCTCGGCCATCTGAACACGGGATACTCTGTCCAGCCCTCCAACATTTAAAAGCAATTGCATTTGCTTATCCTCTGAGACAAACACCAGGAACACCACAAGCTTTAACACAGATACGAAAGCAAGTTCAGCAGAAAGAGAATAATTTATTTACTACCATAAGAATGCAAAAATTATTTTATAATCTCATTGCCAGCAAAAGTAAAATTGCACAAGTATCAATATGGTAAATTATGGCATACATGAACCCCATAAGAGGATTTTATGGTGAAACCATTAAGAATCTTGGGACTAAAAATATATAAGATGTTGCCACAAAATATGATTCTAAAACGCAACACCACACAGTTTGATTTTTGAACCCTCTATTAGATGAGAAATTCACAAGTTACATTATAGAAAATGCAACAGATGCAATGTACCCAGACACCACAAAACGGGAATGAAAAGAAGTATGCAAAATGTGACTCTTTTTTTATTTGTATCTGGCATTTTTAGCAAGGAAAGACTCAAAGACCAACTTTTGCTATAAATGCCCTTCCATACATTTTCAGTCCCTAAATCAACATATAAGAAAGCCTAAACTGCACAAGCAGTTTTACTTGCTGAAAAAAAAAACTGCACAAGCAGTCCATCTGATCCAACAAGGGGAGTTCATTATTTACTAAGAGTTTCCTGGCACACTTTTTGAAAATTTGCTCCCCCTTTTCTTGTATCTAATTAATTAAGTAGCCATCCTAAACCCACTATTGTCGCAAAGACACTTCTTCACCAGGATATACTGGAAAAGAATTGGACAATTGGACAATATAGATGTTTCCTTAGAGAGAGAGCGAGAGAGAGAGAGAGATGTTAAGACACCACAAACGCACAAATGCACACATACCAGCACCCTAATCAAGTAGCAGAGTCTAACTAGAAAGTATATTTGACATTTGCTATTCTTGAAACAAGTATCTCTTGGAGTGTCCAAAAATTCAGTGACCAGAATTAATAGCAATATTCTTTTTATTCCTGGGAATGTCTGTTCTTTGGACTTTGGAGGGCAAACAAGTGAAGGAAGAGGTATATAACCAAAAGTTTGCAAATCAACATATACATGGGTATAAATGCATTACCAACAAGAATGAATATCAGAATATCAAACCTGAGATCCATCTGTTAGCCAATGTTCGTATGATAGTCACAACATCCTTGACATAGACTGGACAACGGAACTCGTCATGAAAGAACTCAACTTTATCTCCTTTAGCGAGGACGTTGTCCATCCACTGCATCATTTAGGCATGGTTCATTACTTCAAATCCCAGTAATAAAAAAAAAGTCCTACTTATTAAATGTATTTGAAATAATTAAAAAGGGTATGAAACTATCATTATTCTTACACTTAAAGGCACAAATATATCTAATAGAATGGAGTCATTCCATCAACCTAGCAGCAAACACGAATAATATTATGACTATCATACTAAAAGGTAGAGCATCAGCAAAAACAATGATAAAACATGAAAACATTAGCTTTCAGTGTTCAATTGTCCACATGTTCCATAACTCACTCATTGTAACCAAATTTATCTTCTTTGCTCAACTGTTGATGCTTCTCAATATTCGGATACTATTGTCAATGTAAACTGATTTTATTCAGTAAATTTGATTCATTCCAATCACTGCATCCATTAAATGTTTCTCACTCCATTTACTTCAAGCAAAAGATCCCACAACTATGATGTCATCAGTTTTCATTACAGCAACTAACTTCTAGAGAAACTTATAACCCAGTTTCAGTTGGAAATACAACCGCGGAAGAAAGATAGCGGTCCGACTAAAGTAGCTAGAAAATCCAGAAATTCAGCAAATCTAAATATTTATCAATTCCAACATACAGACCTTTAGTGGTACCTTAAATGAAGGAAACTTCATCTAAGCAGCAGTGGCTTTATGAACTAGATCTGCTTTATTCGATCTTCATTTTAAATTATTATAGACATAGAGCCATGAATTTTTGTTCGAAACTCTCTACTACTCCACCCCCAAAATCTTTTATATGTAAATAGGTGTATAAACAATAATGCAGTATACCTCAGTAACATGTTTTGATGAGAGAACTATTATTGCCATGCCATGCTAGGAGGAGGAGTTGTGAGAGACCTAAAGTTATTGTAACTAATAAGTCAAAGGAAATGAGGAGGAGGAGTTGAGGGAGACCTAAAAGTTATTGTAACTAATAAGTCAAAGGAAATGAGGATAATTATCAAAGGATTATGAATTATTCTTGTTTTAAGATTAATACAAATTACCAAAGGCTGTGTGGCCTAGTGGTGTCTCCTCTACCTCCCAAAGTGGAAGGTGTGGGTTCAAGTCCCTGTAGGGACAAATGGGTGCATGAATTTCTTGCCAATGAATATATATATATATATATATATATATATTGATACCAATTTAGTGCTCTTATTTAGCTTTATTTTCATCTTTCTAACTTTTCTTTTTCAACCAGTGTCTAGCTGAAATGAGAATTTGCAGACCAGTCTCTATTGTAAATTATTCTTCTATATAATTTCTAAGGTAGCTAGACAAACTATAGCTAGTGAAGTCACAAAAGTAGTATGTCATTACGCACCTGAATGGGAAGTGACTTTGGAACAGGTGAGACAGACTGTGGCCCAAATATGATACTGCTTCTCAAAATTGCAAAATTAGAGCAGTTTGCAGAAATAAATTGCTCTGCTGCCACTTTGGATTTTCCATAAACATTCACAGGAACAGTTTCATCCTCTTCCTTGTAGAAGATCTTTGTCCCTTCATAAACTGGTGGTAAAGTTATACAAGTCTCAATCCAGCCACAACAAGAGACGCAACATTAAAAATATAGAAGTTCAAACAGAGGAAAGCAAGATGATGATGTAGCTCTATCCCAGATGAATAAAGATAAGGTATGGCAATGCGTATTGACGTAAATACAAAGGATTATGAATAACTGTGCGAAATTGTAAATCCTTTGGCCAATTTACCTAATTCGGTTGAGTTTATTAATCCGAAGAAAAGGAAGATGGTCAGAGTTTGAGAAAACACAACGAAATTAATAAATTATTCCTTTGACTGATAGCTTTTTGAAATTTTTTTTTTTATCAAGGCTTAAGTATGACCTGCGAATTGGAGTACAAGAAGATATGCCCCTAAGTAGAATTTTAGGGTACAAAAAGAATTCACGTACCAACATGAAGTGACGGGATATAGCTTTAACCAGGACATCCCCTTATGAACATCTTAGTAGTGGTTGGATATAGCATTAATCCAAATCAAGACATCTCATCTACAATTAGAAAATTTTAACCATGTACCTAATTAATTAAGAAACTTGATATGGATTTGTGCTACAGAATGTTACTGTAGGAAACGGGATCGCTTTCTTCATGTTCATAATAGTTGAACTTAAGGAGTTGATAATTGAAGTTGCTACACAACTCATAATCATATTATGCAATTTGTACATGTAATTTATTGCTTAATGCTTTCAGAGCTGAGCCAAACCTTTTTTAAAATTCTTTTCTGGCGAACTTAAGGTGAGTGTGGCAGAAATGCGAATGTTGAGATGGATGTGCGGTAAGACTAGAAAGGATAGAATTAGATATGATCATATTCAGGATATGGTTGGAGTAACACCAATTGAAGATAAAATGGGAGAAAATAGGTTAAGATGGTTTGGGCATGTGCAAAGAAGACCTTTAAGTGCGCTAGTTAGGAAAAGTGACATAGTCCGCATTGGGGGTAATAAAACGGGAAGGGGAAGACCAAAGTTAACATGGGTAGAGTTAGTAAAGAAAGATATGATAGCATGTAGATTGACTAAGGTTATGGCCTTAAATAGAGCAGAATGGAAACATGGGATTCATCCCCAAATAATTGGGAAAATGCTTAGTGGTGGTTGTTTATTTCTAGCTAACTTAAGCATCACGTCCTCTGATAGAATAAATCTGACCCAAGCAAATTTGCCATTAACTTGAGTTAAATGAACCTATAAGAGCTATCATCCAGATCAATCTTAGGAAAGCAAGGCTCTTAACCTATGAAGCATGTAAGTATTACACTATAAGTCTATAACAGGTTTGGCATGCTTTACCTTGATCAGTTGATAGATGAATCAGAAGAGTATTGCTCTGAAAGCTTGATAACCATTTTACAAGAGCAGAAGGCACATTAATAGACAAGGCAGCTGCAGGATCCATCTCACAGGCACGAGGTACAGAGAGTGCGGCACAATTGACCACCACATGAGGCTTGAATTCAAAATTAAATACTTATCAGCACATAAACAAGGAAATAAGGATTTTACTTTTCATACGACATATTATAAACATTACAATAAAATGATTAAGCCTATATAAAAGTATCTTGGAAGTATATAGTTATAAAACAGGCTTAAAGATTACAGATTCTTGAAATTTACCTCAAGTAACATGATGTAGAGGGATACCACACTTGAATAAAGTTAAAGAAATACTACCATAATGTGGAAGAAAACACTTCCCTAATAGTTAAACGAGAAAAGGAAACTTCTCTCACCAAAGACTGTAGCCTAGTGGTACCTCCTCTACCTCCCAAAGTAGAAGGTAAAGATTTGAATCCCCACTGGGGCAAATGGGTGTGTAAGTTTCTTGCCAATGAAAAAATTAATAATTTAAAACCTTCTCTTATTCTCTAAAATCAACTTCTTATCACAAGAAGCAATATGAATATTATGTCACTCACTATTTAAACAAATTGTATCTTAGCATTGCTTATTCGTAATGAATTTAGTACAATGAACATCATGTCATTTACTGACATAATTCTAGTAGAAATTCATTCAGCATGTCCTGCCTGTAAACATTGTTGATAACCGCGCCACGACAACTGTCTAAGTGGCGCCACCTCTGCAAAATGGACACAACTGGCCATTTCTGACTTGGCGTGTCCACCGTTGGTTAGGTATTCTCGAGCTACCTATCCTACA
>JAOTQH010000060.1:4909742-4931677 GCA_025631255.1 Cornus kousa | reverse complement strand
ATATTATACCCATGGCCTCAGACAAATATTTTAAAGTAGGATTATGAAGAAACTGAATGAAAAATGAATTTTAATAAAAGTTAAATGATTTGAAATTCTTTATTGACTATTAGGGTAATACCTTATTTTAATGACGTGGTTGTTTCTTATTGGAGGGGGATTTTTCCTTCCACAGAGGACTTTTATTAAATTATTTACTTAGAGCATGTTTGTTTTAAGTTATTTTTCACATTTTGTTTCAACTTAAAACAAAAAAGATGTTTTATTATAAAATGTTCTGAATAATAATTAAAAACATGTTTGAAAACGTTCATTTATTGTAAAAATTTTGAAAGTAAAAACATAAATATACGTTCAGTAAAAAAATATCACAAGTTTAAAAAATATAATAATTAATTTAAAAATGTCATTTAAAAATTCTTTTTTTTATAAAAATAATTATGATTCATCACTAATCGTACCAAACGTTATAGTACAAAAACATATAAAAATATCAAATCAGTATTTTAATTTTTAATCACTATTTACCAAATGTTTCTATACTTTGTAAAACACAGATAAATTTGCTTCTGAAATTTAACAAACCAATTTTTTACTAAAGGTATATTTTTCACTATTCATTGAACACGCATACTTATAAACCACGCCTATCTAACAACTTTTCCGGCCACGGCTCTAACAATGTAGTCTCCATGATGTGTGCAAGCCACACACTCTGTCATTACACGCGTAAGCTAAGTACATGAGTTTGAATAAAGTGGGAAAAAAACAAAAAAGTCAAGAGACGAAGGTGAGTTCAACACGTGTAAAGCACAAGCACATGCAAGGTGACACAAGACACTTACTAGCCTTTTGTTTTTTCTTACTTTGTTTCACCACCTGGTACTCAAGCCTTTATTATCACTACTAGCTAGAAGTAGAAGTTGTGAACAAAAATGGCTGAGAACTCCACCACAACCACCGCCCTGCTCCGATCAACGGAGGAAGGAATGGAGAAAGCAGGTACAAGAGATGAGAGACCTAAAGAACCATGGAAAGGTGAGTTCGTGAAGAGCATTGTGTATGCCGGCCTTGACGCCATTGTCACTTCTTTTTCTCTCATTTCCTCCATCTCCGCCGGTCATCTCTCTTCAGGTACTCAGCTTAATTGTTCTGAATTATGTCTACTTTATGGCCAGATCCTTATAATTAGCTTAAACATATTCTTTTCTTTGTTCGATTTCATTTTGAAACGAAAAAAACATGCCCTTAGCATTATTGCATACTTAAAAAGTATGAGTAAAATAAAACATTTTTTTTTTTTTCCCTATACTCTCATACCCCCTCAAGGAATTGTTTGCAACAATGATACCAAGTGACTTACTCACTTGAGCCGATCTCTGGGTTAAACATATACTAATACGTGGTTGGGTCAGTGTATGCTGAAACCCAATTACTGTTCTATTGTACAAACGCAAAATGGTTTCTCCGGCTTCTTGTGTGGTTTATATACTTTTACTAATATATAAATTGACTGAGCTACCACATTTGCACACTTTGACCACCTAAAATTGAATGGACTGGCTTTTTGATTGCAGTTGATGTGTTGGTCCTTGGGTTTGCAAATTTGGTTGCCGATGGTATATCAATGGGGTTTGGAGATTTTGTGTCAACCAGCACCGAGAAGGACGTGGCAGCCAAGGAGAGGATGGTGACCCTGTGGGAAGTCACCAACCACTCTGAGCCCCAGCAACTGGAGTTAATCCGGCGGTATCAAGCTCTTGGAATGGATGTCCATGATGCGACCACGGTATGATCCTCCAATTTCCCCAAGGATACTAAGATATATTCTACACACTGAAAATATATTACTTACTTGTTGCAAGGTGGTGAACATATTTGCCAAGTATAAGGACATATTGGTGGATGAGAAGATGGCGACTCTGAAAGGAATGCCACCGCTGGACCAGGAAGAGAAGCCATGGAAGAACGGCCTCGTCACCTTTGCGGCTTTTCTTGTGTTTGGAACTGCACCTCTTCTCTCTTTCATCATTCTCAAACCATTCACCCACAATGACACGCACAAGTTCATCGGCGCGTGCATACTATCTGCATTGGCCCTTGCACTACTCGGGATAGCGAAGGCCAAGATTGCTCGTCAGAACTATGTGTTATCCGCAGTGATCACCCTCACCAATGGTGCTGTTGCTGCCGCCGCCGCCTATTTCATTGGGTGGACACTGAGGAATGTAGCTGGCTTACAAGACTGATGTGAACTCGGTAATATACCTCCCAAACTAATCTATTAAGTATCTTTTGTTAAAGACTCAGAAATGTCTCAATGCGTTTTGGAGGATGCACATGCTTTTTGCAAATGTATGTTATATATATGTAATCTAATTTGACAAATTTGAGGCGAAGTTACATTTAGATAGTTCCGACTTCCAAGAGGTTGTTATTAGTAGATTTCCAAATGTGGTTGGAAACCTGTATAATAGTTTGACAAAATTATACACACCTACACAAATTAATATTATAAACACGTCATCTAAAAACAAATACACAATTATTAAACACCATAACTTACTTGTATTTTTCCACCTTGTCGAGAACAAAATTAATATTAAAAACATGTCGAGTAGGAAAACAAACATAATGATTATCGAAGGCAGTAGTTTAAATTTTCAATACTCCGGTACCTAGTTACCATATTTCAAGTACTTTGGGGTACCCTGTACTTTTTGGTAGCCTGGTGGTACTTCAAATCTGATATTCAACAATGTTGCTATGGATATCCTACTTCTACACTTCAAATTTAAACTATTGAGATTGTAATATTATATAGATAAAAGTTTATATACTATATATAAACAAAAATTGATTAAGATCTCATAAAGTGAGGGTGTGATTTGTATCAAGGCCAAATTGCTCCGAAATCACACAGGAGAATAGAATAGAAAAATCACTATGAAAAAAAGGGAACTGAATGTCAACTCTCTTTCTACTCGAATCCTTGAAAATTTCGCAACTTCTACAAGTATATGGCAAATATATATATATATATCAACAACAGACCGACCAAAAAGATAAAATAAAATCCAAATCTACGTAACTTATGAATGAAATAAAACAAGCCTACCATAGATGATCAGTTGCCCTCACTCAAGGCTAATTGCAAGGCATGCTCTGCTTCCTTCAGGAAAAGATGGGCAAGTCGCTTTTGCCCTTGTCGATATACTATGCTACACCACCTGTTTCTACTCAACAACTGGTGCTGAACTGAAGCATTTGTCTCTCTGTTGGGCAGTCCAAAACAGAACAAGACAATCCCTAATTAATAAAATTCCAACATGTGCACGAACATTTTATAGTTGAAAATGAGATGAAACAATGCTCAATGATACCTTCCAGGAAAATAAAAACATTGCTCAGTGATGGAAAAGATGGTAAACTAACAAAAATTTCAGTTAGTCCAAGCAAAGAAACAAGACTATGCGAGTTGGTTTTCTCTTTTCTATTTTTTCTTTCTTTCTTTCTTTATTTTTTCTTTTTGTAAAACTTTGAAGTACATAAGCTAACAAGAGGCTTTGTAATTAGTTTGTAGCAAAGTAACTAACAAAAGTTCAATGGCATAAAGAATGCAACACATTTTATTTTACATACTGTTTGAAATGAGTCATATTGTATAACATTGTTTTGTCATGTTATATTATTGCAATTGCAATGAGCCTGCACTTATAAGAAAATATTTTGGATCTCACAACTGTCCAAACACACACTGAGAGGCACACCATAGTTTAACTTAGTTAATGTTTTATAAGCTTATACTTTTTGTACCTCTTGCAGTCTTTTGGAATTTTGGCGCAGCGGGCCTTCTCAAGTAGTTCAGTGTCACAGTCCTCTGCCCCAGACCCCTCTTCGAGATCCATCATCCTAGTACACATAAAATTCAGTTAGGCAGCAAATATAAAATGTTTTGAAGCAATTTTATGTGAGATAATACGAGTTCTAACTAAATCTAGAAAACAGTATTAACCCTTTCATCGTGTTCAAGCTTGAGGGCTATTTATACCGAGAATCATATTCAAGTTAAGCACACTAATCCCATCAAAAGAGATATGAACAAAAAGTTGAGGAGTTCTAAAAAGATGATATTAAAACAGAGGAGAACGTTGATTTTTTTTTTTTTTTAAATCCTCAATTAACCAGTTTAAAATTTCCAGAGGCTACTCTTAAATGAAAGCAAACGATTTACCTACACGGTTCTTAAAAACCAAACTGTTCTGTTACAGCAAAATAAATAATAAATAACTAAAGTACGTCCTCGCAGTCTACCCCAAAAGAAGGAGAGGGGTTATATCTCACTTATCTCCACACACACAACAACCACCACCGCCAAAGAAAAAAGGAAGGACGGACGGACGGACTGATATTGCTAGTCTAGGCTTCATAGACAAGTCCTAAGAGAACCCAACTTTACTCAATACAGCATACAAAGGAAAATTGATTGAAACAAAAGCAGACATGTTTGGAACTAACATAAGTAGAATCCTCAACAATTAGAATTAACAAGGGGTAACAGAATTATCAGGGCATGAGATTATGGTTCTTTAATGCGAAAACGATCTGGGTATAACATTCAAGATTCCAAATTTTAAAAACAAAAAATGGAAATGTGTACATGCCAGAATTGTTTCAGTCTATACTTAATCATGCCATATAAAATGTTCAGGTTACTCAATTCGCACCCCAAGGGCAATTTATGGACACAGTTTAAACTCAAACATGATGCTATTTCCCAAACAAATTATGCCAACTTTCCAAACTGACCATAATAGTTTCAGAACCAAGGTTTTAAACTTGATAGAAGTACCCAAACAAAATTTTAAAAGGAATGAATTACCAAAAAAAAAGAAAATTCTTCTGAACCAAGTTCAAGTAAAACTCACCCAAAAAAATTTTCAAGTAGATGATAGAGTCATACAGATACTCCAACTAGAAACTTTTCTTTTATTAAGATAATATAAGAAACAATGGCATCCTAGAGGCATGCAAATTTGAAATAAAGATTTAAATTTTACATCAGTACTGTTAACTTGGTATTGAGAATCCAGTAAGCTAGATTCCAGAGGTTACTTGGTATTAAGAAGATCAACGAGCAGTTGCAAAGCTCCGGAATCCCCACAAGCCTCCCATATTGCAGCTCGAACTTCTGCATCTGATGGTTGCCTATCCCCTCCAGCACCAACAAGCTTGGAGAAAAATATATATACATATTCAAATAGAGGTCAAGGAACCGGAAAAAGGTAAACAATTTAAAGTTCAAACCAGACTGACTATTGGTGTTCTGCTTTGATGTGAAACCAAGGACCTTTTTAACAAAATACAATACATATCCTGCTGGATGGATCGAACCACTACTAACAGAATAAGAATGGGTAACTTGAAACCTTGATCCCTTAATAAATACAAAACCTATCATTTCATTAAGAACTTTCCAGGTATTTTTTTCCTTTAATAAATATGGAAGGTTAAGCCCTGACAACTTTATAATTATTTGTAATAATAGATTTCAGGATAAGTCTGATTGTAAATAAATATCATCTAAAATATCCACTGTCCTTGAACAAGTCTCAATGCTGAGATAAATAAAGAATACTTGGGGGAAAAAATGGTCAAGTTTAGCTCATTTAGCTAACATTTTCCTGAGTATCGCTGATACATATCCCATCATATTTAATGTAAACCATTGTACATGCTTAATTTTCAACTAGTACAGTTTTAATCTCTCCTGATCAGAAACAACTAACGGTAATAACGACGACTCTTAAGCATCCAGTAATGCAAGTCCCTTTACATGCAATTTTTGCCCACATGTATTTGGGCTCTTTAACTCAACTTATATTAGAAATTTTTGATTTTTACCACTTCATCAAGAAGTTATTTTATATTAAGAATCGTCTTTTTGATCTTTAATAAGAAGAACCCATTCACTACTTTGATACTAACACAAATAACTTAAAAATATATATTTTTTTTGATAAGTAAATTATATTGAAAATATTGAAAAACATAAATGAACATTCACCAAGCTGAAAGTAATTTAAACGGCCAATTATTCGGAGGGGAAAAAGGTATAATCAAGAGAAGCCAAACCTCCTCAAGTAATGATGAAACCTGATATAACTCGTCTTCTTGCATGGCTATGGTCCTCAAGGCAGTTAAGAAATCCTCGGGAAAAACAAGTTTATTTAAGTAAGAGGGCATCTTGCGTTGACCACTCCAACTATAGTTGCAAACCTGACTGATTCCATACTTATCCTTGTTTTCTTTCTGTAGAGTGGATGCTGGGAAAAAACCCTGATCTAGCAAACTTCTAGGTAAAAGACACCTCATCTCAGCTTTCTGTAACACTGATCACCCTTGTCAATAAATTAAATACACATAAATTTGTAACAAAAAATTGTAATACAAAAATGCACAAGTACACGTGATAATGTACAAACTTACATACATATAAATAATTTACGCACAAAAACAATATTGTGAGCAACTAAACTTGCATCAATCTACCTAAGAAGTAGACAAATAAGCTGCAAATAGTATTTACTAATCAAAACAATGTATAATTCATGACACAATTACAAAATACAATTGCTGACCTGTGCTTCAATAAGTTGTACTTTGGACTCCGAAAAGGGAACTCTCTGAATAGCATCTACTGGATAATGAACCTGTAAAGTTAATGGATTTAATTTGCACATATCCAAGTGTCTGGGTTTTATAACACTATTATAAGTTGACTCGTGAGCTAATAGTATATTCTTAATCTAAATAATTAGGCAGAATTACAGAACATGATTCGCAAATAACCAATAAATGGTTTTATCAAGTTACTCGAAATAATATCATTATTAGAAGTTAAAATCAGCTCACAAGAGAGTATAGATGAGAAGTGGACATGCTAAATGTTTCATATAAATAAATTACCATGAGATAATCATCTGGGTTATTATCAATGACAAATCCATATAGGTACAGCAATTCCTGCATCAAATAAAAAATGATTGTAATATTCTATAAGAAGATTGGAGATTCCATTTGCTCATGCATTCACATTTAAAACAATATGAGCTCTATCTATATATATATATATAATCATTCCACAAGAGAGCCAAATGGCAATGCATCAGTACAGATCATTTGACGAGCCTTCTTACTGCAATAGTAGGGAGCGAAGTGGTTTAAGTTAGTGGCGCTACAAGCACAATAGAAAATCCAATTGAAATGGTTGGGGTAGGGAGAGAATACATGATGACAAAGGATTCAAATAAGGATTAGTTGAGTCTTCTGAAATATAATAAAGAAAATTAGAATAATAATGTGAGGGCTAAACCAAAATAAGACATGTATCAGTTATTTCTGGAACAGAGAATTTTTTTTTTATGCCCAATTCATTGAAAGGGGGGATTAATGCAAGAGGTGTTTTTGCATGTTACCCAAATACATTCGCTTCACACAAATTATTAATTATGGCATTTATGCACAAAAAACAAGTATATACATTGATAAATTTGAACACATGAAATAATCAGATAATTCAGTAAGAGTATACTTAAAGACTGGTAACAGCCCCAGCCTCCAGATACCACACATAGAGAGTAATGAGTGCATATAGTATGGTTCTTGATATAATGTAGTAAGAAAAATTACCTCATTTCCTTTATTACCGTAACTAATGGATATCTCTTTCTCGGTTTTGAAGGGACTTTGTTCAGCTTTCCAATTGCAAAACAAAGAACATCATGACTCGTCAGATATCCCATTAATTTAACCAAATGAGAAAGGAAAACAAACATTCTAAACCCTCGTTGGAAAAAAATATGATTACATAAATTTCAGGTTATAAGAAATCAAGAAACTGGGAGAAAAACTACCAGATAGAAGGTACATAGAGGAAGGAAGTCCAGTTACTGATCCTGTTCCATCAACTTCCCAAGTTGCAGCTGCCGTCAAGCCTGCACGGCAACATTAACAGCAAGAGAGACATAATATATATGTAACAAGAATCTAAGCAAGACAAACACTAAGATTTTATTTTTAATTTTTCTTAATTCACAAAGAACAACTTGTGTCCTTACAAAATAATAATTCAATCTGGTATTTAACTTATGCTACTTACAACTACATACAACTGTTTAATATAAAGAACTCGTGATACACAGAAAAAAAAATAAATAAATAAATAAATTAAGACAGATCTCGAATTATCACTATGGAGAATCATGATGCAATCTGAAAATGATAACACTTTATTAAGCCCACGGAATTGTAGATGCACATACACAACCTTCACTGTGGGCATTAGGAAACTAAAAAATATTTATCATATAATTATCTTTGTTTTAGTCTGTTTCAGTGATGGTATAGGCAGAGTGACATAAAGAGTCAAATAATGAAGAATGAAACAATAATATGATGGATTCAACCAAAAACCCATTACATTTTATTCTACACATTTTCCCTTAGTGGATGATTTAAGTGTTGAAGCTTTAAATGCTGAATTGCACTAAAAATTTAAAATAGATTTTCACTGAAAATATTTAATGATAAGTGAAACTTATTTAGTTGACACTCAAATTGCGTTATTAAACACACTTAATTACAAAATCATTTAACATGTTCAGTTTTACGTATTAAATTGGTTTATCAAACGACACCAATCCAAACTAATATCAGACATAGTTGCCACATCAATGAATGCTTGATAGACCAATTGTCAAAACTTTGAGTGTCCTACATTTCCTTGAACAAAAGAAAATACAAAAGTTAAAAAGGAAAGAACAAAAAATGGAAAATGAATTTAAAATTTTTTTTTTTGTTAAAAAAAAAAAACTTTCAGAAAGAGGGTCAAACAATACTTTTGGTGAAACAATAGAAACTCTAATCATAGAACAAGTGGATTACCATGGTTGCAAAAGTCAATGCCAGGGACAAGACCCTCAACCCAAATAGTCTCTCCTTGTAGTGAAGTGGATGCGACTCCAGTAATTTGACTTTCAACCACATTATTCTCTGGTCCTAAAAAAGGCTGTGATCTCAGTTTAACAAAAAAAAGTGTGTATTAACAGGAATCATAGCCCTCTGAAGATTGCATTTGAGTAAGAATTATTTCACGGAGATCTAGTGAGGGGGGAAAATAACCTCACTTTTTCCATTGTTCCCGTTACCAACTCTTCACTCGAAATATGATTGGTAGATTCCCCAGAATATCTGCTCAAGCTCGAAGAGGTGCTATCTTGCTCTTTTTGAATTTGTGGAAATACATAAGAACGTGGAAAAGGAATATTCAGAGCACGAGCCCAAAATATGGAATTTGCCCTATAATGGTGACAAATTGTGCAATATTAGCTTGTTATTTTAAAAGTAGTTTCATAGTTATAAGCAAGAATATGATTAAGACATAAGACACAAAGACCAAACACCAGTTCCTTGAGAAAGATGATTACCAAAGGAAGTCTTCAAAACACACTTCACTGGAAAAAATAGCAACAAAAAGTGTTTCAGTGAAGATTTGAGCAATAATTACAGGAATTAGCATTCAAATAAAAATGGTGATAGCAACTCATGTTCTATTTAACATGTAATTGTGGGTGGCATCCTGCCAAGTATATAGCACATTTATACAAGTTAATGAACCATGAAAGAAAGAAATACAAAAGGCAAAGAAGACATAATGTTATAAAATTGGTACTTTTCTAGTATTTTATCATGTCATACTATGTCAAAATTCTAGTGCTTCCATCAATGCTAAGAATTTCCAAACAGCATCACTTGCAAAGAAAGAGGATGCCGCCTTCACTTTCTAAATTTACAGAAATTATAACTTTTTTTTTTTTTTTAACAGAAACAGAACCTACAGAACATGAGGGAAATCTCTTAAGTGTGACACTGATGAGAACGTTAACTAGAAATTCAAAATATTATCAGTATCTAGTCTCTACAACTAATTAATTAGGATGGACAAACGCATGGGAATAGTGCAAGGACACAACACGAGAGGTATATATTTTTGTATGTATTTATTGATGCCGAACAAGGGCAAAGGAACACCCTCCTCAACTCTGATACAAATTTAATGTAATCTGGGAATGAAAAGGGTTTTAGGACTGATTAAAATCAATTATTTGTATAATGTTTGCAGAGATTTATTCATCATGAGTATGATTTGTGGCATAAGCGCAATTTATATTAGTTTCTGCAATACAGTTTATAAAATCTCTTACTCACGCACAAGGTTCAATTTTTTGAGGTTGTATTTACTGATGTTGAATTTCTTTTAACTAGAAAAAATAAATGAGAAAAATTACCGATGATTACCAATACTTTCTGCACAAATGGGCACTCTTCCAATATTGAAAACAAAAACATGAGCACCAACATTTAGGAAAAAAACATGAGCACCAACAACCATTTGTCCAGACTTTAATGTACATCATGCTATAGGAAGACAAATATACAAGTGGGAATGAATATGATAACTCAAATGTGCCCAAGCAAGCCCAAATAAAAACCATATATGAATTGTAATTAAATAAATATTATCCAATCAATAACTTCACACACACCTCTCCGAATCCCCATCAAGAAGCAAAAGCTTTTTCACCAAATTCTTCACTTTATCATCATATATAGACTGCAAACTTTTTTTCTGTAAAATAAACCTGGCTTTAGTCAGGTATGCTGTTCAGTAATTTAAACAAGCACAACGGATCCCAGAAGTAATATAAATATACACCATTGAAGATTAATATATTTGGAATTTGGAATTACAACACAATTTTGAATAAGCTAAGGATACACTCCATAATGAGATATCAAACGGAAACTTCATTCTAGCTTATGATAGCATATCATTTCATTTGTTCAAACAACTCAAACCAAACTAAGCCAAAAATGTGAACAGTATACCTGCAACTGAGTAGCCCGATACAATGAAGTCCCTTTTAGCTCCAAAAGCTCGTCATCAGTGAACCAAAGAGGATTTCCGAATGTGGTTGGAAGCATATCAAGATACCTGGTAAAATATTCTCACATAATATTAACAAGACCAAACAAAAAGACCTATTAGAAACATGGCATCCAAAATAAACTCAGTACATGTGATGCTATACATACGGCTTCCAAGAAGAATTCTTCCTTAGACGTTCCACGGTAAGAAACAAAATCATCAAGAACCGGTCATCTACTTCCCCTTCCTCAAACATTGCTCCACATTCAGGTCCCAGTATAGGATCTTGGAGTACCCTCATTGGAGTTATAGCTAAATCTAGTGGAACCACTAATAGAATCCCTGATTTTTTTTCCAAAATTAGTAAGACAAACAATTAATTCAATAACTCTGTTCTGTCTTCTGTATTCTAATAAAACTGGGTAAAGGAAACTAAAATTAATTTTATGTTCCAAGATTTTTTTTTTTTTTTTTTCTCTCTTCATCTGATTATGAAATGAATGAAGATACAACTCCTTGATTCAATAATTAATTTCTTTGCTTACCCCACAATTTTCTAACCAGTTAAACAGGCCAGTAAACAATTAAAAATCAATAAAATTAAAGAAAAGCGAAATGAGCAGAAACGGATTGAAGATGGCATTTAATTACCATCAGAGACTTCATCGGATGAGAAGATACCAAACCCTTTATTCGAATCACAGTACTTGATTTTGCAACCACGTAGTTCGATTCCATTCAACTGAGTTCAAATTTTGGTTCGAATTCAAGCAGAAGAAATATTAGAAAAAATAAAAAAATAATTAAAAAAATAAAAGAATAAAATGAGAGGTTTTAGAAATAGGGTTTTACAAAAAATACACCTGTAACCATTGGAGAAATCGTTCCAGCTTCGCTTCTTCAGGGCTCGCCATTCCTGGGACAGTTGGATTGATGTAATGAATCGATGTAGTACAGAATCAGATATATATGTCTATGCTTCGAATTTCTTTCGGAAAATTACATTAAACGCCTGTCATTTTGCTTAATTACAACCTAAATGTCCCTTGTGTTTGGATCTGAGTCGCAGAATCATTTTCAATAGGTACAGCTCTCATTCCCTTCTCACTTAAATTTTTATTATTTATGACATAATTTTGTTCTCACAAATAAGCTATTTTACAGGCATATTTAATAGACCTGAAAATAAAATATTTTTACAGACTAATTTTAATTTTTAAAGAAAAAATGCATGCCCACAATGGGTTGTGATTTGTGAATACTATTAATTAAACCATATAATTTTAAACCAATTTTTTAAATTTGAAATAATATTATTAAGAGTTCTCTCATCACTATTGTAATAAGTTATCCTTATTAATCGTTGAGTGATTTATTAATTGAATATACATACTTAATATGCTTTCAATTCTATATATTTCTTTAAAATTGTTACTAACAAATCTCACAAAAATATTATCAATTTATATTTAAGTCTTTAAATGTTTATTTTATTTTTCTTATTATATTTTTTTGAAATTGTTACTAACAAATCTCACAAGTTAAAAATATTATAAATCTATATTTAAGTTTTTAAATATTTTTATTTTATTTTTCTTATTATATTTCAAAGTTAGCAGTAACAGAGGCAATTGCTAATGAGAGAGGAAGGGGTACTTTAATTTAAATGGGTTTAGACGGCAATAAAAGGCAAGATCATGAGTAAATTTATGAAGTTTTTGCCAAATTAAAATAGGCAAATGAAAACATATATATATATATATATATATATATACTTGGAATAGATTTCAAATAATTAAGTTTTGGCTTATACCACTGACAGCATCATTGTAATATTATAAATTTGAGATGTCTCTTTGTACTGTGTCTTTTGTCTTCACCTTATTTATGCAACGGCAACAACTTCACATTATATTTTAATTTTTTATTATATAATATCCCTCCACGCACTTGAAAAGCGTTATATGATTTACGAGTGTACATACATACACTGTGGATGCAATTTATAATACCATAAAATATTGTTGCAAAACTGAAATTTTATATATATATATATATAGATATATAAATGAATTGTTCAAGCTGATTGAATTGAATAATATATTTTTAATTCAAATTAACAACTCAAAATAATTTCAAAACAAGGAAATATGTGACAGAAATAACAGAACTAGACGACGACGATGAGGTGCGAAACAAACTAATTACTACTGCTTCTTCATTTTTGGCGTTGGTCTTTTCTTATTGTTTGTTGATATATATTACTATTAACATATATTTTGTGCGCTGTATATGATGACCCAATTTTGAATGTTCTCTGACATCACAGAAATGAACTCTCTGTTTTGATGGAGAAATTTATCCAAATGTGGATCTTAATGTTCCTCTTGAAGATGGATTGTTTCCTCTGCATCATGCAGCTCAATCTTTATTAGACGGCAAAACTATATTCTTACTCAATAGTGGAGCATGTCCGAAGCAACTGTGTTGGCGCCAAGTTTCATGGCTTGGTTCCCCTCAATGTAGCTCTTCGATCACTAAGGTACAAATCATATATAGTATTCCGCTCAATGTTGCTATATATCTATATATATATATATATATATATATATAAACAAAGATATGAACCATATTTATTTATTTTATTGGTTTGATTGAGGTTTTGTGTTTTTAGTACAGCCAAAATGTTGGATGGAACCCTAAAGAACCTGTATTCAAGTTAATGATGACGTTTTGTCTGAAGAAAATGGTTAAGCTTTCTCTAGCATATTACTTATATTGATGATATCTATAATTTAGAACAGAGGAATGCTGCTCCAAAGGTGACTTTGTATCTTGTTGCACTAAAACATTTTGGCAGGTTGATGGCAATGGGGTGGTTAGGGACTGGATCTCATTCTTCATTCGCATCTCCGTTTAATTTTTTTATTTTCATAACCGCCCCCAAAACTTGCCAACTATATCCCCGTCCCCATTTACGTAATCGGTTCCTTAAAACTGTTCCAAACGGGAGCGGGAATTTTTGCCATCCCTAGGTTAAACCATTGACGACTATGGACACTGCTCATTGAGACATTGAGCAGCTGAGATCGCGTCACTAATCTATGTGGAGCATGAATTAATGGGCACTAAAAGCACAAATTTGGCTGATATTTGCAAGGAAAAGCAGAGGTTGATTATATATAGGATGATGTTGCTCGAAATGTATGAGATGATTGATGATGTTATAGGAGACCATGTGGACACTGCTCATGAAATCGATGACATATGTATAATAAGTGATGCGTAATAATAACCTTTGCTGCATGATGAAGTTATGTTGACGTTTGCTTTCCATTTCGGTCTCTTTTCTTGCCTTTCAGCATGCTGCTATATGGAAGTGCAGTGAAGACTCCTGCGAATTAATATTATTTATCATTGTTGCACTATTTCCAGGACCTCCTAATGTTCACTAAATCTTTGTTGTTTATCAGTTTTATTCTCTGCCTCATATATGAGATTATGAGAAGAAAGTCATAAATAGTGATTTTGAAGTATGCCTGCTATTCTCATAACATTTTTAGAGTTGTCATGTGAATGATTTCGAGAAAGCACCATGTTTTTGTGAAGTTCTTGTCCTAAGAAGTGTGAAAAATAAATAAATAAATAAAATAAATAAATAAATTCCTAAATCATGATTTTGAGTCTTAAAGTCGGACAATTCCAACTGATTTATGTGAGAGAGTCCTAAATAAAAATAATATCAGTCTCTACTCACATAAAATTAATTAAATTTGTCCAACAGTTTGACTCTCTATCATTACACTTATCAGGTTGATTCAAAATGGAGGTCACTAAAAATAAAAAATAAAAAAAATTAGTAAATGGTGATCACATAAAATTAGTAAATTATTGTTCGACTGTACTCTCGTCATTAGTCAAAAAGGAAGGGGACTCGGACAAATTTAGGCTGAGTTTCCCTTCATGGAAGTGGCAAAAATTTTAATTCAATTTTGTGAATTATATTTTTCTAATTTTATCAATTTCAATTCAAATACTCCAATTTCAAACATATAGTTAGTTAGTTGCACCATTTGTGATCCTGAACCATTTGTTAATTTCTTTGCCACTCGCGTAACTCCAACGGTCTCGCCCAACTTGGCAACTTCCACATTAGAAAGTTTAGAAACTACCAAAAGAAATCACAGTCAAAGAAAAGTCATACCTTTTACTTGTGTAGAAGAAACAAAAGTTGTATTGTGTTGTGTCAAACAAGGAATTAGTCTTCACGTACATACACCTCTCCAAACTTCTATATAATCAAAAATCCAAACAACTCCCTTTTTCATTTCTCTTTCTCAGAATCCAAACAACTCTCTCTGTTTCTCTTTGTCATGGCTCCTGCATCAAAGAAGGCCATAACAAGGTCAATAGCCATAGTTTCACGGTCGTGTGCCATTTTTGTTGTTGGGCTTATTTTCTTGAGCTATTTCAGAGACTATTCACTGGTCATGGATGATGAGGCTGCAGTGAGAGGTGGAAACCATCTGATAAGCCGACGACCACCGTGCGACGAAATCTACGTAGTCGGAGAAGGAGAGACCCTCCACACCATCAGTGACAAGTGTGGTGACCCTTTTATTGTGGAGCAGAACCCTCATATTAATGACCCTGATGATGTTTACCCTGGACTTGTTATCAAGATCACTCCATTTTCAAACTCTCGCCGCTAGTCTAGCCTACCTTAGAACAACTTTGTGTTGCTTTCGTTACTATATAGTTCTTAGCAGTGTTCTTTCTTTAATAGCTTAATGTAAACAGAGCATTTTTACTATATATATATATATATTTAATGGGATCTATGAAAGATTCTGAGTGTGTGTATCTAGGTGAATCACATCAATATATACTTTTATATAATTTGTTTTGGAAATGCTTCTGTGCACGTATGAATCCATTTCCATTTCCATCAATGTTTGTGTTTATGTAAGAAGGGGAGACAAATACTCTGAATCTGAAAAGACAAGGATTTTTAATTTCCTTATTTATTTACGTGTGTTTGCTTCTTAATTAATTAATTTATTCAATTATTATTATTTTTTTTATTTTTTGTTTGGCTGAGATAAGAACTTGGGAAATTATAATATAGTACCAAAGAGAAAGAAAACCATTTTTATACTATAAATTGTTTTTTTACTTCACTTGTTCTTGAGTCTTGACTGAAATTTAAATTTTGATTCTTAAAAAACAATTATGATCAAAGTAGAGAACTATAAAATATAATTATCTGAAAATTAAGCTCTTTTTTTTATATAACTGAGTTTTCTGTAAAATAATTCTCAAAAATAGTCAATTAATTTTGTACAAATTTCTAATTTCCAGTTATCAAAAAGTTGAACCAAGCAATTATTATTATTATTATTATTATTTTATGTACTTTTTATTATTAATGTAGGTTTTGATATTGTTGCTATGTAATTGAGTTGGTTCATGACACATCGTTTTTTCGATCTAGTTTAAATCAAGTAATAGTTGTTTTTTTTTGCCTCCTTAGAGCACGTCTATGTATCCCATAATATACGCACCATTCAAATTATAAGTGTTATTTGAAAGCAAAACCTCAAAAAAAAAATTGCAAAAATCGCTATGCCCTGGAGTAATTAAATCAAGTAAAATTACGTAGTGCTTTAATTGGAGAAATAATATAAAGTTTATAAACAGTTCTAGTTTATCAGGGTGATGAAGGAGTGAAGGGCATCTATATTATATACTCACCATAAATATTCTAATTAGGGAGTATTATTATATGTATTTATTTAGTCTTTGTGTGCACTGGTCCATGGTCAAGGGAACTCTAGTCCTGTACAAGATATATAAGCAACACATTACACACGTGGCATCCTATTCCGTTTCAACTAAATGACCATGGAAAAATCAGCAATTTTTTATTTATTTATTTTGATGTTAAGATTTGACCAACCATTTTCAATATTATGCTCATTGGCGTCTATTGGACTAGGATTATTACTATTAATGCGCACCGTAGATTATAACTTTTCTGGTCTACCACCTTTTTATTGGAAACACAAGAACACCACATTTGACAATGTGACCCGATTCAATTATACAAGTTGAAAGGGAGTGCATGATATGCACTTTGAGCTTACTTGGCTTTTTTCATACATATCAAATAAATAAATAAATATATATATAACTAATTAATATCAAATAAATACAGAAAACTAGTTAAGAACTGATACGTAGGCAGAAAGCATATAAAAAGAAATAACAATAAATTAATTAATATTGAAAAATGATTTATATAAGTCAGTCTCCCTGTAAAGCAAATAAGTTTAAAAGGAAAAAATAATAAATTAATAATGTAACATTTAAAAAGTGATTTATGTAAGTAATTATTTATTAATTAAATTGGACAAAAATTATATAGAAATAAAAATCTACACTTTTAATAGTAGAGTAGTGTAGATTTAAACAAAAAAATAAACATATATACTATATAGTTAAACACCTAATAAATTATGAGCGTGTGTGTACAACTTTAAAGTAAAAAAGTTGAAAAGAAAAAAAAAAAAAAAAAAAAAAACATATATATAAGAATAATTTTGCATTATAAGTTTAAGATTTTATTACTTGTATAGATATTATATATTTCATTTTTAATTATATTTACATTTATTGATTTGGTATTACTATTTCCTTCTCTAATTAAATTTCTTATTATTAAAATAAATAAATAAGTTTTTAATATTATATATTTCCTTTTCTAATTAGATTTATTTTAACTCTGTTTCTTCTATTAAGGTCTTTCTTAATTATACCCAAACTTCTCTTTATATTCCTAAAAATAATTAGTAACGAGGTCTTTCCTAATTCTATTTTTTCTAATTATAACAGTAATTTTATTAATTATATTTGTCTTTTATAAATCTATTTCCTCCAAATTTATTTTATTTTTTCTTTTTAGTTTTCCAATTTTATTTTATTTTATTTTTCCTTTTCAGTTCTCTAACTCAAACTTCTATTTCTATTCCTAAAAATAATTTAGTCTCCAAGGTCTTTTCTAATTATAATAGTATTTTTAAATTATATTTCTTCTATTCCTGAAGGTCTTTTGTAAATCTATTTCATCCAAATTTAAATTAAATCATAAATAATTATTTGTCTTTTAATTGGTAACAATAATGATTAACTTAAGTTTGTATTTTAATTAGTAACTTATTTTATTATTTATTTATTTTTACTAATGATTTGAAATTTTTGACACCTTTGTAATTTTAGTAATTGTATAAATATATATTTAATTTTAATAATTGACAAATCATAATTTTGGTGGTAAAATTATTAAATTAATCTTACTTTATGATTAACAAATATATATATATCAAAATTACCCTTAAAGTCATAACATAGCAGTATAAGGATTATAAATCTGTGTCCCAATATTTAAAACAATATTTAGTTACCATTTACCAAATTCAATCATTGTTCTTCCAATACATTCAATAATATACATAGAAATATATAGTTGATAATAATAAAAAATTTATAGACCTATGTCACTAACTACGCGTCAATCTCACTTATAATAATAAAATAAAATAATTAACTGCATTTTATCCCACTTATTAATGATTTTTGAGAAATTGTGCTTGAAAAGTTAATGAAAAAAAAAAAAAAATGAAGAAGAAGAAGTTAGTGGTAAACAAAAAACGGTTGGTTCGCATGATGTTAAAACATTGTGCTTGTTTATTATAAAGAACATGATATGATAAAATAAAAATAAAAAAAAAATAAAAAAAAAATAAAAAAAAATAAAAAAAAAATCGACATTAATAAAATAAAATAAATATTTTTTAAAAAAATGTGTTGCTTAAGTTTGTGTATTTTGATAGAAATCTTAAATTCATATGATAACAATTTGTGTCAAAGCAAATTTATTTATTTAATTATTATTATTATTATTATTGAGGGAGTCTCACTCATTTACAAAAAAATATAGTCCAACTATCATTAGAGAGGAGATAATATTGGCAGAGACAGAAACATTTTAGAGGAAAAAAAAAATTAGAGAGAAAATATCAGGGATGGCGAGATATTTTAGAGAGAGAATATATATATTTTTTAGAGAGATAAACTATGGTGATATTTGTACACTAAATGGGTTTGTTTAGTTGTGTTTAAAAAAAAAAAAAAAAAAAGGAAAAATTACAAATAAATGGGCTCAAAGTTTCATATTTACCCAAATATGAAGTCAAAGTTCCATATTTCTTAAAAATGGGTTTGACCAAAAAGCTGAGGTGGCACATGGAAAAATACTATTTCATATTTTTGTTGCCCAAAATACCCTTCAAAATAACATTTTTTAAACTGAAGGTATCACTTTTTTTTCGAAAGTACCACTTTTTTGAACTGAAGGTACCACTTTTTTGAAATGATGGGTGTTTAGAAAACGTGGTACCTGAACGTCAAAAAGTGGTACCTTCAGTCCAAAAATGTAGTACCTTTGGAAAAAAAGTGGTACTTCCGCAAAAGGGCATTTTGGGCAACGAAACAGTATTTTTTCATGTGTCACCTCAGCTTTTTGGTCAAACCCATTTTTAAGAAATATGGAACTTTAACTTCACATGTGGGTAAATATGAAAGTTTGAGCCCACTTATTTGTAATTTCCCCTCAATAAAACCAAAATTCCCAATTGATACTTTTCAAAAGAAAAAAAATCCCCATATTGATTTAGACCACCAAATTGAACCCCAAATCACTCAGTTGGACGTTGGAACCCTATCCCTTTGCCATCTCTCTTCTTTATAGATGTTCGCCATTCTTATTGACTGCAAGCCATTGAACAATCACAAACCGAACCCTAATTTTTGTTCTGTAGCTCAAATTTCTTTGATTCATCTTCCATGAAAGAAACAATCAGATTTAGCACCCAAAAAAAAAAAATTTGAATCAACTATTAAAATTGTGACAATTGAATGTGAAGAAGAGTCGACTGGTTGCGGAAGGAGCAGAATTTTCACCTTCGTCATGACCTAATAGTGAATCACAATTGAAAGTAAAAAAAAAAAAAAAAAATGTTCGGATTTGACCGTCATTATCATCTTTGTCTTCATCGTTATTGTTCACTTTGTGTTGAATGACTTGTGGCTCTTTCTGAAAAGATTGTTCACCTCTTCTCCTTGTTCCCTGATCGTCTTCTTCAATTTCTATCATTGCCAGAGTTAGAGGCAGACCAGGGAAAGTCAAAGACAGAGAGAGAGAGCGAGAGAGAGAGAGAGAGAGAGAGAGCTGGGGGGAAGAACAATCTTTGGTGGCTGCCATGGACGAATATGGAAGAAGGTGTCAAAGAAGATGAAGTGGAGTTGATGAGAATGTCATTGACGATGCGATGAGGAATGGTGTTGAGGAGGAGGTGGTCGTTGTCCATATCATTGCTTCGTCGCTGGTGTTCTTGTGGCGGGTAGGTATTATTTTGTGAAAAGATGATGGGTTGTCCGATTCTTATTGATTATTAAGATTTTGTTTGACACAGCAACAGAATAAATTTATAAAGCTCCAAAATCGCATTGTTTTACTAAGGGTAATTTGGCAATCTTATTTTTGGTATAGGAAACCTTACCTACTGACTACTGTCCTCAAATGGAACTTTTTAATAGTTAAGGGGGTTGGCCAAAAAAAAATAATAATAATAGTTAAGGGGTTCGCTTTTTTAATTCAGAGGGCAGTTCAGGGTTGCTTTCGATTTTTTTTTATTTTTTTATTTTGGTGGCAAAAACACACAGGTACACGAACATGAAATCCAAATCAAGGAACAGAAGATGGGCGAACTCCAGTCAATAGTGAATGCAAGCCAATTTGTGGATTTTTTGACTAGCTAGGATGTTCTATTGGTGGTCTTCCGAAGATTCGAACGAGTCCAAGAAATCCATTTGGTCATGACCGTGAAAGCAATTTATCGAAATGGGAGCTGGATTTGAATAATTAGATTCAAAATCAAAATCAAGATCATAATAATTGGAATTATATGGATAAAGAATGACCAACGGGTTAGTGGTCTAACGATAATAAAAAAAATAAAAAAAAAATTAAGAGATTGGGAGGAAGAGAGAGGATCAAAATTGAAAAAAATTAAGAGATTGGGAGGAAGAGAGAGGATCAAAATTGAAGGTGAACATGTCATCTTCACCGTGGTGGTGACTGTTCTGAATAAAATCGATAGTTTTAATGTGTGAATCTTGTCATTGTTGATGATGTCGACAATGTTGCAATGATGAAAAACAAGAATGTATCATTAATGGCATCAACACAATTATCTTTGTTTTTTAGGGTTTTATTTCTAATTTGATTTTCAAGCTAGTGGATCTTGTTTGTGTCAACATTTTGGGTTTTCTCAATTTTAGGTCTTGCTTGCGTCAATAGTTGGATAGAGAGAAAAATGGTGGCAATGGAGTTGGTGGTGATGGTGGGTGGAGAGAGAGGGAGAGAAAGAGAGACACGGTGGTGGGTAGAGGGGAAAAACAAAGGTGGAGAGGGTATTTTTGTCCTAAAATGTGACGTATTTTGGTAAATAAATGGTATTGTAAAAGTTGGCAACATCATTCTAGATGAAGGGAGGACATTTTGGTCAGATCATCCTTTTTAATAGTAGAAGTGAGCACACAATGTAAGATTTTGAAAAAGTTTCACTCAATTGTAATTAGACTAAGGCTATGTTTGGTAGGGTGGGTTTGAAGGGGAAGGATAAGATTAGTTATGAGGGAAAGGGAAGGGAAGGATAATTATAATTTGGTATTGTGTTTGGTTAATTAAGGAAGGAAAAGAAAGGGAAGGATAAAAATCATGTTTGGAGAATGGAGGGGAAGGAAAATATTTCAGTAAATTTACTATTTTACCCTTTTATATTTTAAAATAAAAATTTATAATCTTTTTTGTTTTTTTGTTTTT
>JAOTQH010000060.1:4889808-4902540 GCA_025631255.1 Cornus kousa | reverse complement strand
CATTTTCAATCAAGTGAAATAAGAAGTGTTTTCCTCAATTTTATACTCTTCCAAATAATATGGTGTTGTGTGTGTAACTAGGCCACTATTTCCAACAGGGGTGTGGTGGTGGTGGTGGGTATTGGTGGCGGTGATGGAGGTGGTTGGTGGTGTGGTGGGTATTGTAATGGTTGTAGGTGGTACCAATGGGTTGGTGGCCTAGAGATATCAGGCCCTTATTTCTCAAAGGGAGGTAAAGAGTTCAAGCCTTAGTGCAATCATGTGTGTGTGAGTAAAAAAAAAAAAAAAAAGGTTGTAGGTGGTGGTAGAGAAAGAAGAGAGAGAAAGGAGATGGATGGAAAATTAAAAAGTGTTTAATGTAATTTGGACCAAAAAAGTATAATTTCTTATTTGGTAATTATTTTAGTTTAGTATCTCTTTTAGTCATATACTATTTGGATGCAGTCATTTTTATAAGTATACCAAGTTAAGTAGTCCTATTTAAATTTTCCCATGTTTTAATTGATCCACCTATGGACTACTCAACATAGGGATGGCAATTTCCTCCAACCCGCTGGGTTTCCGCCCCACTACGCTCCTAATGGGACGGATTTGGTAGCTCTATAAATGGGTTGGGACGGATATGGTAAAAGAATTAAAAATCCGAAACGGGTTTGGGGCGGGGGCGGATTTAGTGATGTCCCCATCCTACCCCCGCCCCGACCACGACCCCGTTTATATATATATATATATATATAATTTAAGTATCCATTAATATATTTTGACAAAATATTCGCTAGAATCACTACTTACTAAAATTCTACAATTGTGCACGTGATTCAATCTTCAAGGATTCAAGATCTTAGTATTTTATCCCAAGTTCAGAAATTAATTCAATAGTTTCAACTTTACCGTAATTAAACGGAGTATATGGGGCGGAGTCGGTATTTTGTCTACCGAAATAGGGGCGGGGATAGCATACCAATTATAAACCCGTCCCGAAGTTGGAGTGAAGTTGGTATGACGAATTTTTTAACGGGGCGGAGTAGGGTTTAGCCAACTCCACCCCGTTGCCATCCCTAAATTTTGTTGCTAATCTTATCTTCTTCTCTTATTTTATTTTATTTTTTTATTTTATTGTATTTGTGTGTCTACCCATTTTTTTTTTTTTTTTTAAAAAAAAGAAAAGACAAAAACATTTAAACACATATTCATCCTGCTACCATTCCAGAAAATTTCATTCCTTCGAATTCTTGCTGATACAGTACATGATTTTTTTTTTTTTTTTTGAAAGGTATAGTTCACGAATTTCATCACGCTGAATACAACACATGGTATAAGATGCGATGATCACTATTGTATAAATCTGGTAACATTGTTGTGCACACAAAGGAAACCCCACACAGGGGAGAGGGAGAGAGAGAAAAAAAAAAATAATAATAAAAAAAATAAAAAAAAAAAAGAAAAAGGAAAAAGTATATACATCATTATTCGTATTTAATATCATTACATCAATACAACTCAAAACTGTAGTTCCACTCCTGATTTAAAACTCAATTATTGTACACAATTTTTTTCTTTTCTTTTTCTGGGTTCATCAGTTGATCAGATGGTTAGATTCTCCTGAATGGCAAGAAATGATCCAACTATGTTTCCTCCCACATCTGGGAAAGTTTCACATCCAGGAAGGGGCTTAACCTTGCCATCCCGATCAACTTCAACGGGGTATTTTAGGAGATGTCCCCTCATTTCTGTCACCTCGTTAGCTGCAAACTGCTTCCAGTTCATTTCACCCATTTCTCTAACTCGTTTCACACATTCCAGAGACTCTGGACGTGAAAAGCAATCCTCAACAACTCCAGTATGCTCTGCCCATAGCGACATTCTATATCCATAGATCTACAATACACAAATTTCCACATAGCAGCTGGTTAGATACCGTTGAGCATCTGCACCCCCAACCATGGAAATGCTCTGGAAAACAAAACGGAGACTATATCCACATAGAATGTCCTAGTGACCACTCAATATATCTACAAATTTGCAAGGGACTTGGTATCACATGGAAATGTAATAATAGCTGATCACAGCTTTTCCTTGCATTCAGGATGCCGTGCAAAACAATTCAATGCCTTTTCATGTCAAATAAATATTTGGTATTGCAATAGTGCTTTTCTCTGTTGCATCTTTTAAGAAAATTTGCTGTAATATATGTTTCAAACTCCCAAAAGAAAAAAATATTCTCGTCTATTAAGTGACAAGCTACTATGCGTGCTTGTCTTCAATTTCTCATCAACAAAACTTGGGAGAAAACTCCCTCTCTCTCCTCTCTCTCTCTCTCTCACGCACACAAACACCAATACAGCCGCTTTAGCATATGTTAGAGAAAACATTCCTAAAAATGACGACTCATATGATACATGTTCAAATACTTCAAAATTGAATTTATGCTTGTCTTTTCTAGCACAGGAAGTGAGTATTTTTAAATCTTAAGTAAAAGAAAAAAAATGACAGCTAAAAGTATTTATCATTTTTCCAAGTCCTATTTCCTTTCCCTACAAAAAACCTACAGTTCTATAGATATAGTATGCAACACTAAAAGAAAATTTCACACCTCCATATCTCCCCTCAAGCTCATCAAATAAATCATGAAAAATCAGCATCAAAATAATATCTGCTCATAAGTTACCTGTCCGTGTGGATAAGATAGCTTTCTAGACCACGTATGATGAGGCTGGTAGGCTCCCATTGCGATCTCAGTGTCTCTAGTGCCCTCCATGGAGCGCTGATTGATGTTGGCAGAACCTAATATTACATACTCATCATCTACTATCATGCCTTTTGAATGAACATAAATCATGAATCTCCGGTTCTTTCGACTGAGTGCCTAAAATCCAAAATATAGAAATTTATGTGATTGTTATGCACAACAGACCAGAAACTTCAGGAACTATGTTCAGGTAACCAAAAAAATCACAAAACCCCCATGCATCAATCAAAACTGAAAGGGAATTGAAAGAATAAGACCACTATTTTGTCCAGCCCCCTACGATAAATATATATTTGAAACTTTCTATAAGAGCCCTTTTTTTCTGGTAGTGAAGCAAACAATTTCTCTAGACACACACAAACACAAAAACAAAAATAAATAAATAATCACAAAAAATAAAAATAAAAATAAAAATTGAAAAGTGGTTTTTACATCAGAACAAGTGATGTAGATCACTGGCTACAGAAATTGTTAACTTGAGGGATAAAGGGAAGAGACCTGAGGAGTGTTTGCCGCAGGACTTTCAGTGTTTGAAGTGTCACTCCAGCCTTCAGCCTCACGGTTTCCAAGACAGAAGAAGTTCAAATAATCTTGTGGTGTGAATGCATCCTCAAGCCCAACCTCCACTAAAGCCTTGTATATCGTCTCGTACATCATTTGCATTGTCTTGTGCTGTGGCAGTCAGAATGATTACTACACGTCAACAAAGTTGTAATGCTAAGCTGGTTTGGTGTGATATACTGTTTAGCAGATTAATGATACATATTCTGATGTCCACTGAAACTGAATGAATTTACTGACAAGAAAAATATCACAGTCGCTAGTCGTCGTTCATTCTTAAAAGATTTTTCTGGAAGCACAATGCATTTCAAGATCAAAATCGTCTTGACTGACATACAAGTCAAGGCAAAATTGGTGCGTACCTGCCAAAATAAAATTCTCTGTGTAGCACCACCTGTTGGATTGCCCTCAGGCCACATTGGGATAACAATATACACTGCAAACCTCTCGTGTGATCTGATTTTATCGGCAATTTTAAGGGCAATTTCCATTGGAATCAAATTATTAGCACCTGTAGAAAGAGAATTTGCTCAAAATTCTGTACCAGTTAGTAAATCTTGCCAATAAACTAAGAAAACTCACCAACTTATAGTCATTCTAATTCTGTAACTGAGAAAACAACAAAAGGAGAAGGCCAGCAGATACAGATCGCACGACAAACACACATGGAAATTGCAGTGACTAACATTTCGACCTGTGTATATATATTTTAATTTCTAAATATAAATATTATATGGTGCCTTACCCCAACTTATACCAACTTGCAACTGAATATACATGTTTCATCATCACGGGGCTGTTATAAGCCAGAATTGTAGTGACAAAATGAAATTTAAATCTTTTTAAATCAAGTCTATTCCTCTCCCACTGACTGCTTTATACCTTATCAAGTGTCTTAATTCCTAAAAACTCTCAACAATTATGCCCAGTTACCAGAGTGACTGAAATAATTTGTCCCTGATCCCTGTGGTTGTTGGGTCCAAACCACGTGCCTGACACAACTATGAAATTGAAAATTTGATTAGTGTCAAACTGCTTAAGAGGATCCACCAAATCCCTAGCTGAGTAACATGTAAAAGTGACCATAAGTAAAACATAAGAGACTTAGAGCTGGTCTAGGGGGGGGTAACATAAGAGACTATGAAGTTCTAACTAACCTGGACTTGACAGATACCATTAGGACAGGTCCAAATTGATCCCACTTAAATTTGGAATACTAGAAGCCGCTAACTCTTCAAGCTCTTCCCTACCCCACTCCCCAACGCACATGCACACACAAACAGAAGAAGAAATTTCAAAATCCATAAGAAATGTCAAAGGCTGTCCACCATCCCAAGGAGGTATTCTCAGAGATTGCAGGGAATAGATTTTTAGCCTTCTCCAAGCCAGGTGGGTGAAAGGTATGCTACCATAGGGGAATATTGGCTCTTTGGGAAGCTTTCAAGAGCCTCTTTCATTGTCCTCAATAGTTCTTGTTAGAAGTTGATTCTTGTGCAGTAATGGGACATTGAAGAAATGCATTTCAGTTCCTGGAAAGCATGATCTTCTGAACATAAATTCCCACCCCCAAAATTCCTCTCAGTTATCTTCATCTAAAGGCTCACATCAAATATGTGGAACCATCCTTCCAATAACTTTCTAAAACCCAGACTATGAATGTGCATGCCAGCCTTTAAGCATGAAGAACCAATCTAGAAAAGAATCACTGCGCATCACAAAAGATAAACAATAGCCACCACACGAAAAAAGCCACTTGCTTTTGAGTATATAAAAGATGACATTTCCTATTGGTCTATTGGTCAATGCTAGGGATTTTATAAAGCACTCTTATCCAAACAACAAGGTCAATGTAACTCCACGTTTCCTTCAATAGGAAAGCAATTCTCACTTTAATTGTGATGCTTAGAAGGATTTCACCAAGAATGCTCCATTCTTGTTACTCATCAAGGGTTACAGGAACCCCCAATTCTCCAATGAACTCTGAATCTGTATAACAAAGAAAAGAAATACCCAATCATATCCAGATCCAAACTTCTGCTGTTCTAATATACATGGGATTCCAGTGTTACAAGACACCAATAATAATCCTGCACTATAGCTCCTTGTTTGTTGCAAAACTTAGAAGTTCAGAAAGGAAACCCATAGGTTTATAATGGACAAACTAAATTACCCAAGTTTCAACTCTTTTCCTTTATGAAGTGGATACATAAACTATTTGATAATGGCCCAATATTTAAGGAAACCAATATAAGTCCATTCCTTTCAACTCAATGCAACTGAAGCTCCTCTCCAGTCACAAAATGACCCAACTTGATATGAGTATTTCACACGTTTCAAAGTCCACAAAGAACATATTCAAAACAGATTCATAAATGTATCAATCAGGAACAACACATTTTAACAATGTGAGGTGACAAACTTTTAAGTTCCTCAACTTATTATATTCATCATCAACTTGTGGAAAAGAATAGTTCCTTACCTAAATCTTTATGATTACGCCAATTGTATGAGGACCCGATGAAGTACTGATTTTCGATGTAAATGAAATGCTGAGCAGAACGAATGGCCTTTACATATGCTGTATGTATGCTCATATCAATAAGTACATTCTTCCCACAAATCAGGTTCTGTTAAAAAAACAGGTATCGATCAATTTCCAACAAAACAACCCCGTAAAGTAGAAATCTTAAAACAGGAGTAATTTACTTTTAAATTACCTTTTTGATTGCTTCTTTTGGATCCTGAAAGCCTTTAACAGAATTTGAATCAATTGAACGAAATACCTGCACTTGCAGAATGCCGAAAAATGATAGAATATTGTCATACACCAACACTAAATGGACCAGCTCAGTTACAACAACTAACTGATATCAATTTACCTGAACATGCCAACCCTCAGGATCATTTTCACTAAGGCATGGAGCATCAAACACCCCAATTATTTCAGGCATCCTTTCTATTCTGAGCAAAGCATCATCATATAAAGATGTCTTCAGTTTTTTAATGCCTTTGGGTTTAGAAGCCTTGAACCAGCGCTCCTCAAAGTTGGTCAGGACATCATATGCTGCTGGACCATCAATTTTGCAGTGCAAGTCATGCCATGGTTCTCGTGGACAACCAGCCACATTTCCCTGTTCAGTTAATAAAATGCATTGTAAAAGAGAACAAATCCATTTGTGTACCTTGAACAAACAATTTTTAAATACCCTATACCAATCTATTGGACATTTATCTATTGGGCATATAAATGTAGTGTTTTACCATAATAATAATTCTCCCAGCTCACAACAGAATTTAAGAAGTATAACACTACTTATATAAAATTGCATATTTGATCCAACTTTATTAATATGTGAGCTGACTTTTCACATTTCACAGACTACACAATTGAGGAATATAAAATATGTATGTTTCTTTCAAAAGAATAGTTGACTCATCAGAGTTGACGAGACACGCAGCAGCACAGATGCAAGAGAAGTGCTTATAAATTTGCCTTTAGGTAAGGTGGTTGGTTCAATAATTGGCCAATTCTCATGTTTGGTTCTTTAATGTCTATTTTCAAATAATAAGATTCAATTGCTAGAGATTTTCAGACCAAGTCGCTTTTCATTTACTTCTAAACTGAATATGTGAAGTTGTGAACACCAAAAATGTTCCCCCAATAGTGCTTTTGTCACAATGATCTACCTCAGCCGAGTCCAAGGTTGCTCAAGCTCCGCTAATTTTTTTTTTATGAGCTTAAGACTTTAGCTCGAGCTTCACTTGATAAGTATAAAGAATTGGCCCAATCTCATGTTTGGTTTTTAAAGTCTATTTTCAAATAGTAAGATTCAATTGCTAGAGATTTTCAGAATAAGTCAGTTTTCAATTACTTCAACTTAATGTATGAACACCCAAATGTTCATCCGGTAATGCTTTTGCCTTATTGGCCTACCTCGGCTGAGTCCAAGGTTGCTCAAGCTCCATTCATTTTCTTGATGAACTTAAGACTTTAGCTCAGGATCAAGCCTGCACAAACTATTCTGCAGATGAGCTTGACCTTAGTGTGCAAATTGATCAGTTTGCAGCCTTGCCTACCCTTAATTTTATCATGCATTTTGAAAGTTTAGCTTCATACAACAATGTTTGCTGCTTATACTAATCAGGGACAGCATCCTCTCTGGTTCAGAAACCTTCTAACAGGTTGTCGAAAGCCAACAAGTTCCCTGTAGTAAAACAGTTTAAGCACCTCACCCATGCTTTAAGCATAAGCACATGGATACGTTCAAAATAAATCTCAAATCTATAGCAATTTGCAACCTCATGCTTCTAGTAGAGGTTGTAGCCCAACCACCTAAACAAGAAAATGGAACATCCACCCCACCTCTTGAAGATAAGTTGCTGGAAGGGCATTGTTCATTATGACTTTCTCAAGGTAATATATAATCAATGTACACAATTACAATACTTTTAAAACTTTAGCTACTCAGAATAACAGGACAAATAACACGAGGTTAAGACATTACCGTATAAGTAGGGTTATGATAATCATCTGCATGCACCGTTTGCAGCGTCCTAAATATAGGATGTTCCGGAGTATCATAACGCCCATCACATAAATCAAGTCCCCCGAGAAATGATATGATTCTTCTTCTATTATTGCCAGCATCAGCATCCACAATCACACTTTTCTGATGATGTGTATAAATTGTTTCAACTTCCTGATAATAAAGAAGAAAGAAATAAGTTCAATGAAATGTACAAAACCGAACTACATACATTAGGTGAACTGGTCAAGTCCAGTTGATTTGATAATTTGCTGTTCCATTTCCTATGTGAAAAGGAGCTTAAATGATACATCACAAGAGAGATGGGAAAAGCTACAGCAATATCTTTCCACATGATGAGGTCGGCCTTATAGTTCACACTGTTATTCAAGTATCAGAAGTTCCAAATAGTGACAGAATAAACTTATAACTGATGTTGAAACTGTACAAATTGTTTATGTGGATTAAATAGAACACCCAAAAATAGGATTTGTATGTCTAGCGTACCCTCTGCTTCATCCAGCTGTGTCGCTTTCCAGCTTCACGGGGACAAAGTAGTACTTTCACTGAAGAGTTCTTGAAAAAACGGCGAGTTTCTTCATCATGGGTTTGCATGACTCCATCCTGCATTTGTCAAGTATTAGTAAGATTAGTAATAATTATACTTAGAATAAACTGCAAAAAACCCCTTGCACTATTATTTTTTGCAACAAATCTCCCTGAACTATTGTTTTGGCAAGAAACCCCCTGAACCTAACCAAAATCGAGCAATTACCCCCTGCTGTCCTTTTGCCGTTCAAAATTTTTGACGGAAGTACAGTCACATGTAGCACACATGACTAATTTATTTTCTTATGACTTGTGCCCTTAAAATGACCATTTTGACCTTAATCCATTTGATAGATTCAAGATTCTAGAACTTTACCCATATGACCCAAAGGTAGAATATCAAATTTAGTATTTGCAAGAATTTAGTAGTTCAAGGGGTCTTTTTGCAGTTTACCCACTTATTTAATAGAACTTTGAGACCAAAACATTATCTTTGGAAATACTGTGGAAGACACCAAAAAGACATTAGGGAAGGAAACACATTCAAGAAAAACACTTTTAGCATCATAACTTTGAAACCTCAGGATCTCTGGGTACATACAGGGACATAAAGCCTATTAAACCCAGTCAGGAATTTAATTCAAGAAAAGATAATGCAAGAAGTGGGTAGACAAGAACACAAACACACACACATGAATAAAAATCCAGAGCAACTTGAAACTAAAAACTCAGTAGTAGGTAAAGAGCATATTTAAGGCAAGTTGGTGTATGCATTCCCAAGATTCTAATTCAAATTTGACTGCTCTCAGATATTTAATCCTGTATTCTGGCTTACTGTGAGTGAAAAAATTACATTCAAATTTGGCCCCAAATGGCAGCGTGTCTGTTTCCTAACAGAGATTTGTTTTTGAGATTTTGCATTAAAGCATCTAATCGTGGAGAATTAGAGATTGATTCAGACATACAAGTGTATAAAATGTAAGTGCAATTGGATCAAGGTTTGAATGACTAATAAATTAATAATCAATTATATTTTCTCTCTTTGTGTTTGTGCATGCAATGCAGGGATCAAACTTTCAACATTATGCTTATGGAATTAAAGTGTTGAACACAAGCCAATTAAATAATACTACAGACCAGAAGCATTAAATTATGCCCCAATATACAACTGCAGTAACTGTTCTAATTGTGTGATATGCAGAAAACTACTTACTGTTTTGTAGCCCAGGATGCTCCTTGAAGAAGGGTCATCCCATACAAGAAGCAGCACTCTCACTCCTTCCTGTGACTTAGACTTCAGAAGATCCCCCAGAGTCCAATCTGATGCACAATCAGCATCTCGGAGCAATTTAACTTTGTGCCACACTGACCATCCAGTAATATAAATCAAACGCCTGGCCTGGCCTATTGCGTCAAAGATGTCACGCCAGCACTTTCCATGTGCGTACTGCATCCCGTTGTCAAGATGAAAATTTGGAAGGCATCCATCGGGTACATGAGCATCTTGATAAAGAGTAACTGTTCCACCTCTCCTGAGTGGGAAATATGTGCCAGGAACCCCACAATAATCAGGACCAGCTTCCACTCCATGATGGTAATTGCTCAATCTCTCTATTGGGGTGTACTGAATTGAGACATTCAAAACAGCTCCGGCCTTGCAGGGCTTCCCGTTATTATTGAGTATTGGAAAGACTCCCTCAATTTTCTCTCCTGAATATATATGTTCCACTGGAATTGCCACAATCCCTATAAGCTCAGATCCTACAACATCACTGTCCTTAACATTAAAGTGCACTTCAGCAGCATGATGTGCAACAGGAACATAAAAATGTTGCTTCCAAACAGGATTTTCACTATTGCTAATCACGTAGGTCCTCCCAATGACAGCACCAGTTACCGAAATGGAGACATATGGATCACTAGTGATCTTGCTACTCACGTGCCCTTCAATCTTGGTGTTCAATCCCCCTGGTAATTTGTTGAACATGTCCTTTAAAGTCCTATGGAACATATCCATGTTTGGAAGGTTTTTTGCCTCATAGACCCATATTTCTAAATTCCCATGTAAAAGCAAAACCTTTAAAGACCCTTTAGAATTTGATGACGGCACAATATGCAAACTCTGACTAGATGGAGAATTAGTAAGTGAGGTTGAATGGGATAATGCAGGAGAATATCCAGTCCGGCTCAAATCAGATGCCCCGAAACTATGTGAAAATGAGTTAGCACTCTGATATTTTGGAGAAGAACTATACACCGGTGGTGCTGAAGGCATTTCAGGGGCAGATGGGTGATTATTGGATAAATGCACGTTGCTTAAAAGATCATCTATAGGTGGGTAAGCCGAAGGATAATTAGAAGGGCTATCATTGATATCACCATGATTCATTGTCGACCCAGACCCTACAGATGCTGAACTATCCTGCCGATGCAGGCTGGACAAGCTATTAACCCGGGATGGACCACTGGAATAGCCTTCTGTAGATGGTAATGGTCCAGAGTGTTGATAATCATACTGGGATGAACCGTACTGGAAACTACTGTGGTGTTGAAGGCTTGGTTGAGGAGCAGAATAGGCTACTGGGGGAATTTGATACCCGTGGTATGGATATGGAAGAGGACCCGAATGTGCCGACGGAGGGTAGCCATATTCCAAAGGGCCAGAATGGCTGGTAGCAGGAGGAGGAGGAGGAGGTGGTGGGTATTGATAGGCTAGAGGGCCAGAATGTGAAGCACTGTAATAAGGAGGTGGATATGCATGGGGTGGGTAAGGACCAGAGTTGGGAGGAGGGTATGGATGATCTAAAGGAGGTGGAACATGAGGGTATCCATAGGAATTATTATATGGGTATGAAGATGAATGATTGTAATTATCCATTATTGTACACTGATTTGATGGACTTTTTTATACATAGTATAAAATGATAAATTGGTTATACAAACACCACAAAATTTACAGGTAATCAGAAGGATTTGTGTATTTATGAACAAGAAATTCACAGATAGACAGAGAGAGAGAGAGATCAAAAGGGTCTATTTATCAGTTTAACTCAAGATGATCAATTAAGAACTGAGCTTGTGATCATACACAGAGCCACAGATACAGAAGAAATAAAAAAAGGTCTGTTTATTAGTTCAAATCAAGATGAATGATAAAGAATTGAGCTTGAACTACCCTTGGAGGCTTATTGTTGGAGAAGATGAGAGATTGATCATACACAAAGCAAAAGATGCAGGAAAAATCAAATGGGTCTCTGTAATCAGTCAGTTTAATTCAAGATCATCAATACAGAATTGAGCTTGAATTGGTAAAACAAATTAGAGAGAGAGAGAGAGAGTACCTTCACAGGGTTGAGTGTTGGAAAAGATAAAATTCTTCCTGAAGACCAAACCGACGAAGGGTAGAGAGAGAGAGAGAGAGGGGGTTCCGAGAGACCTGGCCAGATGATTCGTGCAACTTTAGGTAAACTTAATCGCGTCACTAACGCGTAAGCTACAGAAAATTAAGCATAAAAAAAATTTAAGTACTGAATATATTAATTTAAGCGCTGAATTTATTAAAATTATTTTTTAAATATAAAATTTGAGAAATGAATATTATATATATTACATTTTTTTTTAAATATCTCTTACATATAATATTATTATAAAAGATATTATATAATATAATGAATTTCATTTTTAAAAAAAAAAAATTAATTTAATAATGAATAATAATGTCAAAACTAATCATAAAAATTTTAAAATCAACATATAAAATAAATAACTTATTAAAATAAAATATTTATTTGAAAGAGAGTAGAATTCACATACAAATCATTTTATTTTCATTTATATAGTAAATTTGCATCATAACTTTCTTTCTGGAAGCTTAAATATACGTGGAGATATATTATTGGGCTGTCATATAAAAAAATTACCTCTAGGTAAGGTGGGTCTCTGTAGGTGAAAATTTCAGCCTTCACTTGAGCACGAAAGAGAATTAAAATGACATGCTTGCATCAGTCTGTGGGCCCACGTGCGAAAATCTAATTGTATGACAATTCATCTTCCTTCCTTTCAGGTAACAAAAAATGTGACGAATTTATTATTCAAATGCTATTACTTTTTCGAGAATAGTCAAAATGTTTCGACGGACAAATGAAACAATCGAAGGTTCCTCTACCTAATAGCATACGTGGAAATTCATCTTCAATCATCAATATATATATATATATATATATATTTATGGTTTTTTGATAATTATTATTAACATTTCTACTTAAATCTTAAATTCTATAATGAAATTTTAGAACTTTTTAATCCAATGAAATTACTATTATCAGTGTCTTGCTTGCATGATGACTT
>JAOTQH010000060.1:4870859-4889708 GCA_025631255.1 Cornus kousa | reverse complement strand
CAAGAGATTTTGTACATGGGCTGAGCCCGAATTAGGCCTCTAGCCCACCCAACCCGCCCAAGTTGCAGCCTTACATGGCAATGCCACTTTATGATGGTCAAGCCCATGGTGTTATTGACCTTCCTAAAACGCTTGATGCTGAATAAGAAGTCATGATAATGCCTACCTCATAAAAACTTGCAGAAAAAGTCTTAAAACAATTTTTTGGGGTTCATGAAATTTATATTAATGGTTTCTAGGATGTAATATTGGATGGGTGCCTTGAACATGGCAATGCCACTTTATGATGGTGAAGCCCATGGTGTTATTGACCTTCCTGAAACGCTTCATGCTGAATAGGAAGCCATAATGCCTATCTTATAAAAACTTTATAGAAAAAGTCTTAAAACAATTGTTTGGGGTTCATTATATTTATATTAATGATTTTCTAGGATGTAATATTGGATGGGTGCCTTGAACATGGGAATGCCACTTTATGATGGCCAAGCCTATGGTGTTATTGACCTTCCGAAAACGCCTGATGCTGAATCGGAAGCCATAATGCCTACCTCATAAAAATTTACACAAAAAATCTTACGGCAATTGTTTGGGATTCATGAAATTTATATTAATGATTTTCTAGGATGTAATATTGGATGGGTGCCTTGAACATGACAATGCCACTTTATGATGGTCACGCCCATGGTGTAATTCACCTTCCTAAAACACTTAATGATGGAAGCCATAATGCCTACCTCATAAATGGGCTTATTTTTGTTTGCCGAAGCCCCTGCAACTTGGCTAGTAGTTTCTCCTAGCCAGCTGTAAATCTTCTATATCATCAATTCATACACAAACTGACCCTTAAATGCACAATAATAATAACCAATCTGTTTTGGTTTTTTTTTTTTTTTGTTCAATATAAAATGTTGTAATGAAAATGTGTCATAAATATAATAACTTATTTGACATTTAATGATGCTTATATTAAACATCATTCATGAATACGTGACCTATAAATAATGTTTTAAGGTTATGCTTTAGACATCCAAGGTTAAGGTGATCCATTCAAGAAAATTAAGGAATGGAAAAGAAAGGCATGAAAGTACATATTTTGATGGTGGTGCTGGTGATGTTGATGCTCATAGAGCATTCAACAGCTATATCATGCCAAGCAGATTGCGTACGTGGATGCATTAGCATGTCTGGTGATGTAGACACGAAGTGCATCGAAGATTGTGTGAAGAAAAGTTGTACTCCACCTTCACCTAATTTTGATAAAACCTTGGGAGCTAAGCCACCAAGTACTGCAATGGTCTCTCTCTCTCTCTCTCACACACACACACACACACACAAAAGTACTATAATGCTCACATGGAGGATCTCATATTTAGTGTTTTTATGTTTTTGTTGCAGGTACAGGAAAACGGAAAAGGTGCAAGAAAACTTGTTGAAAAAATGAAGTAAAACTAGAAACGTATATGTATTTTGTACGACTTCTAGATCTATATCCATATCTATGTGGATAAATTTCATAAAGTTATTTGAAATTAAATAAATGAATTTATTAATGGCAATAATATAAGCTTTTCTTTGCTGGGTCTAATTTTAATGTGATGTTGTCTATTATGGGATTGGACGATTTCCAACTTTTTTTTCCTGAGAGCTATGACAATATATAAAGACAAAATCGCTCAATCATATATATATATATATATATATTATATACATACACATCACTTCTGCAAATATATATTGACAAACAAATGAGGATGTATTGTATATGTTCATGCCAAGTAATGGGCAGCTCAATAAACAGTATGGAAAAAATCAGTCTAAAACATCGGGCAGCTCAATAAGAACGTAATAATATTGCCTATACAGAAAGAACTTGCACTAAGATTTTTTTTTTTTTCTTGCTACAAAAACATCTATACGTAGCGAATAATTTCCTTCATTTTCACCAACTAGAGATCACAGGACTAACGTGATGAGTTGTGACTCAAATTAATCAAGTTTCAAAAGCACAACAATAACAAGTTCCAAAATTACTAAAAAGTAATTTTAGTAAAAAGGCACATGTATCATAAAAAGGCAAGCATATTATACAGAAGCCCACAAAGATCGACATCAGACTGTGCAGCCAAATTGAATTAAATGTAATTTAAATCTGATAGATTAGGAACCAACCAGTAAAGTAAGACAACCAGATCATGTATTTAATTCCTGAAATACCTTGTTATGAGATAATATAAAGAAAAAGAAAAACAAATATATATTAAAAAAGTTCTATGAAAATCATAATATAATCATCTCACTCTCAAATCCCAAGTGCAACTGCACATAAAGCTAACTCCCTAGGATTGTCCATATACCCCATGAACGCAATTGGTTTAAACTCTACAAGTTTTCTCCAATTGCATCATTATTGGGCAAAACAAAACTTACAATTAATTTATCCAACTATATAAAGCCTTGAAAAAACCAAATATATATATATATATATATATATATATTAAAATAACTTAACTATTTCTCTTTGGAATTGGGTTTTGATAAAAAAATGAAATGATGGTTTTTGTAATAAAATTTCATTTTGTGCTGGTAGCAAACTGGAATTTGCAGAATGATATGCTCTTATTGTTACGTTAACACATTCCTTGTGGGGAGTGTATTGACACTTATATGTGTGGATGCCTCATCCTTTGTGGGGAGGTTATTGACACTCGTATGTGTGGACGCCTCGTAAATGCGTGGATGCATTTTGAGAATCATGATTGTGCAAAGAAAACAATATCTACACAGTTGGATGGGTCTTGCCGGCACAAAATTATTTTTTTCAGAAAGAATATTTCTATTACAATCCACAAACGACACACATAAGGGTAGAGAAGACGTAAATTTCCTCCCAGTTTTAAGCTAACAAAGAATTTTGATCTATGGGGAACATGAAACGATCAATCAGATTGAGTAGCAACATTTCCCTCCAAGACCACTCGAGCTATCAACTTCTTTCATTACAAACATTTCCATCCTGGAGGCACTTACACTTCAAACTACACACAAATTAGGCTGGCTACTTTATATGATGGTATATAAACAATAATGAATGAAACATCCTAAAAATCTGAGGCCAGTGACACTATGTTTTGAAAAAAAAAAAAATTATGCTATAGCTTATTGTTGCATATAATATAGTAGTATCAACAGAATTTAAAACTGCACTTCTGCTTTTGATTTTTTGTATTCCATTTCCTTTGCAGCAAAGCTTCTGGGCACGCTATCAGATAGTTAGATTCTCCTGAATTCCGAGAAATGATCCCACTATGTTTCCTCCCACATCCGGGAAAGTTTCATATCCGGCAAGGGGCTTCACCTTTCCCTTCCGATCAACGTCAACTGGGTACTTCAGGAGGTGTCCCCTCATTTCTGTTATCTCGTCGTCTGCAAACTGCATCCAATTCACCTCGCCCATTGATCTAACTCGTCTCACACATTCTAAGGACTCTGGTTGTTTATAGCATTCATCGAGAACTCCAGTATGCTCTGCCCACAGAGACATTCTATATCCATAGATCTACAAAAGCACACATTTTCACATAACAATTGGTCAGTTACTGGCTCTGTAACTTGAGGGACATCCGTGGTCCCATAAAAACGAAATAAGTTAACTATTTCGTGCAAATTTGAGTGAACTTTAATCAATATACATCAAAACGAACTTTTAGTATGAATAGAATATTTTCAGGATTTTGAGAAGTGAAATCAAATACAATTTCCTTCTCATTTTTGCCATGATTTGCCATTTTATTTGCAATGGTTCCAGTCCACAATATGGATTTGAAATCCAAATGGTATTGAACAGAAAATGGAGACAACAACTACATGGACTTTCCAAAATTTCCACTTGATATATCTAGAAAATTTACTTTGGACTTGGAATATTACCTGAAAAAGTAATTTTTAACCCTGCATTTTCGATGCACTTGAAGATGGTTTCAGAAATCAAGATATTGTGCAGAATAAAATTTCAGTGCCTTTTTTTCATTTCAAATGCATATTTGGAATTACATATTGCTTCTTTATGTTGCAGTCCTGTGGGAATTCTATGGTTAAAGTAACAAGCTTCTAGGTATGCTCTCTTCAAAAAAATTTCCGTCTTCAATCAAACAAAAGTCTAATGAAATCTCCCTCTCTCTCTCTCTCTCACACACACACACACTAAAATATGCTAGAAACACACTAAAATATACTAAAATAAATAAAACTGATAAATGTTGTGTTCGTGGAAGACTGAGTTTTCTCATTTTCCTAGCTCCCAAAATGCTCATTACTTAAATCATGAAAAATAAGCAGCAAGGTTACCTGTCCACGGGGATTAGATTGTTTGCTGGCCCACGTATAATGAGGCTGGTAAGCTCCCATTGCAATCTCTGTGTCTCTTGTTCCCTCCATAGAGCGCTGATTGATGTTTGCAGACCCCAAAATTGCAAATTCATCGTCCACTATCATGCCTTTTGAATGAACATAAATCATGAATCTCCGGTTTTTTCGACTCAGTGCCTGAAAAATGCGAAAATGAAGCGCATTTAAGTGTAAATTAGTACCAATAGAACACAAATAGCAGAAACTATGAGAGCAATGATTAAGCAACGCCTAACATATTTTCAAAACGTTTGTTAAAATAATCGGGGAACTAAAGAATAAAATCACTAATTTGGCCATCCTCCAACAGACAACTGAACTCTCTAAATTGAAGATGCCAAGAAGCCCAAATTTCTCTACATAAAATAACAGAATTCATCATCAAGAGGTTAAAAATTTATTTGCAATTTGAAAGGAACTCTTGTGTCGGACTAGGTGTCTTCTTAGACAATAATAAGTGCTAGAGAACACTGGATAAGGAAATGATAGCTTGAGGGAAAAGGGAGAGACCTCAGGAGTGTTTGCATTAGTGTCACCAACTGAAGTGTCATTGCCCATGGCCTCACGGTTGCCAAGACAGAAGAAATTCAAATAATCTTGTGGCGTGAACGCATCCTCAAGCCCCACCTCCACCAAGGCCTTGTGAATCATCTCATACATCATTTGCATTGTTTTGTTCTGCGACAATGAATAAAAATGATAAGTTCACATTATTAAAACCATTACTTTAAGCTGCTTAATAGTGCTATACTGTTTAGCAGATAAATGAATATCTTGATTTCCATAAATAATTTACTGAAAACAAAAAAATAGCAATGTTCTAATATCCATCAAAAATCATTTTTCCTGAAGCTGCTCTCAAACATGCTAAAATTTGATACACGCTGAACTAAATATACATTAAAATTGTCCAGTCTTGACAGACATGAATCAAGGCCAAATTGAGTGACTACCTGCCAGAATAAAATTCTTTGTGTAGCAGCACCTGTTGGAGTGCCCTCCGGCCACATTGGGATAATAATATATACTGCAAACCTCTCGTGTGCTCTAATTTTATTGGCAATTTTAAGGGCAATTTCCATCGGAATCAAATTATCAGCTCCTGCAGATAAAAAATTTGCTCAAAATTCTGTGCCGATTTATGAATCTCAACTATAAAACTAACAAAAATCATCAATTTATTGCACCTTTTATCCTGTTACCAATAAGACTTCCAGACAAGGGCCAGCAGATAGAGATCACATTGCATATATATATATTGGAATATTGCAGTGTCACAACCTGTGATGTGTGCTTAATTACATCAAATATCTGAATCTCATACAAGTCCATTTTTAGCAACAATAAAAATTTTAACTTCGTATACTAACTTTGTTCCTATCCTTTTGACTGCATTCTATCCTTTCCAAATGCCTTAATTTCTGTATTTTTTTTTCTATTATTTTAATTCCTTTGTCCAATGGCTTGTTGTAGTGCTAATAGCTCAAGCTGCCAAGCATGATAATGAGGATTTGAGCCGGTAGACAACCATTTTTGTGCAAATAAATTTATAAGTTAGGGGTCTCTCCCTACGTCCTAATCCCAGGTCTATGGTATGCCTACCAAGAGACTTGCAGATAAACTAGCTTGCAACTTTAAAATCTGTAATTCTTGACCTTTATGCCCCACTTACAAAAACGGCTGAAATAGCCAGTATTTTACTCTCATAGTCCGGTCTAGGCCTGATTGAAACTGAAAAACTAAAAATTCAATTAAACATAAGTAAGAGATGCCACCAAGTGGTCATTTGATATATGCGTAAGTGATGATAAGCTAAACAAAGAGACATAGACTGACTGTAAAGGCTATCTAGGGTAGAAATTGAGCAAGTACTAAAGAGAGAAAACTATAAAATCCAACAAGAGGATTTCAAATGGGGTCCCACCATTCCAAGGAGTTCTTAGAGATTTCAAGACACAGAGTTTGAGCTTTTCCCAGCAAATGGATGAAAGAAATGCTACTATGGAATGGTGCCTTTTCAAAGCTCTTCTTTGGATGGTGCTTAATTCCAAGGCACCAATTTCATGCTACTGAACATAGCATATGTTTCTCGCTGGAAGGTCCTCAATTTTCTGTTGCATCTCTAACATACAGGTCCAAGTTTTAGCCCTATTTTTTTTTTTTTTCCTGAAGTGTAATATATCGGGGTTGTTCTGACAATGTAGCCAGTATTTGGTGGGACAATCTGAAACCATTCCCTTTCAACCCAATCACCATGAAGATCCTCGCTAATCACATCCGTTCATGGACTCAGGAGCACAGGTGTCTTTACTTAATTCATCCACCAATTTTTAGAGCATAAGGTCATGACTAAGTTCTAAGCATAGTTCATATTCTTTTATACCTTAGTGTAAAATTATATGTCTACATAACATGGTGTATCCAAACTGGTGTTTCATTAATCTGATTTATCGACCAGATTAAGTAGTATCAGTGAAAACTTCTAGTTTGCTTCAAAAGTATGGTGGTAATCTCTTGACAGTAGTTTGTCCAGTAAACATCCCAAACCCATAAACTGTAGTTTCATTTCATCAGTGACAAAGTTAGTACTCAAATATCTAAATTCACATAAAGCATATATACATTTAATCCTCAGAAATTCAGAATAACACTATTTGACAATAAGTGAGAAAGCAAACTCTCAAATTCCTCAATGAATTATAGCTGTCATTTGATTTATACATGTTGAGAAGAATAGTTCCTTACCCAAGTCTTTGTATTGACCCCAATTGTATGAGGACCCGATGAAGTACTGGTTTTCGATATAAATGTAATGCTGGGCACCACGAATGGCCTTTACATATGCTGTATGTATGCTCATGTCAATAAGTACATTCTTTCCACATACCAGATTCTGTTAAAACAAAGTTATAAATCAATTTCCAAGAAAGCAAAGCGACAATGTGGAAGTAAGACAGAAGTAACCTTCTTTCATTCACCTTGCTGATCGCTTCTTTTGGATCCTTAGGAAAGCCTTTAACAGAATTCGAATCAATTGAACGAAATATCTGCACTTTGAACAATGGCCAAAAAATGATAGAATATTGTCATACACAACACTAATAAGATCTTTTCAGTTTGGACAACCAAATGGTATCAATTTACCTGAACATGCCAACTCTCAGGATCATTCTCACCGAGGCAAGGAGTATCAGACACCCCATTCATTTCTTTTAACCTATCTATTTTGATCAAAGCATCATCATATTCCCTTTTCAGTTTTTTCATGCCCTGAGGTTTGGAAGCCTTTAACCAGCGCTCCTCAAAGTTGTTCAGGACATCATATGCAGCTGGACCATCAATTTTGCTGTGCAAGTCATGCCATGGTTCTCTTGGACACCCAGCAGTATTCCCCTGTTCAGGTAATAACATGAATTCATATGTAAACAAGAAGAAACCTTTTTTTCAATTACCAAACAATTCTTAACTACCCTATAGTAATATATGGGCCATACAGCGGTGGTGTTTACCTTTGAAGGTTTGGTCTCTAAGGTCTCTTTTCAAAAAATAAAAATAAAAATAATAGAAAAATAAGAAATCTAAGTGGTAGAGATTTCAAGTTAGTTTGCCTTTTCATTTAATCTCTAAAGTGATTTGAATCTGTGAACACTCCCAAATGCTCCTCGAATAGAACTTTTGCACATTCATTAGCCTTACTCTGACTGAGACAAAGCTTCTAAGCAAACTGTCCGCAAGTGAGTTGGTTTTTTCATTGAATTTACCCATCTGAAGATTTGGTCTCTTTTCAAAAAATTAAATATAATAAAAATAATTAAAAAAATATATATCAAACTGGTAGAGATTTCAAATTAGTTTGCCTTTTCATTAAATCTCTAAAGTGACTTGAATCTGTGAACGCTCCCAAATCTCCTCCAATAGAACTTTTGCACATTCATAAGCCTACGCTGACGGAGACAAAGCTTCTCTAAACAAAACCGTTTTGCTTGACTTGTACATGAGCAAATTGGACTTGTTTTGCAGTTCTTACCACTCATAGTGTTGTCATGTGTTTAAATGAACTTAATATGGCAAGTTTGGCTCAGATAATGGAATATAATAAGAGGTACTATTCTGTCAATTGATATAATAAGTTGAACAAGCATTGATACTTTAAAGAAAGCTGATTTTTTTTTTTCCAGAGCTCTTTTATGTTTCTGTAATAAAATATAGAGAGATATAGCATCTTGTTTGGTTCATGAACCTCCTAACAGGTTGGTAGAAGCCAACAAGCCCCCTTTACTAAAACAGGTTAAAAAAACTCAACCCATGGCCTAAGCCTACTTTAGTAGGAGGAAGGGAGGAAGAGAGAGGATAGATGGAGCAAGCTTCCATTACTTGGTAGAGGGGAGAGGAAGAGAGGAATTATGGGGAGATAAATGAGGCATCTCTCCGGCACCACCATTTTGCTTCCCTCCGAAATTGGGAGGAAGAGGAGAGAAGGAATATATTAGTAGGATAAACTTAAAAAACACACTATTACTGTCATTTGTGTACCAATATATACATGTTAGGTTACAGTGGTAAATAACAATATCATAACTTTCTTTTCTTCTACTAAACCAAATAAAAGGAGGGATGGACTCCCCACCTTCCCTAGGAATGCCTCTTCCATTCCTTCTTCTTTCCCTTCCATCCATTTTTCCCTCCCTCCCATGTGGATGGGATGGTAAAACATTGCAAACCTATATTAATTTGCACCCTCATGCTTTCATTGTTTTTAGTAGAGATAGTAGCTGATAACATACTCAAGAAAGTGGGAATCGCCCCCCTCCCCCTCCTTTCTTGTGACACTGAGTTGCAGAAGGTGCAATACTCTGTTGCTTTTTTTAATATATATATATATATATATATATATATATATAAATTACTAATAATAATATGAAATCAAATTATACAATAATAGTATTTTGAAATTTTTGCTACTCAGAGTAACATGTTGTGTGAGGCAATCAAACAATAAGGGTGAAGACATTACCGTGTAAGTAGGATTATGATAGTCATCTGAATGCACAGTTTTTAGTGTCCTAAAAATATGATGATCATTAAGTGTCATATCGGCCATCGCATAAATCAAGTCCTCCAACAAAAGCTACTATTTTTCTTCAATTATTGCCAGCATCAGCATCCACGATCACAGTTTTCTGATGGTGTGTATAAATTGTTCTAGTTTCCTGACAATAAAATAGCAAGAAATAAGCTCAATGCATAATTTTCCACAGAATGCCAAAAACTGAACAATACCATAGGGTAAACTCAAAAAAGCCTTTTTCCCAATTCAACATTCATAGGGCAAAAAGAATAAACTTCTCCAGTAAGTCTAATTAATCTGATAATTTTCTCTTCCACATTCCTATGTGGAAAGGAACTTAAATGGCATGTACATTGCACAGGCATTATCACTCATAGTTCAGAGGCACATTAAAATTAACACATCAGCAAAACGAAGAACTGTTGATATGTGTACAAGATGTTTAAATATCGAGGTAGCAACAAATAATCATATCAATTGAAAATACTTTTCTGTTGATCAAACTTTACAGTAGAAATGATTGCAAATTTAACAATTTACTATATATTTTAAACTCTAATGTTGGACAGTAATGTTTTACACTCTGACAACACTAACTCCGAAAGAAGAGTTGAGGTAAGGATGTCTAAAACAAGTGGAAGCTTTGAAATCAAGTTCATGGAAAGATAGAAGAAGGATTTTTACACACAGAGACTGTGGAAATTAAATGAATGGGAAACACAAGATATTTGATAGAAATTCAGTAATTTTTTTTTCATAGTTAAAATTCAGTATTTTATAAGTGACAATTTTCACAGAAACAATGTACTCAGTATCATACAGCAAGGTCATGGACTCATGAAATTACAAATACAACATGAGGCGTTTCAACAGAATGTTATATTGAAAGATGCATAATTGGGAAATTCATATGTAATTTTGAGTGAGAAACTCTCTGTATCAGAAACTAAAATAATGAACATTTGCACTGTTAAATTTTAACGACAATGGTAATTTTATTTTTTGATAGATAGATTATGTTAAGGCCAATTAGGGAGGGGATTTGAACATATAATCGTATTACACTCCTGATATGAAACATAAAGCATTTGCCCATAATTCTCCAAGAATCATTTCAGACACTAAGGGCCTGTTTGGCAACTGTTTCGGATATCTGAAACAGAAACATCATTTTCTGTGGAGTATGTTCAATGGCGATTGGAAGCATGTTAAAAAAACAAAAAACATGAAAACGTGTGGCTAGTTAAAAAAGGTCATTTATATGGTTTATTTATTTATTTATTTATTCGGGGTACTGTTCCCCGCTCTAGTGTGAGAACATTAGGAAACGCCAATTTGGTGTTTCCGATTTGGGCCTCTTTTAGGGAATAAATGCGATATTATTCAAATCACGACAAAAGTTACCAAACACATTTAAGTGTTTTGCTTTGCTAAAGTACACTATCCGTAACAAAAAAACACGAAACAAAAGCGGTTGACAAGCTAACCATAAATTTGCCACTTAACTAAAACCCAAAACTAGGTTTACTTTTGTTGTTAAAAAATTATATGGCTTCATGTTAGCTCAAAAATTACATGTTTGAGTTGGTTTTGTCTTGAAGTCATTATCTCAAACAATTTGTATCCATATTGGGCACCTGTTAAATGATGGCAAAATACCCAATTTGAACTCATTAATGGGTTGTCCAGCAAGACCAATAATCCTTACATTTCTTTGTGATTCACTAATACTTTCTACTGAAATTTGAAGATAAGGCATGTGAATGGTATAAAACAAAGAATGAAAATATAAAAAATAAAAGGATAAATTATATATATAGAGACATACCCTCTGCTTATACCAACTGTGTTTTTTTCCAGCCACGCGGGGACAGAGTAGCACTCGAACTGAAGAGTGCTTGAAGAAACGGCGAGTTTCTTCATCATGGGTTGCCATGATTCCGTCCTGCATTTATCAAGTTTTAGTCAGATAAGTGATATATTTCCTTTGCATGTGAAAAAGAAAACAAATAGAGAAGAAAAAGGTGGATATATATATATGTGTGTGTGTGTGTGTGTGTGTGTTAATATGCGTAATGAAGCTTTACCCAAAAACTATTTTGGAAAGTTTTATGCATAGAGGACAATCAACAGAGAAAAGAGTATAATGGAAGAAATTTTTTTGACCTATCACAAACATACAAACCTCAAGATTAAATGTTTATGATAAAAAACACAAAGCAAAATATCTCATTACAAAAACTCAAAGTTAGTGGACTAGTGTTACAGGTTAGATCCCTCGTGTCCTTGCATTCACTCCTATTCGAACAGACATTACTTTCGTTTGGATTGGGGTTGGGATCCGACCACCTTGCCTATCTATCCATGTCTCTGGTAATAGCTGGAAGACCAAGTAACAATCTAGACCTGGATACTTTCGAACTCGCAAACACTCTTCTTGGACCATCTTGCGTATCCATTCTCGTCCTCCCCTAACAACGGGAAATTCTGGATACACCCGAACTCATAATGCTCTTGTTACGATCGAACCACCTTACATATACATTCCAACCCTTCTAATGGCAGGAAGACCCAATAATAATTAGGACCCGGACACCACCCAGATGACGTGACACCAAATTAAAAATTGAACATGCTGCGTAACATGTTACACTCTTAATATACAACTCAAAAAATTTAAGTTGTTGAATGATACTGTAGCTTTACAAGTACAGGACCCTCTCACTGAACTTCTATATTTTAGTACTGCTGGATTGGCTGAAATGGAAAATCCTAATTCGTGTGGACCTGGTATTAGAATTTGCATGAAATGGCTGAAGATTTGGTCACTAGTACTCTTAGTCAATTATTTGTAGTCTTCCAATCAGATGCTACACTTGGACTATTTGCAACATTCTTATTGGAATGGACAAATGCTAAGACGGAAGGGTTGAAGAGTAGAAGACCCACTCATGTATTTATTTATTTATTTTTATTTTTTTATTTTTCTCTCTCAATATTATGAAAGATCATATGATGTTAGATTTATGTACTTGTCATATTACTACTATAGAATATTTCATACAATTGCTCATGACTGACTCAATATAATTCTTAAAAATTCTCACCACACATCACATGTATAATATGTAAATAAACTAATATCATTAAACAACTTACAGTTTTGTAGCCCAAAATGCTCCTTGAAGTAGGGTCATCCCAAACAAGAAGCAACACTCTCACTCCTTCCTGTGACTTGGACTTGAGAAGATCCCCTAGTGCTGAATCTCCTTTAAAGCCAGCATCCCTCACCAACTTAACTTTGTGCCACACTGACCATCCAGTAATATAAATCAAACGCTGCGCTTTGCTTATCGCATCAAAGATGTCATGCCAACACTTTCCATTCACGTAAGTCTTTCCATCAAGCTCCACCCCGGGGAGCCCTCCCTCGGGAACATGAGCATCCTGATAAAGGGTCACAACCCCACCTTTCCTAAGAGGGAAATAGGTTCCGGGAACCCCATGATAATCCGGACCTGCCCCGACTCCATGATGGTATGAGCTCAATTTCTCAATTGGTGTATACATGATTGAAAGACTCAGTACAGCTCCAGCCTTGCAGGGCTTGCCACTACTATTCAGAATTGGGAAAAAACCCTCAACTGAAGCCCCGGAATAGATCCGGTCCACCGGTATTGCTACGGTCCCAATAAGCTCAGACCCCACAACATCATGGTCCTTAACAAGGAATTGCACTTCAGAAGCCTGGTGTGCAATAGGGACAGAGAAATGCTGCATCCAAACAGGGTTTTCATTATCCATGATCACATAAGTCCTCCCTATCACAGCACCCGTGACCGAAATCGACACATATGGATCACTAGTGTTCTTGTCCTGCCCTTCAATTTTACTTCCCAACCCCCCAAACATGTCCTCAAATGTTTTGGTCAATTTGTCCATGTTAGGAAGATTTTTGGCCTCATGTACCCATATATCTAAATTCCCATGTAACAACAATGCCTTGGAAGAGTCTTTAGAATTTGAAACTGGGACAAGTTGCATAATATTCCTATTGTAGGGAGCACTATCAACAGAATTCGAGTGGGTTAAGGCCGGTCGAGCTGCAGGTGGTCTGGCCTGGTCCAGGGGCGGGGCAGAGGGATCCCAATCGGACGAATGTGACCGGTGGTGGTTGTATTGGGGGTGGTGGGTTGGTGGAGGAGCTGCATTGGCATTGGGAGGAATAGGGTATCCGGGATAGGGATAAGGAGGATAGCGATAATCCATGGCGCCAGAATGGGCAGGAGGAGGTGGTGGATATTGATATGGAAGCTGAGGAGGAGGACCACCAGGCTGTGCAGTATTGTAATAGGGATTGTAATATGGAGGGGGAGGGTATGGACCAGGAGCAGAATTGGGAGGAGGGTATGGACCAGGAGGATAAGGATTAGGTTGAGCCTGGTGAGGATAAGGAGGATAGGGATTGGTATATGGAGCTGAAGATGAAGAAGAATTGTGATTATTGTCCATTGATGAACAACAAATTTCAGATAGAGAGAGGACTTAGCCTTTGAGAGGCTTAATTTGGTTGGGAATGAAGAGAAATTTTGGATGAAATTGATCAAACAATGAGGAAAAGATCATATATAGAGAAGAAATGAAATGGGTTTTTCTTTGTTTAATTCAAGATCATCAACAAATAATTGAACTTAGATTGCAAAAATTGGATATTGCTAGAGAGAGAGAGGGAGGGAGGGAGGAGATTGGCTTCCAAAATACCTGCAACATGGGCGCAGGTAGAAGTTTACGTGGCCCTAACAGTATGCTATATACAGATTGCATGGAAATGAAATTAGAAAAAGAAAAAGACAAAATAAGAAATGAAAAAAAAAAAAAATGAAAATGAAAATTAATTTAGTGGGCCATGTGTGAGGACAGGGCTATGTGATTGGTTACATCCCAGGATGTAATGAAATTATTGATCAAATGTTAGTTTCTTTGGTTACTCATATGGGTATTGTTCTTCTCTTATCTTATTAGAAAAGGTCAAAAGTTCCCTAAAATTTCGAGATAAAGGAAGGTTCCAATTTATTATCGTCCTCAAATCTTTTTATGGTAATTTATAATTCCCCAAATAATGAAAATTTAAATATATTTTTATATTTATAAGGGTTAAAATCATAAAAACCTTCCGTACTTTTAAAATTGTGCATATATTCTCAATGTGGGTGTGTGAGTTTTTTTGCCCAAAAACAAAAAATAATAATAATAAAATATAAACTTGAACTAAAAAAAAAAAATATCAAGTTGCTCACTTGCTCCCATATTCATGATCGACCCATTGTTTCAATATATATATATATATATATATATATATTGATTTGAGGGGGCCAAACTTGTATTATGTAATGGTAATTAAAATTTAATTTTTTTTTAAATAATTGTAATATAAGTTTCTATGTAATGTTAATTTTAGTGTCCACAAGGACACTAAAATTAACATTACATAGAAACTTATATTACAATTATTTAAAAAAAAATTAAATTTTAATTACATAATACAAGTTTGGCCCCCTCAAATCAAAATTCCTAGCTCCACCCCGAATGGATACAATGGACGTGATTTGGGGTTTAAAAAGGACATCTTGGTTATTAAGGGGTTAACAGAGCATCCTAGTCATATATTGACCAGGGGTGATATGATGAATTTTTAGATATCTTTCTTAGTATGTGAGGTTATATGACTGATTGGGGGGCGGGGGGTTGTTTATGATTTTAACTACGGTGGTTAATTTTGTCATTTCACGTGTCAAGTAAAGTCACGGAATGTGGGGGTAAAATGATCACTTTTGTTAATTCTGTGGATTATTTGTTTGTGTAAAGGGTTATGTGATGTTTTGGGATAGTATAAGGGGTTTTATAATTTTAACCCTTAAATTTACGTACCTACGAGGCTACGCCTTGATGAACTTTTTTTTTTTTTCCTTTATTTATTTTAAAAGTTGTTTGGGTAATATTTGGTTAATTTTTTTTAAAAAAAGAGATAGGGTCTTGAATGAACATTTTTTAAGAAGCTGGTGCTTAGGGGAAATCTCCAAAAATAAAAACAAAACAAAAAAAATAAACAAAGATATTAAAAGTTCTTCTAAAATACAATTGTTAAAGTATAAGATAAATAGAAGTGATAATTTCTACTTTTATTTTTCTTCTTCATAAAACTATAAATGAAAATTATATTAAACAAGTCCTAAGTAAGCAACTTATATAACTATTTTTACTATTTTGCCCCTGCAGTTTGATCTCTCAATCTCCCAATATACTGCCAAACAAAGAGTTACGGTTAAGAAAAAACTTGTAATCTCATTTATTGACCCATCCATCCATGTTACTATTTTTAAAAGAGTATAAAACATCCTTGTATCATCGTGTTGACATGTGATAGAACTATCAATCTTAGTCCTATGTCAATGCTAATTTTCTGAAAAGAGAAATGTATTGATGCCACCAATGTTTGTTCACACAAATTTATTACTTATTTATCAGCTTTTGAAAAGACAAAGAAAATGGTAAGTTGGGTTTTCAAATCGAATCTATGAATCTTAGCTTCACCATTCGACGTCTAACTTTATTGCATTTTTCCATGTCCAAAATAATATATATACAAAAGAGTGATTAACGGTAATAACAATGTACCTAACCAAAATAAATAAAACGTTAATAACAAAGTTACATCCACCAAACAAGACATAACAGAGTTTGCACTTTGCAGGCTTCATTCACAAGACCCCTTGTGTTTTGTCTTTTCTATTAATGGATGCAGTTTTAACATTTTCATTTGTTGATCTCAAGCTAATTAAATATGTGTAACAACTCACTCCACCACATGTAAGCACTCCATCTTTTCTTTTTTCAAGTGATGTGAGATTGTGCATCCGTATCTCGTCAGTGTGGTATCCTGACAGTGTCTCGCACTCATCCACAGCACACTCGCCCCACAAGGTCATCACAATACAATATCATACTATGCGGTGGAGTGAGTCGTTACAATATGTAAGTCGAATAAATTCTCTATGTTCATTATTTTTTATTTTTTGTTCTCCCCGAACAAAAATGAAAAAAATTATTTATAAGATCAACATCAATTACAATCTTTCTTCATAACCCTTGCTATTAGAGCAGACACAGCTTTCATAGATAAGGATCTTCTAAGTTAACTGTTACATGTGTAAGTTGAAAATTAGACGCTTGTGATCGATATTTCATGTCACCCATTAATTTAAAATAATTCTTAAAACGGCATAGTTTAAAAACATTTCGGTAAATATAGTATATTGTAAGCCATTAATTTACATGTTATTTTTTTTGACAATTCAACTTACGATACTTAGAGGATCCATGTTCTCCTAATCAATGCTTCTCTTTCACAAATATAAATAAATATCAAAATTAAAAATAAAAAATTATATAATTACATTGATCTCTTCTATAACATAAACAAAACTCTCCTTCTCATCAAATAAATGTACCAAACTACAAAGTGTCATACCAATATAATTATTGATGCAGATGATGAAGCTAGGGTTTTTCCTGTGACAGCATTTATATATGAACGAGGAAGCATGGCAAATATATGAATCTAATTTGGATCCCACTAGAATATGTTCAGATGTTCAAGGAACCTTGACTGACCTTTTTGGTCAGTTTTGTCGGCTTTGAAATCACTTTCATATTCATGGTAGGTTTTTTTTTTTTTTTATCTTTTAACGGTATCAAAACTCTCCATTCAATAGATATACTCAACTGGTTCTTAGATCAAAATTAACTTCTACGAAACTAAACAATAGACATGTCTCCGTTAGTGATACTCCAATTGGTATGAGGCCTTTGAGGTAAAGTCCAAGAGCAAAACCGTGCGGGCTCAGGCCCAAAGCGAACAATATCATACTATGTGGTGGAGTGGGTCGTTACAGGTTGGTATCAGAGCCTGACCCAGCCTGAAGTGTGCTGACGGGAACGTCGGGCCTCCAAGGGGGGTGGATTGTGATGACTTTGTGGGCGGGTGTGCCGTGGGCGGGGCGAGAGACACTGTCAGACTACCACACTGGCGAGCTACGAGTACACAAATCCCATATTGCCTGGGTAGAGGAAAGGTGAAGTGCTTATATGTAAATATGTCATCTCCAATTGGTATGAGGCCTTTTGAGGTAAAGTCCAAGAGCAAAACCGTGCGGGCTCAGGCCTAAAGCAGACAATATCATACTATGTGGTGGAGTGAGTCGTTACAGGTTTACGAAAATATTATAATGCAACACGTATTATTAAGTAGAGGGGACAAGACACTTTGTTGCGGGAAAATATTTTAGTCCCTCGATCCCATATCACTCCTAATTGAGTTTATCTACCGACGGATATGAAGCCTTCAATGGATTCTCAGCTTGGTGTGACCAAATGAATTGGGCCCAGCCCAATATAGAAGCCTTGGGAATCGGAAAACAATCCAAACTGGAAATTAATTTTATCAGGCCCGTTGTGCACTAATAAAACCCCAAGTCACCGGACCTGCATAGAAAGTCCAGTCCAACAAAATCTCAACAACTTTCATTTTATGGTTTGGTCCAATGTTGATAACCTTTCCTTTTGAAGAAAAAATATCCTTGTAAAATGAAAAAATGTGTATTGTGGTAATAACAAACAACCCTTTATAATCACTGTTGAATCCGCGCTTCAAATTACTGACTTAAGCATTGTAAATTAGTCATCGGTGAAAAAGTTTCACAAATTCAAATATAAGTAGTCATTGACTCATTGGTGCTTCATTTCAATATATATATATATATTGTTTGGTAGAATCAAACAAATCGTTATATAGGGCACAAGATTAAAGTGGGACTTAAATAATGATTGGTGCTACCTGTTTTATCCACTGAGTCACTAACCCTACAGTCATGTCCTCGTGTGAGAATTGAAGGCTTTCAAGTGTTCTTCCATTTTTTTCAAACTATGGTGCTTTTACATCCAATATGTATTGTTGTATACAGTACTAATGGAAAACAAAAGAATATCGAATTCTCACTCTACACAAATTCGTATCTGTAAATTAAAGAATGAAATATGGAGAAACAACAATTTTATTGATTCTGTAAAAATTGACTATAATCCTTTAAGATATTCTTGACAAAAGAAATAACTTATCATCTGATTCGATTTTCTTTGTCAGTTGAATTCAAAGGTCGTTGGCGCTTGATCTTGAATCAGATTATTGAAAGTTTTCTTCATGTACTTGTAATTAAGGAAGACCATCAACGATTTTTGATTGATTGAGGGCTGATGAAGCTTGACCTCGAATAATGTTGTTTGGTGATTTTTCAAACTTGTTGAATCACGGGAAAGAACGA
>JAOTQH010000060.1:4824775-4844186 GCA_025631255.1 Cornus kousa | reverse complement strand
TTACTGAACCGTGTGCTTATAGTTTAATATTCCAGGTACATTTTATATATATTTTAAAAATATAAATTTATAAAATTATTCAAAAATCTATTTAACAGAAAATTATTTTTTTAAAATATAATTATAAAAATAAAATTTTAAAGATAATTAACTTTTATAATTCTTTAAAAACTGTTCTTAATTTTATGAGATTTTAAGAATGGCCCCATTAGGCTCTTTCCTCTTCCCTTCCAATTCTCTCATCTAGCTACTTATTCTTTGAACAAACAAAAGATAATAATTCCTCCTCCTCTCCTTTCCCTCTCCAATTCCTTCAATCCAATCAAATGAAAAGATGTGTATTGTGTAGGATCCTAATGTTTTCAGATCCACATCAAGAAAATATAGATAGCATAAGTATAAAGCACCGTTACTATGTGATTTTATTCTTGACTTTGTTGGGTTGCATAATTGATTTGCCTTTTCAAAAACAATGATCTTATTGATACACTAGGAATAATAATAGATCTTCCACTCAACACTTTCTCAAAAATAAAATAAAATTCTTTTCTTTGCAACTCTTTTTCTTTTCACATTTTCTTTTCACATTCAAAGTTGCTGCATTTCTATCCAAATTTTCAGGTAGAATATATGTCAGTCAATATTTCTTGAAATTCTTCATTATGAAGCCACATGAATTCTCTAAATCCACTTTCTAATGTGTAAACTGATTATATTAATTATTAAAAATATATTTGTTGACCTTAACAATAAACCCAATTCATTTCATCCTCACATATATCACAATAATTATTTCTCATACTGAAATATAATAATTATACACATATATATAATATATATTTTATTTATATTTATGAAATATCTCGTTCACATTTCACACTCAAGTTTGTGAGACCTTAGCAGTAACCACCTTCCCCTCTTGACTCAAATTCCCAGGTCTCATATCGGCGTTAACCGCCACCGCCTGATAACCCTGCGGCATTACACCACCAGGCGCAGTGTAGTACACCTGCCTCCCCACACCACTATCGTACGCCATCTGCGCGTACGCCATATCCGTCACCCCGGGCCCACCACTAGTTTGTTGCTGCCGTACCATTCCATACCCATCCGAATACCCCATCACCTTCTGCTGCTGCTGCTGCTGTTGTTGCGCCTGCAGGTTGGGTTGTGGCGGCGCCGCCGCCGGAGCTGGTGGCCCAGCCATTTGCTGCATAGCATTGTACACCTGCTGATCCCGGTAGACATCCGGTGGCATCCTCTGCACGGCGTAGTAACCTTGACCGGTTGGAGCGGTCACCGGTCTCGCCATCGGCGCGTGATACATACCGGCCGGAGTTGAAATCATGTATACTTGTTGCTGTTCGGTCGCCGCAGTGTTCGGCTGAAAACCTCCGCTCACGAATTGCTTTTCCGGCCAATATCCAGCTGGAACTGACACCGGCGCCGGCACACTCACCGGTGCTGTCGTCGGCGAAACCTTTTCCGGCATCTTCTTAACGTAATACTCTCCCGGGAAGCCTCCGACTAAATTATCATCACTTTTCTTCCGATACATAGCTTGTTCCTGTCCTCCAATATGCAACCTCTGCAAATCCTGGATCTGCCTCTGCATCGGATCGGATCCGGTAAACCGGTCCGAACACGGAGATTCCAGAACCTGATCCTGGAGTTTCATCGCCACCGGAACTGGCGGCGGTGGCACACCTTTGTTATCCAAACCGAAAAGGAAGTCCATGTGGTTCGGCGGTGGCGCCTCCGTCGACGGCGGAGAAGACGACTGGATCGGTCCCGAATTCAAAGCGTCCACAAACCGCTCCCGATCCGATTTCTCCTCACCCGATCCAAATCCCGATTGAGACGGAACCGGCGAGTTCGCCGGAAACAAGAACAGCCTCAGCCTCGCCGGCTTCGCCGAAGCTCGAAACAACCGGTCGTACTCATTCATCATGTGCTCGAGATCGTCATCATTGGTCACCGAGATCAACGCATCGAGATCTTCTCCAGGTAACTGGTACTTGAAGCAGACGTCGGCGTCGCAGAGAGCGGACAGCTTGGAGATGATGCCGGAGAACTTGATGGCGCGATCGACGGCCAGGATCTTGGTCTCGCCGCCGACGTAGGAGAGCTGGTTATCGTGCGGCCTAGGGTGGATTTTGCCGCCGTAACTGCACATGAACTTGACTTTGTAGTTGTTCTGTGGCTGGTCCTCCCACGGCGAAGGGTTCTCGAAGTCGATCTCCCGCGATCGCGGCGAGGAGTCGCCGGATTCCGCGTACGAGGTGGTGTAGGCGTAGTTATCCATCGGCGCAATTTAGCAGAGGTTGTGAGTGTTTAGGAGGTTTTCGATGACTGTTAGTCCATTGTCGAGAGAGAGAGAGATTGGAGAGAGAGCCGAAGAAAACGAGAGATCTTTAATTTTGCTGCGGCGTGGGGTTAGCTAAAATAAATTTTGGGTTCGTGTATTTTTTGTGCAACTAGTGAATTGGGGGTGGTTTTTGCTGACGTGGTGTTGGTTGAGGGAGGAGTGTGGTTTTGTTTAAGGTTAAGGGTTGTGATGGTAGAATGTATTTGCGTTAAGCTGGAATTGGGGGATTGGTGGGGGCCACTTGAGGGTATTGGTGGGGCCAGATGGAATGGAGACAATTCTCCTACAATTATTCACCTGTCCTAAAATAAATATACACTTTGAATTTGAGAATTGTATCCCCTTAATATAAATGTTCACTTTGGAAAGAATAGGGTATATAGGCTTTCCACTCCTCACCTCTCATCCAAGCTCTAACTCCGGAACTTGTTTTCTTATCTTAATTGTAGTCGGAATGGGACAGGGAGCCCCTTTAAGCGACCTCTGCCTTAGGTTTCAGATCGTTCTCCGACTCTAATGCTATGTTTGGTTGGAGGGAGGGATTGAGGAAGGATGGATGAGAGGGGGGATAAACTAACTTTTTCGTGTTTGGTTGGAGGGAAGGGAAAAGCGGAAGGAAGCAAAAAGGGATGCTTCATCCCTCCTTCCTTTGTATTTCTCTATCCGTCCAAAATTGGGAGGAAGAAGAGAGAGAAAAAAATAATAACTTACTCAAATATTGATTTGGCAATTCTAACCTTCCTAAAAATTTGGAATAGATATAGAATTTTTAAATTTTTAAATACTGAGGGCATATTAGTAAAAAGAATATAAAAATTCTATTTCATTTCCTTCCAACCAAACAAAAAAATGTGTCACTCCATCCATCATTTCTACTATCCATTCTATTCAACCAAACAAAAAGTGAGGGAGACACATTCCATTCCCTAGGGATGCCTCATCCATCTCTTCCATTTATTTTTCCATCCCTCCAACCAAACGAAGTATTAATTATCAAATGTTAATATATAGAATATATTGGGTAAATTACACTACGTACTCCTTGATATTAGGCCAAATATTACATAAATGAACATTTTAGTTTTAAATTTTATTTACACTCCCAAATTATTTTTTGGGCTCTGACACATCTGAATTGACCCATTTATTTCATTTTTTTTAAATTAAAATTTAATACAAAATATTTATAAATTTAAATGACAAAAACACCCCTATATAATATTTTCATAAAACCCAGACATCCAACCCCCCCCCCCTCTACAAAACTCATATTATGTTTGAAGTTTTCCCTATATTCTGATTCTCTAGTACTTTTCCCATTTTAGTTAGGAACTTGGGTGAGTATCCCTATAAATAACTATTAGATTAAAGACACCAATTAATGATAATGATGATGTTTTGGCATGGATTTTTATGTGGAATTGAGTATATATGCATGATTTAAAAAAAAAAAAAAAAAAAAAAAAAAAAAATGAAAAGAAAAAAAAAGAGCTCGTTTGCTTTACCAAATTAACAATATTCTAAGAAATTCTCTTTAAGCTTTGCTTTACTGATCATGTATATATAAAGCAGTGTTTCAATGGAGCTTTAACTTTTACATTTTGCTGATCTTTTTACATATATATTCTTGGAGGCATGCATAGTTTGTGTAGGTATTAAGAAATATTATCTTCTTTTTGTTCTTTTCCACATTCACGTCTTTAAACATAAAAAGAGAGAACAATGGATGGACCAACTCAGACTATGCTTGGCTTGGTCTAAATATTCCAAGTAAGTGAACAGGTTGAAGCAAAATATTCATCTGAGATTTGACCTAATCTCAAGAGGTGTTAAGTGTAATTTAACCTTAAATATTTGTATATGCTCTCCTATTTTGTACATCTGACTTTTTTCCTGTGTCATGCTGTTGGATATCTGTTTACTCTCTCTATTTGTATCTATATATCTGTATATGCGTTATAACACAATCACACAAATATATGTGTATATAATATGTGTGTGTGTGTGTGTGCCTGCCTGCCGTCACTACAGACGAAAGCGTCCTCTCTTTGTTCAACTTGGAAAACGCATAGTTTCACGAGGAAGCATATGGTTTTGTATCACTATATAGGTTCTCCCACCCCCATTGTACAAAGAAAACTCTTCTCAGAGTCGAAATCAGGCTTAAGCCGAGTAGAAAGTAGACACACCTCTATGTTTATTCCCTCGTCGCAAGTTCGACTCACCAAATAATCGACACCAGTTATGTACATATTGTGTGTGTATTCTATATATTCCGTCCATTGTGACCAATTATTAATTATTGGGTGGATGTGTGTTTGAGTGTTGTTACACCTTATGAAAAGTGTCCATGCATTTTTAAAGGAAGAATTGGCCATTACCGAATATTCGATCATTTGTATCATGTCACATGTGGTCAATACAACGAGCCAGACACAATTTATTACTCCGAATTTATTAACATGCTATTATTATGTAAACTATTATCCTAAATTAATTTGTATAAACTTGCCTAATCTCACTCCTAAAAGCTTCAAAGTAAATCTAATTGACAGATCTCGTGTCACTATCTTTCTACGTGGATATATATTTATTTTTACCTGGTTAGAAAAGGATGGACATCATCATCCTTTGCCATAATTGAACCGCAAGTGACAAATGTGAATATATATAAAATGAAAACAAAAAAACAAAGAAGAAGAGAAAAAGCATGAAGTGACTACTCTGCAAGATCATTATTTTTCAACCAACAGAACAACATTTTTTTCATGTTGTACCGAGGAATATGCTGGTTAATTTGGCTTGTGCATGCATGTATATACTGCTTTTTGGTGTTTATACAGAATCATCTAAAGAGACAATAATAAGATAGAGAACAAAAGAAACAACAAAGTAAAAAAACCTAACAGTCTGATCCCCCAAGTTGTTCATATTTATAATGCATATTGTCAATCGACCCTTCAATCATTCCAATCGGTGTGCACTACCTTCTCACTTTAATAATCCAATTTCATAGGGATCCAATAATATGTTATTACACTATCAAATATTGCACAACACGTTATATCTTCTTTGTCTATGAATGATTCATTCATACAAGCAGTGCTACAATTGATGACATTGCACGAAGATTGAGAGAGAAGAAAGTGCATAAAGTCCACCACCTCACACTTCGATCTCTTAATTAGTGTCACATCAGAGAGTCCTATCTCTTAGTTGGTGTTGCAATGTTGTCAGGTGTTGCAATGTCGTCAATCGTAGGCTTTTCTCAAGCAAAATACATCTAAACATCTTTTTTCTCTTGAGTTCCTTCTAATTAACAGTCTACTTTTGCTTCTTTTATTTTGGCATACTGCCTACTATTTTATTATCAGGTCCATGGTATGTCTGCCTATAAACCAGAAAACATAAAAAAAAATTAAAAAACAAACAAACAAACAAAAAAAAAAAACAAAACAGACACGTGACTAAGTTAAAGAAGCACAAACCCTAACCATAAAAAGTTATTTAGAAATAGGTTTCATTCGAAAGGTCAGTGTGATGCAGCTAATTGATCCTCTGATGCATGTGAAGTTGTCCAAATATGGATAACGGTAGAGAGTCACCAGATACACAGCCACTGGGTTATACCACAAAGGTACTTTAGCTTAAATTTGGTCAAGTAGATCCTCCCATGTGATACCATCTGGTAATATACTAAGACCTTCAGTGCAAAATTAAAGATGCATAATTTTGACCTAATTTTGTAAAAAGTGAGTAATCCCATACTCCAAACTATATGTACCTTCAAGCTTGCTAGTCTTCTACCATTAGACCTAGCAATGCCCATGTGCCATCTCATAATACAGCAGAAAGGGGCAAAAAGGTAGTATATGGAAACCTTGAGGAACTTGTAAAGCTCTACAAAACATTTCTTTACAACTGGGGTAGAAGTCGAATACCCTAAATACATTATATATAATTAAAGGGCAACCAAGATAGATAGAGAGGGAATTCACAGGCAGAGCCAAAACGCTATAAATACTCAACAAAATATGCGAGTTAACTAGGAACATAGGGTTCAAAAAGTTTTACACAAGGATCAGGAGCATATTGCATAATTTCTGCAGCAACTTCAAATTCCTCCCGCAGGACTTTTATGCTATATTTGTCCACCACTCGACCTAGATCGTGAGACATCACAAAGGGATCCTCTATGCATATCAGATGACGATCATTCCCGATCCTCCTAGTCCAGTCTTTGGCTCGCTTGCTGTAAATATAATAACATTAAGAAGCTATTAGTTGGATAGTCGAAAGAAAATAGGATCAATGCTTCAATTTCTGTGGAACTTCTATATATTAATTTGCAATTTTAAACTATTTGAAAATTTCAACAAGAAGAAGAAATAGACATTAATGCAAACACCCATGAATGTGAGTCCTTAAATGAGGCACAAAAACATTATGGTAACTACATATCGCGTATGAAAGAAATTGTTAAGAGTTGTTGGACGCCACATTTATACATAAATATATAAAGACAAAACTTTGAATTTCATTACTTGGTTAAAACGAATACACTCGATAAACATTTCCCACAGTAGAAATTAACCAAGAAAAGAATCTTTAGACAGCCAATAGCACTAAAATGGTATAGCTAGGGTAGGAATGAGGAACCCAGCATAGAGACAATGGCTCTACTACTTCCTCATGGGCAGCCTTCCAACTTCTCCAGGCTGTCCGCATTAGAAGAGGCTTGACAAGATACAACAGTCCCGAGCTGACATCAAGCAAACCACAGCAAGCATCCTGATTGCATGGAGTAAGATGAACTTCTTGAAGATAAGATGCTATAGCTATTTCTAGGATTAAGATACTGTGGTCAGTACTTTAGGTGCTAGTTTACCTACTGATATTTTGTTTCTATTTTGACATTTAGATGAGAAACTTTAGTTGTTTAATAAATACACAGATATTCTCTCATGACTTGTTTTATCCATATTTCTAAACTGCGTGTGATGTGATTTGGATTTGTGGGCCATTAGTCATATCAAGACACCTTTAAATATTCAAAAAAAAATCTACTAAAAATCATTAAACACATTTATAATTGAATTCCCAAGTTAAAAAACATTTCTCAATTTGTTTTGCCCAATATCAGTGAGGTTGAAAAAAATTCATGATCGCAACAACTGATACCGTCAAGTAATCCCCATGACAGGTTTACAACCCATGTTTGTGTTGCCACATTTGCATCAATGTCAGCAGCCGTGACCGCATTTTGAACCCTCGTGTTTACCTCAGGCATATATTAAGTGCCTCAAAACTATGTAGGAGTACAACAAGGAGTAAGTTAACACACAAATATGGAAAGAATCTACACCATATGGAGAATGTTAGAAAGGAAGATGATAATACACATAACATGCTGTTACATTCCACATACCCATGTAGTCAACATTTACCATAACAATAGAGTTCATGTGTAACATAGAATGTGTATTTTACCTGAGAACACTTCCTGTGCGAATAGAGATTACATCATTGGCATAATCATGACAATACGCCCAGTAATTGAAGAATGCCCATACCAACTGAGCAATGCTTTCATTATTACCGCATCCGAAATCATGAAGTTTCTCAACTTGATCAAAATAGGCACACTCAACGTTTTCAATATTTACCACATAAGTTTTCTCCATTTCCTAACAAAGATTATCAGAAAATGAATCAAAAGTAAGGTAAATCACATCCGGGTGAAAAGTTTCCATGAGAAACATAAACGAAAACCATGGTCAAGTTTGAAATAAATGTCTCTATGACCACCAAAAGTTGTGCTATGGCACAAGGAAAAACTGATTATCAGAAACAACTAAGCTACTCTTCCAACTAAGATCTTAGCAGGATGACAACAATCAGCATCATCTCATTTGACAAGGTATTTGTATCGATTCTGCTTCTTCAAGTATGAACAAAGATATTACTTAGAGACCGACAAGTTATGAGTGAACTCAATAGTATTTGCAAGCAGAAAAGCATCTGAAGCTGACCCTAGCACTTCACACACGACAAGATATCATTCAAGTTTGAAGCAGGTTGACACACTATAGCACAGATATGCAATACAACAAAGGAAATCATGAAACCAATTAAAATGAATGTCTCGTAACTCTGTCTCTGTGTGTGAGGTACATGTGTGGGTGGAATACCTGTTTTGACAATCTAGCAAAATCCATGTGATGGCAAACTTAAAAATGTTTTTGTCCAATACAAATAAATCAAAAAAGCTTTTAAAAGATCAACCTAAAAGAATACTAAAAATAAATTATTATCAGCATCTGACATAGCCAAAAAGATTTTAGAGAAGGCATGTCCAGAACATTCCAGTTTCATAATTGAAAAACATTCACCATGAATTTCAGGGACATTTTAGCATTCTAAAAGGTTCATTCAGTTTTTTGTGATTCAATTACAACTTCGAGCGTCCATCTGTTGTGATTCAAGAGGTTAACCACCGCTGCATCTAATGAAAGATTTGAAGAGATTTTTTTTTTTTTTTTTTTTTTTTTTTTTTTTTTTTTTTTTCTGAACACTCAAATCCTCCTTATTTGTCTGTCTTCAATCTCCATATATGAATAATGGAACGTTAATCAGAAATCATACTGGTGATGATTATAATAATAATAATGATGATAACACTTCCATTTAGATTTTTTTTTTAAATCAAGAAAATTTTAACTCCCGTGATATTCACAGGACCTCATTACTCTCTCATCAAAAACAAAAGTAGTGGCATAATTATCGTCCACCAAAGGAAAATTCAGTATAGCTGAAGAAAACAGATCATAGACCCACAGTGACGTTATTGTATTAAAAATATCCATTGGGTCTGTTAGAGAGTTTGTTATAGTCTTGACCTATAAGGAATTTCTTGTGAGCAAGTCTTGGGCTCTAAGGAATTGTGTTGAAGAGGGGCAGTCCGTAAGGCTTTCATATACAAAGAGAGGTTGTTTTTTCTTTTCTTCATCAATGGCACGATTGTATTTTTGTCTACTTAATATATAATAGGTGAGAGGCGTGGGGTAACCCCAACTTTTGACTCTCACCATCATAGAACACTCCTCTCTTTCCTCCTCTTCTTCTTCTTCTCCACTTCTATGAACCCTAGTTTCTTAAATTCTAACTTGGTATCAGAACCATTTCAAGCCCAGAACTCATTCACACTCAGTTGCCCATCACCAGAAGTGGTTGACTTCAGTGTTTGTGCGCTAACATATGCAGTTCGAGGACCATACCAACTGGGTTGGCAGTCGTTCTGATAGGCGGTCTACATCTGGTTATTGCACCTTTGTTGGTCATAATCTTGTTACTTGGCGAAGTAAAAGGCAAACAATCGTTGCTCGCTTTAGTGCTGAGGCTGAATGTTGTGCTATGGCTCACACCGCCTCCAAGATGCTATGGGTTCGCTCTCTTCTTCAAGAGATGGGTATTGACGTTTCTATTCCTATGACAATGCATTGTGATAATCAGGCCACTATCTTTGTTGCTAGCAATCCAGTTTTCCACGTGCTTACCAAACATATCGAGGTGGATTGTCATTTTATTCAGGACTTGTTACTCCCTATAATTGCTCCGAAGACGTGCTGGGTGATATTCTTACAAGGTCACTTGATCCACCTCCAAGCTGGGCATGTTTGATAGGTATGCTCCAGCTTGAGGAGTGTTAGAGAATTTGTTATTTCTTTTATTCATCAAGAGCAATATTGTATTTTTGTCTACTTAATATATAATAGGTGAGAGGTGTGGGGTAACTCTAACTTTTGACTCACCTTTCACAGACCGCTCTCCTCCTCCTCCTCCTCCTCCTCCTCCTACTTCTATAAACCCTAGTCTCTTCAACTCTAACTGGGTCAATGTAATATGATTAAGCAAATAATATTTTACACGCGTTTGGATGTCCCATCAAAATCATAACCTTGTACAAAGCACAACATTTGAAATGAATAACCCTGCCACATGTAGAGGGATCATCTATAGTGACCCCCAAAAAATCAAGTAGTCTCCATTTTCTTCGCATGGCACCATATCCTTCAATGGCTCCATCCTGAAGGACAGAATTGTTTCTCAAATGAAATGGAAAACATATGCAGTTGCAACTTTCATAAGAGAACCAATTGTTCCTGTTACGATGAACGCAGCGAACCAAGAACCAATCACGAATCAAGACATAAAAGTAAACACGCCACACACAAAGAACGCAAAGGTTTAGTGTGGTTCAACACAAGTTGTGTCTAAATCCATAGTGATCCGGTAAAAGTTTTCACTACGCGAAAAACAAGAGATTACAAGTTTCAACCCCGAAACCATAGCTCTCCTCTCACTCTCTTTCTCGGTGATTTTCAGTGTTCTCACTCTGCCACTTCAAACTCTAAGCGCCCCCCCTTATATACCGAGCTACAAGAGAGTACTAAACAGGGTCAACAACCCGCAAGCGGAAAAACCAGTCAAAAAATTTCCTCGGGACCACTACCCTCGATCATTGGGTCGTACGGTCATTGCAACCTGGAACCAAATTTGGGCCACAACATCACAGTTCCCATGGTTAGGATTGGTCAAACTTTACATAAAAAAGGGTTATGACTTATGAGTACATACATCAAGCAAAAAAAGGACAGGAAAGCTATTATTTGATCTAGAGCCTACACCCAATGCATTAAGACGTTCATAGATATCTTCATGCTCAAGAGACAGGAATCAAGAAACAAAAGAATGGCACACCTGTAAACATGGAAGGATAGCAGGTTTACGTTGTTGTAAGAAATGAATGCACATTAGAACATACCTGGAAGGCAGTCAAAATAATCAGCAAATGAAAATAAAAATAAATAGGGAACACACTTTTTTGAACAACACAAGCTAAGCTAACTTACGCATAGCTAGAAAGTGTTCCTTGGTAAGTTTCATTTACTCCTCTTGATTTGGCCCAGTGTTTCACAATAAAAGTCAATTGTCGCAATCTCGCGTCTATTTGTGCATAATCCCGGAGAAGTTTTGTATTTACAACAGCCAACATGTTGTTTATGCATATATCACAAGAGATTCCGGTCACTGGATCCATAAGCTTCACTATGGGGACCCTAGCGCGTGTAAGTGCCTGTAGATAAAACTAAAATGTGAACCCATATAGAAAATTACATTTAAGATTCATAACCTTTTCTATTTGATGCTAAAGATGTATAGACATCGATAAAGCTCCTAAAAACACCATTATAACTAACAACAAATAAGAAAACTTCCTTGCCAAAAAAAAAAACTTGAAGTATATGATATTTACAGCATGAAGGACAGAAATAGAGATTTTGAGGATAAACTCAATTCAACATTTGTTTGCAAGGGTTTCAGTACTCCATCTGCTAGGATTTTAATGTGACCTGAACCATCTAAACAAGAAACCAGGAGACAAAAATAGATCACTTATCTTTCTATTTATTTTTGTTCCTTTGATACTTCCAAAAACTTTAGTACATTATTACATCGTCTAAGTTATTGGAGTAATGAAAAAACGATCAGAATGCAAAACAATTTAGAATTTTTCCAAACTTAAAGAAAATCAACTTCAACAATAAGTAATGATAATGATAACAACAATAACAATAATAATAAACATCACAAAAAAATAGAAAAAGGGGGAAAAAAAAAATGCAGATGATGACAAGGAAGAACAAAGTAATTTTCCTAAACTCATGGGTAAATGGACCTGAATTAGAAGGCCTATATTCAACTTCCTACTTTTGGGCATTTTTCGTGCCACTGCAATCCACTCATTAAGAAAAGGCACTCAAATCACACATTTCTAAAACATGGGAATCTTTTTTTTTTTTTCCCCTTTTTCTTCTCCCTTGTGGTAGGCAATTATTAAGAACCTTTCCTTTGATGCAATCTAAAGCATTGATTCCCTTCTCAGACCTTTCGCATTTATGATACTGTCTCTTACCTAGAGTACAGACAAAAGGTAAAGAACTATTCAACTTCCTTCTTTGTAGACAGGTCAAGAAATGTGCAACTATGTCCCTGCTTTAGTTGCAAACTAAGACTAGAAGTGTTGTAGCCTACACGACAACATTCCCCCCCCCCACCCCCCCTCTTTCTCTTTCATTTTCTTCTTGGACTTGTAGACTTGCATCCCCTAGGACAATTGCTGTGTTATAGAAAAGGCATATATTGTCAAATAGAGAAAACCTTAAATATTCATTATGCCTTGATACAATTCCCACCACTTCATTTTTTTCTGGACATGCAGGTTGGAAAGCCAGGTATGGGGTTGGTTTATTAATTTGTGTCGATGGGAGGCTCTGCTGAATACTCTCATTCTCTGGAAGTAACTACCATGTGGTTCATCCAGTTTGTTGCTGATTCTTCTATGAAAAGTAAGGTTTCAAGGAACTTTTACAAACCCATCATTTGGAGCTTATGGTCCCGTAGAAACAAGGTGTTAAATGGTGGATCTCACACAGCAGCTGAAGACGTAGCTGGGGAATCCTGCTTGGAATGACTGAATTCAACAGGCCTCTCTATAACTGATTTGAATGCTTGGTTTTGAGTTTCTTTTTTATGTTTCATTGTATTGTCTCCAGTCTTGAGCATGTCATTGACTAGTTAAAGGTTTCTTTTGCGATCTCCTGCTAGTAGGTCACTTTTCATTTTGTACTCTATTGTCTATTTGTGTCAATAAAGTTTCCAACATTCAGGAAAAAAAAAAGAAAAAGAAAAAAAAAAAGAACTTTAATGACATAAAATTCTGGTAAAAGTATTCAACTAAATTTAAATCCAGATGAAATTCCTAAAGCAACTTGTTTAATCTTTTAATTGCCAACTAATGCCGCAAACAAGGCCAACATGCTTGGACTTCCTAAATCTCAAGAACACCATAGGAACAAGTTCCAAAAACTTCTCTAAAAATAAACAGGAAAAATGCATTTACCACAAAGTAGCGACGCCTTCAAATGAAAATTTTCAGTGTCCCTCAAAATAGCAAGGTTCAGAAAATATCAATATCCAACTTCACCTTCCCATCCCCTTTCCCTCTTATTAGGATCAGCTTCACCTGCCCATCTTATTAACTCACTCCTAAAAGGAGCATGTTACTTAAGAAGTTAAGATATCAAGAGTGGAAATTGCTCTTCTAGGTAAGACAATATTAATACAACCTTCACTAATTCTGAATTTGTATATATCAATGATTTTATGTGTTACAAAGAAAATAACACGGTTTTACACATTCATACACTTATGTACATATATATGCACGTGTATCATCATCTTATATCACGTATTGCAGGATTAAGATTTGAACCATTTAATTGATTTTAGAAAAAATTTATTAAGGACCCGAGTAATTATTGCAAGTTCTGACCCTTGGATCCCCTTCAGAAAACATATTCAACTTTGGCATGGATTATTATGCAACTGTATACAATTTCATGTTATGTTTAAGCATGAGAAACTAAATTAAAATTTAAAAGCTGAATAGGATAATATATATATATAAGCATGAAGAATCTTAAACTATTGAATTAAAGGCTCATATGTGATCAAACAATTGAGCTTTGAATTATTGAATTATTAACATGAATTTGCGAACTATCCCTGTATCTCTTTCTCCCTTTTGTTCTTGCTATTCTCAGTCTCTCTAGCCTATCTCTTTCGATCCATCCTCTCAAATCCTTCATCTGTTTTCTCACCTCTTTCTTCTAGCCTCTTCTCATCTTCTTATTCCCATCCCCTTCATCTTCTTATTCACATGTCCAGACTTTTTCTATTTCTGAAAATGATGTACCGTGTACAGCTCAAAGATTTACCAGCTCAAAGATTCACCAAGTTTAAAATGCCATATTGAGATTGTTGGGAGGCGGCAAATTGGATACAAACTTAATTTTTGATATGATTCACAGAAAGTGCTGTATGCTCACACGTTTAGCTGCCCAAGCTTTCGAACCTGAACCAAGTATTTTCATATGAGGTTGGCTACAATATTATGTCGCAATTCAACTCTCTAATCCGCTACATAAAAATTAAAGGTACTAAAAGGAAAAAGAAAAGAAGAAGAAAGAACACGGGTGGGTTAAGGTGGAGGCATAAAATATGCAAAGGGTAATGAGTAAACCACGGGAGTGATAATAAGAAGGGTAGTAACGGTTGAGATGGTGAAATTTTTGCGAGAAATGGTTGCCATGGCTGCTTTCTAGATGAAGTATTTTCCTCTTTGGATGGAAAATCAAGTCTAATAAGTGTTATCCTTGAACTGTAAGGGTGGGCTACCCGACGGTTATTCCTAATTTCAGTGAGAAGGCAGCATCACACCCGTTTTCAGCTTTTAACCAAAATGAAATTAGCACCACCAATATCAGAGCAATAACACCACAAATTTTAAATGGCACCATTGAAGTAAAATAAAGATGACATCTTCCATAATTTGATATAATGCGCACAAGTCAGAAAGGCAGACCAATTACCTGGACATTCTGTAGATTATTCGACTGCAGTATATCTGCCAATGTCAACAAGACCTCAGATTTGTCAACATCTGTATCCTTAATTGCAAGGCAAACATCAATATCACATTTTGAAACCCCAAATGAGTTAGCACATGATCCATAAAGATACAACTGAGCTTCAGGCCATTCTTTGCTAACAAGATTCTCCAATAATGTTAACAATTGCTTCTGCTTTGCTTTTTCTTCCTCTGCTGGTATTAGGGATTCATAAATTGCAAGAAAAGGAGCATTTAGCCTGTCTATGTCAGCTCGACATTCAATCTGACTCTTGACGTTTCTCATCCTCTGGCCAAGAATGTTTTGTCCTCTCATATCTGATCTGTAACCCTGAACACAAATAGAACAATTAAATCCTCAAGCTCAAAAAATCCACACACCCAGACCCTTACTTCTCAAAGAGAGGTCCAAGGTTCAAGTCTCAGTAAAGACGTGTGTGTGAGTATCAACTATGACAAAAAAAAAAAAAAAAAAAAATCCACACTAAGCATTTCCATGCAGAAAAAAAGACACCCTTGCACAGATGCACCTATCAACTATCTTAAGAAAAAAAAGTTCCTTACAAAAAAAATTAGGTTATGTTAAATCTAAAATCAATATGCCCTAATATCTTGTTGAACAGTTGCCCAATGCTCTGATTAGGACAGAGTGATGCAGTTAATTAGACCTAGAAGAGGGTGACTACGTCTTATGGATATTTACTTGCAATTAACTAACCTTTTGAATTTCCGTCAATTCTTGTTCAAAATTCAGTTAATTAGCTTGATTTGTGTCTCAATTTCCTTCCTCATTTTAGCAGATGTTTCGCATCCTTTCCTTTTACAGCATGTATTACAACACATTGAATTACAATGGGCACTGCGGGTGGAATAAAAGGCAAGTGCCGCACCAAAACAAATAATCAGCCAACCAAATCCAATTTCAAGGGCTCAACAATACCATGCAAAGGAGGATTAAGTGACAGTACTGGACCTACTTGCAACTCGCTTCAAATGGCCCTTTGGTTGGAGTAAGTTTAGACATTAGCCTATAGCAAAAGCTCCAGGAGTTGGCATTGCGGAAGTACAGGTTTGAGATTTTGTTATATTTTGCATGTATCCACCGACAGATGACTCAAAATTAAAGTAAAGTAAAGACCATCACTGCCCAATGTCAACTCTTACCAAACCCAACAAGATTGACTTTATATGGGGAGTACAAATTTTTTAAATTAACCAGTTTGAATTTGATCTGTTTAGCTATGCTCGACAAATAGAAGGAGGGGCCCAATAATTCATTCAGTATCCAACAAACTAAAATGAGATAAAAATCCATCTAATCATATGAAACATCGAAAACAATGTAATATCATATAATACTCACCATTAGATCATTAATTATCTGAGTATAATGCCATAAAATGAGTTGAGCTACAGGTCTAATTTTCAAAGAGAGAACCCTTTACTGTTGGATGCCATGGTAATGCAAGATAGTTCATGTCTCCTCATACGAGAGTAACGAGATGACGTTGTTAAATGATTAGTAGTTCTTTAACAGCCATTAGCTCCTATAACATAGAAGAATCCTACAATGGAATATTTTCCCATGGTGGCTCAACACGGCCCAGTGTTTAGCTTCTCTAACAGAGTGCGTCTTTTGGTACCATGATCTGACACTGCGCTAACTTCTTCTTTCCCCAACTAAGATTTAGAAAATGAAAATCAAATCCCACCCACTAAAAAAGAATGCAACTTTGCACACTTTCAACTTTAAAAATCCTTGAAATTAAATCATACAATCAAATTTACAGTAGTAAATAGATTTCAATTCCAATTGAGCTCTTGATTTATCAATTGAATATAATCAACAAAAACACAGTGAATGATTGGACAAAGCATTTACCATTTCACGAGAACTTTTATGTTTCCTTTTATAATTTTTGTCGTCCAATTCATCTTCGGGTGCTAAAGACCCCATAAGCTGTTCACCAAAATCATCCAATTCAAGGCGTCTTCTACCACCATCCTTCTTCATCTTGTCCTGCCTCCGAACTTTGTCCCCATCTTCACCAATTTCACCATGCAATTCCAACAGAGACTCTTCAATATCAGACACCGAAACGGAATGAAGATTACTTCCTGTTGGTGGGCCAGGGGAATCAAGCTGACGAGTAAGCCCCAAACCATCCAATACATTGCCACGAGCTTTCAAATGACCAGATGACAATTTTCCTTCTCTATCATTCTCAGCATTTGAAGTAAAACTCATGCGATGAGGTTCACCAAAACGACCCCTTTCCCTATCCACATTATGCTCAAAACTCCTCCTCCTATTCCTAGACTCCCGATTCACTGCATCCTTTTGCTTTTGCTTGCCAGAAAAAACAGGAGGGGGTCGCCTAACTTCCCGTGATGGCGCCATTGTGCTATAATTCCCTCCATGCTGATGTCTATCAGATCCGCTGCCACCACTTCCTCTCCGTTCTTGCTCGTGATTCCGAAATGCACGCGAATTCGCTGGCGGATCCCGACTCAAATCGACAGAATTCCGAAACTCATTGTCCAAACCATTCAATCTTCTATCTCCACTGATATCTCTTTCTTTCGACAATAAACCCTCTATTTTAGCCCTTGTAACTAAATTATCATGTGAACTGCCATTTGATACACCCTCATTGTTTCGAATTTCACAAGGGAATGATCCAAACATGAGTTTGTGTTCTTGCTGATGAGTTGAGATAGGTCTAGGATTCGTACCAGAAAATCCTAGCTTTCGGATGTCATCGCCGAATAATTGGTGATTGAGTTGGACAGGTTGGTGATGATGAGTCTGACTGAACCCAGGCGGAAGCGGAAGCGAAAGCGGAGGCGGAGAGGGCCAATTAGGGTTTGAATTAGGGTTTTGGGGAGGTCCTCGGATGAAGTAGTTGTGTGGTGCGAACGGAGGCAATTGGGGCCAAGGAGGGTGGTAGGGAAGATCGTGACCGTTGTTGGATGGGAATGGCAGGAAGGGAAGGGTGGGGCCCACTGCTGCGACGGCAGGATCGTGAGTAAGTGACTGTGGCGCAGGTGGTGATGGTGTTGGCGGTGAAACTCCGGTAACTGCGTATGGTGGTGGTTGTTGGGGCGTTTGGTGTTGATGGGGAGGTTTTCGTAGCATTTTGAGGAGAAATTCACCCCCGTTTTCCGGCGGCTGCAGCGGCGCGTCGCCTTCACCGCCGAACATGGTAGTGGAGGGTCGGAAGATTAGACGGTGAGAGAGGTTTTAAAATTGAGGCAAACTAAAGAGAGTGAGTCACACATCTTGAGAGAGAGAGAGAGAGAGAGAGAGAGAGCGAGCAGTCTGATCAACAGACCCAGATTGATAAACCCAGTTGTAAGTATTACTTTTTCCGGGTTTATAATTTCCAAAGCTGGATTAATTATCTAGGGAATATATAGAGTGTAAGTACATATACTGAAAGATGAGTGGACGACCTTTGCCTCTTGTTTTTTTTCTGCATGGGTACTATATACGGTTGGATTTGGAACCGTTAGATGAATAGTTGATGTTATCAAAGGTGTACAGTGTCGCGATCATTTAGTTGCTACAATGTAAGGAGTTAACATTGTGTGATTTGTTTGTAATGAGGAGTGGGCCTAATTGGAGGTCAACAAAGTGGACGACTTCTATAGTTCCTAGGTGGAGCGAGGAAAATAATGATAAAACTCCTGATGTATTTATGGGAGCTTTTTGAAGCCTCAAAAAGTCCATCCAGTTCTACCAGAACGGACTTTTTCTATGAAAATTCATTTTAGACCAGTAAAAAATTGTTAATTTTGAAATCTTATTTTAAGAAGTTAATATTTTTTAAGGATAAATTTATTATTTTATTAATTTGCTATTGTATTTTTAATAGATTGATAATATTGTCTTATATTCTTTACATGTCTTTCCTTTCATCACCACCACCTTCATAATTGCCATCGCCACCATGACTTTCCATCACCACCTTCCGCCACCACCGCCATTGCCACCGCCACCTTCTATTGCCACAGCCGCCGCCACCGCCACTACCATCTCCTTCACTTCCTTCCACCACTAACACCACTGTCGTTGCCACCCTCAACCACGACCTTCCATCACTGCTATCACTGCCAACACCATCACATTTTACCACCACCACCTCTTAACTGCCACCTTCCACCATCATCGCAATTGCCTTCTGTCACTGCCACTACCAACATCGACATTTCACACTTTTTTTTTGGAGGCTTACAATAATTACTAAGGATATCATATTGTAGTCAAGAAAAAAATAATCTAAAAGTTATAAAGTAAATTTAAGAAATGTGCCAAACATGTTTTTATTATGAATTCCTTTTAACTAAATTCCTTTCACGAATGCCTTATCAATGAAGGACATTAATATGAGAAAACTCTCCCAAACGGGTCCTTGGTATATCAAGTGATGACATAATTATTCAAAAGACATAACTATCTTTGACATAATTATTCTACGCCTCTATCATATGAATTTCATAATTTGTGT
>JAOTQH010000060.1:4774922-4813889 GCA_025631255.1 Cornus kousa | reverse complement strand
TTTTTTTACTTTTTTTTTTAATGGAATAATTGTTTATGAGGGTAGATTGGTCTAATTTAAGAAATTGTAAAGTTAAAAAAGTCTCCTAAACGATCAAAGGGTAATTTGGTCAATTTATCATGTAAAAAGTGTCTTTGTCCATTTTTAAATCTTCTCGGGTGTCTTTGTCAAAAAATATATTTTATTATTATTATTATTATTTTTTTGTGGTACTTTTGCCTAAATAAAATAAAAAACCTCATAGAGATTGAGGGAAAAAAAAAAGAAAAAAAATTATCTTCTTCTAAACATTTTTTTATTTTTTTTTATTTTTTATTTTTTTTTTTATTATTTTTTTTTAGGTAAATTTCTTCTAAACATTTCAATCAAATAAGCCTTCAAAACCTCCAAGAGGAGGAAAAAAAAAAAAAAAAAAATCAACGGTTATCTTCTTCTAAACATTTCGATCAAATAAGCCTTCGCACCAGTAACATTCCGGAAGGTTATCTTCTTCTAAAAATTTCAATCAATTCACGAGCTTTTTAAGGGATAATTTCGTAGAAGGCATTGAAACCCATAGCTTGTAACAGTTATAAGGTCTTGCTCTTGTAGAGCGAGGATTTTGGATTTGAAGGTTTCTCTCTATTCTGCTTATCTTCTTCGGTTCTTCTTCATCGGCATAATCAACATTCCAAATCGACTTTCGATTCCCTAATAAAGAGGTTACATTTATCTATTTGTGAAAAGAAGAAGAAAAATGTTTGTGAAACTTCAACATATAGATACCAACTGCTTCCATGCATTCAGTTCCATGAAAACCACCACCAACATAGGAGTGACTCTGTCCCCACCGGACAAAGTTGAACCCATCATGAAAAACAAAGCCCAACAGGTTCTCGAGACTCCCAATGGAGGTGTCAAGAGATTCGGTAAAGTTTACAGACAACCCCATGACAGAATTCACGAGTCTGATTCTGACCAACATGGTTTGGTCAAGATCCCATCTAGAGAACACGGAAGAAATATTTGGGGTAATGGTGGAATAAAAAAGAAGAGGGATTTTGTGGAAAAAATTGGACCAGGGAATCGGAATGGTGTGATGGGGAAGGTGCATACCAAGTGTTCGATGAAATGGGTAAGATATGGAGGGTGCATTCCGGCTATATTGGAGGCATTGGAAACAATTAGTGATTTGGATGAGGCTTTGAGGCCCTGGGAGGAGAGTCTTACTAACAAGGAGAGGAGTATAATCTTGAAGGAGCAATTGAGTTGGGAACGTGCTTTGCAGATTTTTGAGTGGTTTAAGAGAAAAGGTTGCTATGAATTGAATGTGATTCATTACAATATAATGCTAAGGATTCTAGGGAAAGCACAAAGATGGAGCTTAGTTGAGAGTTTGTGGGATGAGATGGGGAAAAGAAGTATTGTGCCAATAAATTCGACTTATGGTACACTAATTGATGTATATAGTAAAGGTGGGCTTAAGGAGGCTGCACTTCATTGGTTGGAATTGATGAACAAACAAGGGATGGAACCTGATGAGGTGACTATGGGGATTGTTGTTCAAACGTACAAGAAGGCAGGGGAATTTGAGAAGGCCGAGCAGTTTTTCAAGAAGTGGTCCTCTGGTATATCTTCAACAGGTGATGGCAGAACTATTACACCAACAACATCTGTCATTGTCAATGGTGATTCTCAACCACATGTTCATTTAAGCTCATACACATATAATACCCTGATAGATACATTTGGAAAGGCTGGTCAACTTAAAGAAGCATCTGAAACTTTTTCAAGGATGCTAAGGGATGGGATTGTGCCAAACACTGTGACTTTCAATACAATGATTCACATTTGTGGTAATTATGGCCAGCTAGAGGAAGTGGTTTCACTAATGCATAAAATGGAAGAGCTTCGCTGTGCACCTGATACAAGAACATATAATATTCTTATTTCCCTTCATGCTAAACATGATGATATTAAAATGGCAGCAAAATATTTGACTGAGATGAAAGAGGCTTCTCTTGAGCCAGACCTTGTGAGTTACCGCACCCTCTTGTATGCGTTCTCGATAAGGCATATGGTTTGTGAAGCAGAAGAGCTCGTTTCAGAGATGGATAGAAGGGGTCTTGAGATCGATGAATTCACCCAAACAGCTCTGACCAGAATGTATATAGAAGCTGGAATGCTTGAGAAGTCATGGTTATGGTTCAAGAGGTTTCATCTTGAGGGGAATATGAGTTCCGAGTGCTACTCTGCTAATATTGATGCATTTGGGGAGCGTGGGCATGTGTTGGAAGCTGAGAAAGTTTTCATCAGTTGCCAAGAAGGTAAAAAGCTGACAGTCGTTGAGTTCAATGTGATGGTCAAAGCTTATGGGATCAGCAAGAGATATGAAAAGGCATGTCAGTTATTTGATAATATGGAGAAACATGATGTAGTTCCGGACAAGTGTAGTTATAATTCTCTCATCCAATTGCTTGCTACTGCTGAGCTGCCACAATTAGCATTGCCCTATGTGAGGAAAATGCGGGAGGCAGGATTGGTTAGTGATTGCATCCCTTATTGTGCCGTGATCTCAAGCTTTGTGAAGTTAGGTCAGTTGGACATGGCAGAGGGAGTGTTTACAGAGATGGTAAGATTTAATGTACAGCCTGATGTTGTTGTTTTCGGTGTACTGATAAATGCATTTGCTGATATTGGATGTGTTAAAGAAGCTTTAAGATATGTTGATGCAATGCGAGATTCAGGTATATCCATGAATGCTGTTCTATATAACTCCTTGATCAAGCTTTACACTAAAGTTGGATACTTGAAAGAAGCACAGGAAACATACAAAATGCTTCAGGCATTTGAGATGGGTCCTGACCTATATTCTTCAAACTGTATGATAGATCTCTACACTGAGCGATCTATGGTTAAAGAAGCAGAAAATATTTTTGAGAACCTGAAGAGAAAAGGGGATGCAAATGAGTTTTCATATGCGATGATGTTGTGCATGTACAAGAGAATAGGGATGTTTAAGGAAGCTGTTCATATTGCACAAAAGATGAAAGAACTGGGGCTTCTGACTGATTTGTTGAGTTATAATCATGTGCTTGGGTTGTATGCTTCATATGGGAGATTCAGGGAGGCCGTGGGAACTTTTAAAGAGATGATGAGTTCCACCATTCAACCTGATGATTCTACATTTAAATCACTTGGAGTTGTTTTAGTGAAATGTGGAGTTCCAAAGCAAGCTGTTGGCAAGCTAGAAGCAACAAGAAAGGAGGACACTAAGGCTGGGTTGCAGACATGGGTGTCTACTCTTGATTCTGTGGTTGGTGTGGGTATCGATGATGTTGATGTTAGTAATGCTTAACTCCCTGTTCTGAGATAACCTTTTTGTGCTTAAACTCTCTCGGGTTAAGTTGGAATGTACGGAGTTGGACCAAATAAGTTCAAACAGTGGCATGCTATACACTTCAGTGGATATGTTTCAAGAAACAGTTCGGTAATAATTATGTAAAGGGAAATTCAAATAGTGACAACACTCAACTAGTCGGGTGTCTTAGAGCAGTGGACTCTATCATAACAGTTGTAGTCTCGTGTGACCCTTCACTAGTCGGGTGTCGTCCATTGGATCATTGCTCATTACTTTTTATGTAACAGTTTAAATTTTGGTCTACATTGCCACTCGTGGCTGTTAATATAAATTTTTGCGTATTCCTTGATCACCTAAACATAAAAAACTGTGCGTTGTTGTGGCAAGGGCTTGTGGCATAGTCTTCCTCAATGGAGGAAATATCGTCGTTTCCTTTGTTATTGTTTAGTGTAATGACAGTGGGTTATGAGTAAATCCAACACGGAAGAGTATGCTTTTCTGTCAAAGTTTCTTAGGATTCAACAAAATCCCCCACGTTGGCCAGGCATGGATGTTGGACTCTCAATGGCACGGCTGTTGCTTGACAATCTTTCTTTGGAAAAATGCCAAGTACTCAAATTTGTGGGATTATAATTCTTGTTTGCAAATTACACTAAAATATCTCAGGTACTCCATAATATGTAACAAATTACATCTCCACTAATTGTCAATACCAGTCAACCCAGATTTCTGTTGACGTTAGCAATTTAGAATTTTAAAATTTCAAGTTTGCCTTGTATTACCGATTCTTATTTTAGTCTGGATTAAAGATTATTAAAATTGCTCAAGGCCCAAAAAAATTTTAAAAAAAAAAAAAAAAATGATAATAATAATTGACAACTTTCATTTACACTACTAATTTGATAAAAGGATTAATGTTCTGTTTGAAATGGCTTTTACAAAATCGCTTCTGGCTTTTTAGAGTTTGGAAGTTATTTTTTTGCACCGTTTGGATTACAATAGCAATTTTAAGGAACACAGAAACTGTTGAGTTTAATAAAACTTTTCATAATTTATCTATAATACCCTTTCATTACTCCTGAGTTGCCAACCTTGGTCGAAGCAAAAGACTTGTACCTTTGCCTTGCAGAGACTTCGTTCAAGCTCAATCGCTCCACCGCCGGCGAGAAGTGCTGAGATTCAGGGATTCTCTCGCCTAACAGCATACCTGTTCTTAAAGCAACCCGAGAGTTTGAGACCATACTCTGCTTTATGTGGAGTTAGAGAGAGAGAAGAAGATTCAGTTTGTTCCAGACCAAGCTCGTCAATTTGTTCTGCAAATTTGGTAGCTTACACGAAGTTGATATTCTCTTCTTTGTCGTTCTTCTGTCGAATGATGTATGATAGTGTTCAAACTGTTGTATACAAGTTTACTTATTTGTTGAAAGTTTGTGATGATAATTTGGACCTTAGAAGGGGTAAGGAGATTCATTCTCAATTGATCGATAATGGGTATGCATCGAATGTGTTCGCGATGAATGGTGTGTTAAACTTGTATGCTCAGCGTAGAATGGTTGATGAAGCATATAAGATGTTCGATAGAATGCCCGAAAAGAATTTGGTATATTGGAACACTATCATTTCTGGGTATACGCAAACGGGTTTGCGGAGAGAGCGTTGGAATTGGTTTTACGGATGCAAGAGGAAGGCTATTGTCCTGATTCGGTCACAATAGTGACCATTTAGCCTCTCTGATGATACTGGGTCTGTGAAGATTGGAACAATTGATTCACGGTTATGTTGTAAGAGTTGGGTTCGAATCACTTGTAAATGCATCAACGGCTTTGCTCAACATGCGTTCGAAGTGTGGGTCACTGGGGAGTCGGGACTGGTTGGCTAATATATAATAATGTTCGTTACAGGAACGTGGTTTCTTGGAATTCCATGATTGATTCAGAGGAATCATTGATGCTTTTCTTTAGAATGTTGGAAGAAGGATTAAAACCTACAAATGCCACTGTTATGGCAGCTCCACATGCCTGACCTGATATGGGTGATCTTGTGTAGGGACAGTTCATTCATAACTCAGTGAATCAGTTACAACATTTCTTTGATGTTTCAGTTATGAACTCTTAGATCTCCTATCAAATTTGCTGCGTATTGCAAGTGTAAAAGAGAGTTGATATTGCTGCTGGAAAATTTGAGGGCTTAGCAAGATAAAACAATTGACTGCAATTACATCAGGGAATGCACAAAATGGGCATGTAACTGAAGCTTTTAAAAAATATATTTTCTGACATTTAAAGTTCTTCTAAAATAGTGAAAGTCAAAGGAGACCTAAGTTTTGAGTTTAGTGGCTTTGTCGCTGTGATATAGTATTTGATAGGAGATGATGGTATTATGTATAGTGGAAGGAGATAGCATGTTAACCCATTGGGTTTTTGACTGGGCCACCCAATAGGGGCCTGTCCATTTGGGGTCATCCAAAGAAGTTGGAAAAAAAAGCCCATGTAGGCCTATTTGTGCTTGGCCTTCCTTCGCGCGCTCAACTCGCCTTCTCTTTCGATTCATCCCCCTACCTCCACTTCTCTCTCTCTCGCTCCATCTGATCATTTGATTCTCTCTCCTAATTCACTTCATTTCAATCACTGCAAATCTCATCACCACCTAACAAACCAAAACACGCATTTTTTCTGATCCAATCCAAAGGTAACAATTACAATCTCTTCATTTTTCTTTTCTTTCTTTTTTCATTGTTTCTTTCTGCGATCTTTCTCTGATCCGCTCATTCTTTCACATCTGCATTTCTCTCTCTATTATTCTCTCTCTCTACACACACACACATATATATATATATATATATATATATATTCTATTCATAAATTGCATTCTTGATTGATCTGATGCAATGGTTAATTGTCCAATTTTAGAACATTGATCTTTAAATTGGTAATTAATTAAAAGAATATCTACATTGCTCTGAGTTTGATTTGAAAGGTATAATGGGAGATCTGGGAAGCTAAATATCTTTTTGTTTTTAATTTTCTGTGGGCTTTCTTAGGAGCAACATGGAGAGTAAATGCTAAACTATTGTGTTAGTTCATTAATTCAGCTCTTTAGTCACGGGTCTGTGTTCTGCATACATAAATTGCTTGTCTGATCATGTTTGAGCTAAAAACTACCTTTGATTTCTGGGTTGTTTAATTTCAATTTGGTTACGGATTTTCATTTTTCATATATTGTTCTATATGATTGGCCTTGTGTTTGAATTGGTTTCCCCAATCTTCAGTTTTCATGGTTTTAATCTTTGCAGGCAGAGTATCTTGTAATAGTTTGGATAAGGATTGACTAGATCAAGTTAATAGCAATAATATAATGGAAGAAGAAGAAAAGCAAGAACGTGGAAAATTTTCTGGGAAGGATTTTGATATTCACAAAGAATGCAGTGGCTTAGATGGAAATGTAGGAGCATCTAATACACAGTATGTCGATATTAGCGGTGGTGGCACAGATATCATAGTAAGTGATAATGTAGTTTTGCAAGGGGTTGAAATTGTAACTACAGCTGTGGATGACAATCAGTTTGAGCAGGTATCTTTGAAGGATCAAGGGAAGAATGTTGTAGATTTTCAGGGTGGTAATATAGATGTAAATAAATCTTTTAGTTCAGATAATTTAACTTCAAAGTTTGATTCTTCCTCAGTTGCTGAGGTGCACCAAGATCACCATAATTTAAGCCCTGGGCGTGAGAGAGAATTATTCTCTCCTGTTGGTTCGCCAGAAAAGCCTAGGCCAAAACCTATTATGCCAAATGTGTCCCCAGAACTCTTGCATTTAGTGGATTCTGCTATTATGGGGAAGCCTGAAAGCTTGGACAAACTAAAGAATATTGTAAGTGGTGCTGAGATTTTTGGAAATGGAGAGGAGGCCGAGAGTATTTCTTTCTTAGTAGTTGATTCACTTCTTGCCACAATGGGAGGTGTTGAATCTTTTGAAGAGGATGAGGATAACAATCCTCCTAGTGTGATGCTGAACTCCAGGGCCGCTATTGTAGCTGGTGAGCTTATTCCTTGGCTTCCTTGTTTGGGGGATGTTGAGGGTCTCATGTCTCCCAGAACTCGGATGGTCAGAGGATTGCTTGCTATATTGCGTGCTTGCACAAGAAATAGAGCCATGTGCTCTACAGCTGGTTTGGTGGGTGTTCTTTTGCGGTCAGCTGAGAAGATTTTTGTTAAGGATGTTAGTTCAACAGAGCAATTGAGATGGGATGGAACACCTTTATGCTATTGCATCCAGTACTTAGCAGGCCATTCGCTTAATGTAATTGATCTGCATAGCTGGTTTCAAGTCATCACAAAAACACTTACCAGTGTATGGGCAGCTCGTTTGATGCTTGCTTTGGAAAAGGCCATGGGTGGAAAGGAATCAAGGGGTCCAGCGTGTACATTTGAATTTGATGGGGAAAGCTCTGGTTTGCTTGGTCCAGGAGAGAGCCGTTGGCCGTTCACTAATGGATACTCTTTTGCAACTTGGATCTACATTGAATCCTTTGCAGACACTTTGAACAGTTCATCCACTGCTGCTGCAATAGCTGCTGCCACTGCAGCCCAATCAGGGAAATCATCAACCATGTCGGCTGCTTCCTCCACCGGCGTACTTTCTGGTGAAGGCACGGCACACATGCCACGGCTGTTCAGCTTCTTATCTGCTGATAATCAGGGGATGGAGGCATATTTTCATGCTCAATTTTTAGTGGTTGAAAGTGGAAGCGGCAAAGGGAAGAAGGCTTCCTTGCATTTTAATCATGCATTCAAGCCCCAATGTTGGTATTTTGTTGGTGTGGAGCATACTTCCAAGCAAGGGATACTTGGGAAAGCGGAGAGCGAGCTAAGGTTATACGTTGATGGGTCCTTGTATGAAAGTTGTCCTTTTGATTTCCCAAAAATTTCCAAGCCGCTTGCATTTTGTTGCATCGGGACTAATCCTCCACCTACAGTGGTTGGGTTACAACGTCGTCATCGTAACTGCCCTTTGTTTGCTGAGATGGGACCTGTATATATCTTTAGGGAGCTGATTGGCCCGGAGAGGATGGCTCGTTTGGCTTCTAGAGGGGGAGATGTGCTGCCTTCTTTTGGTAATGGGGCGGGGTTACCATGGCTAGCAAAAAATGACCATGTGCGAAGTATGGCAGAAGAAAGTGCACTTTTGGATGCCGAAATTGGAGAAAGCATCCACCTTCTCTATCATCCCATGTTGCTTACCGGGCGTTATTGTCCTGATGCTTCCCCTAGTGGTGCTGCAGGTTTTAGAATCATTTATTTATTTATTATTATTTTTTTCACATTTTCTAGCAAAACTTAATATTCTAAATTTAATTTTATGCACATCAAGTATGGTATATTATTTCCGAGAACATTGCTACTTAATTGTGATTTTCTGGAGGTAGATTCTGATGAATATAGTTGAGATATCATTTTGACTGAACTTCTTTTTTTTAGTCATTTTTCTTTTTGGCTACAACTCCCAAAAGTAGATTGAGAAGCTAAATGAAAAAAGTACCATTTTTCTTTCTTTTTCTCGTGCTTGTTCTTTCTTTCTTTATTATTATTTTTATTATTATCTGTCTTCTTCTTATCCTCTTCCTGCTAAAATCCCTGTTTAATGATCAAAACTCCAAGCTATTTCAAACCAATTTTATATTATTTTTTCTATTTTTTGTTTTTATATTTTTAACGAAAATACTCAGGTTGCCTGCTTCAAATGAATAAAATTATGTTCTTGAAGATTTGTCAAATGGGTTTGAGTTGTTTTTCTATGATGATAATGATATAAATTTGAATTGAAGTCTTGAACTCCAGTTTCAACTCTTGCACGCACCTGGTAGATTTGTTACTATTTCTCTACTATGTGATCATGACATGAAGAACTTGATGAAGGGTTGCTTATCCTTAATAGTATCTTTGTATGTTTCAGGCATGCTTCGAAGACCTGCCGAGGTTCTTGGGCAAGTTCATGTTGCTACAAGAATGCGACCCTTGGAGGCTCTGTGGGCCTTGGCCTATGGAGGCCCCATGTCTTTACTTCCACTGGTAGTGAGTAATGTGCATGAAAATAGCTTGGAACCACAACCAGGGAATCTTTCTTTGTCTTTGACCACAACTTCTCTTGCTGCTCCGGTATTTAGAATTATTTCCATGGCCATTCAACACCATAGAAACATTGAAGAATTGTGCCGTACAAGAGGACCTGAGGTGTTGTCAAGAATCTTAACTTATCTTCTGCAAACTTTGTCTTTGCTTGATGTTGGAAGGCGTGATGGAGTAGGGGATGAGGAACTTGTTGCAGCAATTGTCTCTTTATGCCAATCTCAGAAAAATAACCATGCTCTCAAAGTGCAGCTTTTCAGTACACTGCTGCTGGATCTGAAAATTTGGAGCTTGTGCAACTATGGACTGCAAAAGAAGCTTTTATCATCGCTTGCGGATATGGTTTTCACAGAGTCATCTGTAATGCGAGATGCTAATGCTATTCAGATGCTTCTTGATGGCTGCAGGAGATGCTACTGGACTATTCATGAAGATGATTCAGTGAAAACATTTTCTCTGAATGAGGCAACGCGTCCTGTTGGTGAAACAAATGCTTTGGTTGATGAACTCTTAGTGGTTATTGAGCTCCTTGTTGTAGCAGCTTCTCCTTCATTGGTTAAGAACGATATCCGTTGTTTACTTGGGTTCATGGTGGACTGTCCACAACCAAATCAGGTAATATTACATAGTAGAACATATACATTTTTTTTAACAGAATAAAATAAATTGGTTGCACCCATTTTATTTCATTTTGTGTAATTTAAAATTTATATTTAATTGCTTCTTAAATGTTCTTTCATTGGTCTTGTATGCATGTCATATAGTTGTATGTTTATTTATCTCATTTATGGTGCAAAACTAGTTAGTGCTTAGTAATGAGAATGACTTTTATATAGTATGCAGAACTTGTATGAATATGCATTGTTTCATAGTGATGACAGTATGTTTTCTATTATTGCCTTAATTTTTTTTTAATAGGTTTTGAAAATGATTGCAGAGTTACTATTGCTTGTTTAAAAAGAGTGTTACCTTTTGCTTGTTAACCTTCCTTTTTTTTTTTCTCCCTTATAATTATGATAACACTCATCAAAACTTACGATCTAATTTGTGAATGACAGTTAAAATAAATTGGATTGACTTTGACACATAAATGTAATTTATGAAAAATAATAAAAAATGATGTACAGCGCATGTATGTTATTTGAAACAGAGAACAGAAGAAGGATTAAGTATTGCATTGTCACGTGTCATGTGTATGCATTAATAAAGAAGAGGAAAATGGAAAATAAATTTAATATTGCAAAAGAGGTTGTTTCTAATCATTAAATTACTTTGAAAACAGAGCCCAAGGGGTGAAATAAGGGCATTTTCCGCTCCCCTTTTGAGCGTTTTCAATAAAATCTTACTTATCGAAAAAAAAAAAAAACTGGTGCAGGGCATTGGGCCTACCAGGTGTCTGAAGGGAAATAGCCCCACCAAAAATTGTGGGAACACCCATCTAGTCAAAAGAAAAAAAGAAAAAAGAAAAAAGGGAGAAAAGAAAATACGAAACTTTGAACACAGAGTTGTGGCAAATATGCTGATAGTTGAATCTAATAAATTGGAGGATTATCTCCTCTTAACAAAACCACTTCTATGGAATGGAAAAATTTGATGAAGCCCGTAATATGCATAAAGTTACTAATTTTCAGAGTTTAACTCCCATTTCGGTCCATGTCTTCAGTCCCATGAATTCATTGAGTCAAAATTTATACCAGGAAAGCCTACTTTTATTCTTTACTGCTCTAACCATCTGTTAGGGATTAACAATAAGACCATGAACAAATAGATGACCGAAAGCTCTAAATCAATTGCAATTGCAAGAATATTGTCCAACTGCAATTGCAAGATTAATGTTTTGTTTTGCTTGTGTAATTGCAAGAATCTTGTCCAACTGCAATACAATCCCTGTTACATCAATCCCTTTCTTTTCTTATCATCGAAGTGGAATTTAAAGAATGATGATGAATGTTGCTTAGCTTTTCTCCTTCTAGAAGTTTTTTTATTTTATTTTATATTTTTATTTATTTATTTATTTTTATTATTTAAAATAATGGGGTCATGACAGATACTGATTTGTTATAATCACAGACTCCTATCTGTTATAACCATGAAATGTCGATTTACATCTCAACTTACTACATCTGAAGCTAAGTCTATAGATATCCCGCTTTAGTTGTTACACTTGGGTTGCTTCTCTTAATATTTTCCCCCAAATTCTAGTGAAAATTTATTTCTGAATTGGGCATAATATTTGGAGATATTCTCCCACATGTTACATGCACAGGTAATAATTTTCTTATAGTTGAATACTTCCTCTCTGCAAAACATATTTAACACAAATTACCATATTCTTATTTTTACTGGATCACTTACCCATTTTCTTATGAGCCTTGCTCATAACAGCTGTAGGTTTAGTTGCTAAATTAATACTCTCCAGTCCTTGGTAGACTGCATTCCTATTAACTAGCAAGTGATACTTACATTACCTATTTCACTTCACTCTATAAAACTTTCTGAACTTTATAAAGCACATCTAGGCAAAAAAAAAAATTAGCCTGATATTGTCACAAAACATCTGAAGATTTTGGGCGAAAAACACAAATAATAAGGAAAGATGAAGGTATCTATGTAAGCAGCAAAATAAAGAGTAATGATTAGAGTGGAGTTTAGCTAGCTCAACAGACACACAGACACACAAAGAGAGAGTATGGTGGTGTAAATCAATAGTCTTAACAGAGTCAGAGTCTCATGAAGAAACGGCAAACAAACTCAACATTGCAAATGAAAGTTGTAATAATATTGCCATCTTATGATCATTCAATTTCTCCTCTTGCTTTCACGTGTGAGATAGGTCTATTGTCTCTATCTATAGTTGATGACGAACGAAAAGGTGCTCATACCGACATGGTGATCTGGACTGGTCATTAATGCCGGTTCCTCCATGTGCACTGGATTGTCCTGTTAAAATGACATTTCGACTATAGGGTAGGTGATTTTGGTTATAGCCTTTTACCGGTGGCTATGATACCAAACTTCTTCTATAAACCTCACCACAGTTCGATGAGATGCCTCCATGTGACAGCAGGACTATTCTCATGGCGGTGACTTTGCGCAAGCGACGTAGTTGTCATCTGTGAGTCGTATGATTTCTCTCCGTCTTTTTGTTTGTCTGTCCTATCTGTCTCTCTCTCATGATTTGGTCAAAGTGTAATGTTCTTCTTGGAAAGATCACTTTGACATCCCTTAATCTTAGCTGCCAAGCTACAACCCTTTATTATCCAATGGGTATGTGCCATATCCGCACACCTCAAACTGAGCTATGACAAATCTGTCACATACCTTTGAGCTGGGGCATATCCACATATTTTAAGGTGGACTGTGATGGATCAGCTGCTCTTGAGCAGTGTATGCCTCCTCAAGTCCTGCTCCAAACTTGAGCTGTGTACAAAGTAAAGTAGGATGCATTTATGCAATCTTAGAAAAGTTCCACAAGCTGCAACTACTGACAGTAAAGGAGAGCTCTCATGATGCAGAAGTTGGCTACATGGTTCAAGTAGGAGAAGAATCCCTCCCATTAAATGTAACCGGAGAGGAGCCCCTTTGGAGAGATTTCGTGGAGAACCAATGGCCAAGGTGTGTCTACTCCCAGACTTGCATGGAGAGAACATATTTCTTCAAAAGGATTGTCTTGACAACGTGATCAAGGATTGTACCTAATCATCCAGCTAAGAGCTTCCTCACATTAATCATCAACATAAATGATCCAAATAATAAATATAGGTGATTGAAGGAGTTCACTAGTGCATGTATAATTATGGGGTAGATGCCCTTAAAAAGAATCTGGTATTGGATTATAATATTCTATCAAGTGTACACATGAAAGAGGGATTTGAATGTCATAATTGCACATGGTATATGATATATATATGTGTGTGTGTGTGTGTGTGTGTGTGTGATTTGGGTGATATAAACCGTGTGAGAACTTAGACTTCATGGAAGCAACAAGAGGAACTGGTTTGTATGCATGATTAATGGCAACAAGAAGAAGAAACACACGATACCTTGTAATGTGTATACCATATATTTTTCCTTATAACATTATCCTCATAATGAATTTTAATCTAAAAATTATAAAAATATTTTTAAATTTTTACTTTGATTTATTTATTACTATATACAAGTATTTTAGATAAATTAATTTAAAAGTTATTTCATAACAACGTGTAAACAGGTTTAACCAACACTGGAATGAGAAGAATTATTTCATTTTTGCACTATTTCATGTCTACAACCAAACAGGCAAACAGTAGAACTGGAATGATCATTCCATTCTTGCACCATTCTCATTCCATAACTGTTTTATTCCATTATTGCACACACTAAAAATGGCCTTAATGTTTAACATGTTTACATGGAATGCCATCAGAGAATATACAGAACATGTAAATATATAACACGGTTATTTGGTTCTTAATACCTGGCCAATTCATCTAAGTACACGCACGCACACACACACACACACACACACACACACACACGGAAAATACAGATTTTTCTGAAACTCTTAATACTAATTTGCTCGTCTTTTCAATAGTTTTATTTTGGCAGGAGTTTTAGATTTCTTTGGCTTTTCTCACTATGCACTTGCCCACCCTGCAATTAAGAATGATCAGGCACAGTTGTCAATATGGATTTGATGATCTCAATAATAATACTAATAGTTAATATTATGTTAATTTGAAGACTGATGTGTACTAATGCCTGACTACTCTATTTTGAACCATACCTAAACTTGTCTTCTTCCAGGTTGCCAGGCTGTTGCACCTGATTTACAGGTTGGTGGTACAGCCAAATACATCTAGGGCTCACACATTTGCGGAGGCATTTGTATCATGTGGTGGGATAGAAACACTTCTTGTCCTGCTGCAGCGGGAAGCAAAAGCCGGAGATCATGACAACCCAAACTCTTCAATCGAGAATGATGAAACTTTGTCTGTTCAGGGATCTGAACCAGACAATAGTAGTGGTGTTCTGAAAAGTAATCATTTTGATGATGTACGATCCCTCGAGGAAAAGAAATCGACTTCGCATGAAATGGATTTTGAACCTGAGTCTTTTAATAGCGGTAGCAGCTCTGTTGGTATTTCAGCAGGTGCAGATATTGGAAGGATGGTGTCTGCCTCTGAGCATCTTTTCATAAAAAATTTAGGTGGTATAAGGTCTTCCATAAGTGCTGACAATGCAAGGAATAATGTCTATAATGTTGACAAAGGCGATGGTATTGTTCTTCGGATTATTGGTCTATTAGGTGCTTTAGTTACATCTGGGCATTTGAAAATTGGTTCACAGGCTCCTCCAGACCCAACAAACAACCTTCTGGGTTTGCTCGAGGGAGGTGGTACAATGTTTGATGATAAAGTTTCTCTTCTACTCTTTGCTTTACAGAAGGCTTTCCAAGCAGCACCAAACAGGCTTATGACTAGAAATGTCTACATGGCTTTATTGGATGCCTCGGTATGATATATACATTATCCAACCTATCTCTACCAGTACATGCAATAATAAAATTTACAGAATGGTTTTCTACTAGTTGATTCTATTTGTGGAATTTTCTTTTCCCCGGGCTTTCGTTCCATGGGGTTGAGGGCGATGGTTGGTTCCTTTTGATGTAATATAATGAGATAATGCACCCTGGTATACACAATGCTATATTGTTATTTGTTTTATGATAAAGAAAATATGGCAAGCATGTACATTGCATTCAAGTTACACCAATTCATCAGCTTTCTTATTAAAATTGTATATGATACTTCAATACATATTGTTTGCTGAAAGTTCGGGTTATGAATAAACTATAAAGTTGAGGTACGTGACTTCTGTTCTTCCTCCTTTGCCATACTGGTTCACTTGATTCAAATTGAATCTTGCTATAAATTGCAATTTGGTAATAATAGAAATAAAATTGTTGTTTTCTATATTAAGAACCATCACATAATGCAATTCAGATATCTTTGTAAGTTTTGCTGAAAGCCCCATTGATAAACTTTGTATGTCACTCGAATGATTCCTTCACCTACTAAATGGAGAAATTTTTTGTATGAACTCACCATTTAGCAGAAGATAGTCCTTTCTTGTAAAGCAATCCTGGCATTCGTTCCCCCCCCCCCCCTTTTTTTTTTGGTAGTTACAAAGAGCTATATAAGATATATATGTTGATTACAAGAACCTGAGATGTTTCTTTCTCCTATCTGTTTCAGATAAATGCTTCTTCAACAGATGATGGGCTCAACATTTATGATTCTGGTCATCGCTTTGAACATTCACAGGTTTTGTTGGTTCTTCTGCGTTCACTTCCATATGCACCAAGGGCATTCCAAAGGCGAGCATTACAGGTAATTTCTTCTGACTATTCTTTCCTTGTTATAGGTATATTCTATTTATTCTTTGTTACATTTGCATGTGTGCATTCTGAACGTTGCGGCGAATTTCAGATTGATAAATGTCCCCAATATCATCTGCTGTTTTAGATTTTATATATCCCTCTCTTTTCTCTCTAGACATATATATAGATAGATATAAATAAACCTTGCAGGAAATTATATATGAGATTGTGGAATGCATTCCTTTCATGAAGAATGAAAGATATTTTTTGTTAAACGGATATGCTTTATTAACGTCACGTGACATTGTCCCATACTAGGTTATGCTTCTGTCAATTATGAGACATGGACATCCTTTCATTCGTGTCAAAGTCCAATTAGATTTCACATCAGTGATTTTGAGTGTTCATAATACATAATGCAGCAAAGAAAATTTTAAATATATCAGACTTTGAAGAATAGGCAAAATCTTACATCGATAGCTATTAGTGATGCTGACATTGTCGAGATGAAACATTTTGAGTGCTTTGTTATTATCAAACCAACTCGCTTGTCAAAATGGGATTGTTATCAATCCAAATTAACAGTCCTTGTGAGCATTTTGTTCATCAAATGATTTATGTTATGAAGATATCCTCAGTTTCCCTAGCCATAGACATGGTAACACAAGTTATAAGATGTATATGTGTGTGTGTGTATATTGTGCTGCACCACTTTTTATAATCTTTAAATTAAACCTTATCTAATATGTCAATTTTTTTTTAGAATTGCTATTGTTTTGGTATTTTATAAACAGAACATTTTATGCACTTGTAGCATTGAATGCTATACTTCTTTGTATGTGCCTTGCATTGTACTCCAGTGTAAATTGCGTGAATCGCATACATTATTGATGATTATATGAGACAATGGAGTTGATTTTTGCCAAATAGTTGATGTTTGAATGGTGAATTGTGGCTTTCTATTATCTTTTAGGAGTAATGAAAAGTAGAAGGTTGGTGATTGGAAATGTAGAAATTCAAGGGGTTCAGCTTATGGTTTCTAATATTGGCTCCAAAGTCAGTAGCTTGGATTTCGAAATAGTTAGAATTATATAGATGAGAAGCTTGGTCTTGTCATTATTTAATATGGGAGGCTTTCCTAAGGCATGGGCTGGTTTAGATACTTATAGTAGTTGTGTGGACCCACCCTTTCTTCTCTTGAGAGGTCTGCAATGAGGAAGGTTGGTGATTGGAAATGTAGAAATTCAGGGGGTTCAGCTTATGGTTTCTAATATTGGCTCCAAAGTCATAGCTTGAATTTCGAAATACTTAGAATTATACAGATGAGAAGCTTGGTCTTGACATTATTTAATATGGGAGGCCTTCCTAAGGCATGGGGCTGGTTTAGATACTTATAGTAATTGTGTGGACCCACCCTTTCTTTTCTTGAGAGGTCTGCAATGTGTACGATCAACCTTTTTCTCATTTCAGTTTTTCTTTGAGAGGCTTTCGTGGGTGTATTTGTTGATTCTTTAACCAACTCCCCCCCCCCCCCCCAACAACAGAGAGAGAGAGAGAGAGAGATCTTTCTATTCCTAGAACGAAGTTATACATGAGCACTACTCCTTCGATATCTTCCATGAACAACTTCCAGCTTTCCTTAATAATAACTTTGAATGGTAGTAAGACCAATAAACTAAGCATAAAAGAAACATCAGCTTCTCACGGGTCCAACAACTTTCGCATTGATCCTTTGACTGCATCATATATTCTTGTTTCCTGGAGTTATACAATTAATTAGGAAGAGCATGGAGGAGCTTGTGAGGTGCAGTGGTGTAATACTAAACAGTCTAAACCACGAATAGATTTTGAGAAGCTTGTTCTTATAATTTTAGCAAGTATTTCATTTTATATCTTCTTTTTAAATTTTTGAGGGGAGGGGTAAGGAGGGGCTAGGAAGAGGGGGTGGTGGTGTTTGGTCGGTGTTGACGAGGACGATATTATTCATTAATCAAAATTGGTTAGGATTTTCTTTTATAGCTTTTATACGAATTCCTTCCTATCCGAATTCTCAAACCATACCAATTAAAAATAAAAAAATTAGGGTTTAGGGTTTTAGGATTTAGGGTTTAGGGTTCCTTCCTATCCGAATTCTCAAACCATACTAATTAAAAATTAAAAAATTAGGATTTAGGGTTTTAGGGTTTAGGGTTTTAGGATTTTAGGATTTAGGGTTTAGGGTTTTAGGGTTTAATGGAAACAAATTAAATCAAAATTGGTTATGATTTTCTTTTATATCTTTTATACGAATTCTTCCTATATATCCGCATTCTCAAACCATATCTTTTAATTTGTTTTAAATTTTTTCAATTTGATTTAATTTGTTTCCATTAAAAACTTGTATAGTTTTGTCATTTCCTATTAATAATATAGAATTATTATTTCAAAAAAGATGCAATTGTTTTAAATATAAAAAACCAAACTGACTAATTAATTATGGTATGATTAGATTTTAAGGTCAAGATTAAAAGTGAATATATTATTTTATACTCTCAGGGAGCAATTGAGCGCTTCTCATATTCTGACAGGATAAAAATTTAAACTTTTATATTATATTTGATTATGTGAACATTAAATTTGGTACCTCTGTTTTTGAAAAAGACCTACCATCTTGGAATTTTTGAAAAAGACCTACCCTTATGAGTTGGGAATCAACTGTCCTTCCAACCACCCCCCACCAAACCCTCTGCTCTAATAAATAATGAGAGGTCCTCAAATTTATACCCTCCAAATCAATTAGTAATATTTACAAAATTACTTCATATTATTTGATCCGTAAATACAATATTTTTTTTTCTTTTTAAAAAGTAATAAGTGTTATGAGTTAGATTAATAGATACAGAAAGTCGAAGCCTGACAGTTTAAAATTTACGAAAAGCACTAATCCACTTAGATTACCGAGTCATCTGCATATACATAAAAATTATTTGACATCAATGATAATATTATTCAAATTAGAATTCTATGTCTCAAACCAAAAAAGAGGAGAGGAGAGATGGACTCATGCCTATTGATATTTTTTTGACCCTATACCATTGTATGGTTAGCTTATAATGTAATGATTTAATGAATTAAAATAGTAGTAGAAATTTTTACTTGGACCAAGAATTGAACAATTCTTAAGAAACCAATGTATTTGGATTTGAGAGGGTTCTGTACATTGCCGTGATAAGGGTGGATCATCGAAATTTAAACTAAATTGTAACGTCTACATCAGCAGATGTATTACTTACCCTATGCTTTAGGACATGCCAGCTAACCTAGTGTTCAAGTACTATGAAATGAATGCATTGGTTCGAATAGTGTTATCAAATGATTTGATTGTAAATGTTCTGAATTAAGTGTAAGACTACATATTCAAACATAGACCACATATCCAGTGTGTGGTAATAGTGGTGTACATGACTGCTCATTAAGAGCAATTTGTACTTTATATAGCTCTGGGATAGGACTATTTGATGCTTCCCCTAGTAATTAGAATATTTTAAATCATATGTGGCTCTATATCAACAACTTTGGTTTGGTTTTTGTTAAAATAATACTCCCTCTCGGTTAGAAAAAAAAAAAAAAAAATGTCATACTTTTATTTTTAGTCTATCCTAAAATACTTGTTATTTTTTTATTTTCAAACAATATATTTTATATTTTTTTATTTATGTTTTTTCAGCTTAAAATTTCAAACTTTAATATACAAAACTTAAAAGGGTAAATTAGTAACTTTTCAAAGAGACAAGGCATGTCTCATAGTCCCCTTAAAAATTTTAACTCCCCAAAATGACAAGTAAACTGGGACGAAGGGAGTAAACAACTTTGGTTTTCTAGATAGCAACGAACCTAAAATTATGGCTGTGAAGACCGTAGACCTGCTGGCGCAGAGTATTAGTCGTGATCGGGGCACTTAAGACACCTTAAAGACTGTATTTTACTTGCTCGAAAATGGAAAGCAAATAAAATTAAATTATATTAAAAAAGCACAAAATTTATTTCATGTTTAAATAAACTTAAAACTTAAATTTCTCAAATATAATCAAAAAATTAAAAACAAAAAAAAAAAAACAAAAAAGCAAAAAAAAAAAAACATATTTTCTTTTCTCCCTTTAACCTCCATGGTGACACTTTCCGAAAAAAAAAACCTCCATGGTGATAATCACACAGTCACTAGTCACACCCCTCGCCCCATAGAAATTGTTTACCCAGAGATATTTGAATGTGAGACCTCATCATGCTTGACGAAGGTTGAAATGCAACGTGTAGGGCAAACCATTTAGATTTGGGCCGAAGCCCACTTTCTTTGAATGGCAGAGACCAACAAATAGCATGTCAATAAGGCCCAAGATTTTTAGAGCCTATGATCAATATTGTGCGACCCAACAACGATACTAACTGAACTAAGATTAGAAGTTGTTTTCACACACACAGAAATTAGTTTTTTCCGTGGGAGGTGAGATTAGAAGAAGTTGCCACACCTAAAATAGAAATAAAATTAGAAGAATATTTATTTATTTTTACATGTTTCTTTTTGGAAATTTTATTTTATTTGTATTTTTTATACTCCAATTTTGGTATTTATAAACATGCCTCCACACAACTCTTAAAAATATTTAAAAAGACCTTAAAAAAAAACACTTCTAAAATTAAAATGGCCTCTTGTTTTCTAACTCAAAATTTTTAGAATCAAAATTCAAAAAGCCTCTTTTACCAGATTATTATAATGGTGGTCCTCTCTCAATTAAATTCTTTGGCCCTGCTATTACTTCAAAACCGCTGAATTATGTAAAATTTCACACCTTCGTGAGAAAAAAAAAAAAAAAAAAATGTTCTCAATCTTTGTAAAAAGATATATCCTACCCATGCAGTTGTTTTTTTGAAAAACCACAAATCTTTAATTTTTACTAAAATTATTTCGGTCAATTACAACTTGATATGCAAATAAATGTGTTAATTTTATTTAAATTTTTATTTACGTATCACATTATGATTGGCTGGGATCATATAATAATTTATTAATTTTATAACGAAAAAAAATAATTTCTGTATACAAAATATTCTGCCCAATGCACAACCATATTTTTTGTTTTACAATAACACATTTCCGCGTCTGAACTCTGAAGGCAAACACGCACCTTACATGCATGCAGACAGGGACTTCTTAACACGTTGTACCATCTTTTATACACAAACACACACTTCGACCACACATTTATAATTGCAATTTTTTTATTTCTTTTTTCTTTTCATTTGTGGGTGGACTAATCCCAAGACCCACCAGCGGTCTCCCCAATGTCGTGTGTTTGTTTCCATTCTCTCTTTTTCCTTCTTTTTCCCCCCCTTTTTTTATTGTATTGTTTTGGACGTTACGTGTATGTGGAAATGATGATGAATATTAATGTGCTACTGTTTCAAATAAAAATTTCCGAGTGCTAAATAAATAAATAAATAATAAAATTTCTGATAGTCCTCATATTTTTCAAGCCTCTAAATAATGTTGGTCTCATAGGTTAGTTAACCTTTTGGGGGTAGATCTTTCCAATCCAACAACAAATATCAAAGTCATATTCCACGCTATTGCATGTGTACTTGAGGATCTTTAGGGTGTGTTTGGATAAAAAAATTAATAAATAAATAAATAAATAAAAATTAATTAGTATTAGTTAGGTGAGAGAATAAAAAAAAATAATAGTAATAATTTTTATTCGTATTTTGATAGATATGGAAGAAAATAAAGAATAATTATTTTTACTTTGATAAGATGGCGGAAAAAAAAAAAAGATAGTGACCAAATTGCTGTCCTATTCTTTCATAACCATTTCACATATTTTCTGTATTTTAATTTGTATAAGGTACTTTTGGTATTACCAACTAATCACTTACTTCACTGTCATTTTCTCTTATTCTCGCTTTTCAAATTAGGAGAGAAACCAAATGAGGATAGCTATCCCTCCCTATCCTCTCTTTTCTCTCCACTTAATCCATCCAATCACACTTTTACCCTATCTTTTTTTTTTTTTTTTCTCTCTCTATCTCTTCAAATCAATCCTACCAAACACACCCTTAGCCAACCGAAAGGCTGGCGGCGCTCCATTAGCTGAAGAGCCATTGTTGAGGGCCAATTTGAAATGCTAGGGTAGGCGTTCAGTATCTCTTGTTAATTAATTTACAACTTTACCATATATGTAAAGGAGTTCTCTACCGGACAAAATGCAGCATTGATGTGACGGGGTTTATATGTCTCAACTTTCTTACTTTATTCGTTTGATTTGTTTTTGGTAGATGTTGCTGTTCACCTACCATTTTTTAGAAATTTAGGCGGGCAAGTTTGTCTCCATTTGTTTTGCTTACGATAATATTACATTATATATATATATATATATATTAAATGATATTATGTTATTTTGTACTACTCTGAAATTATTTAAATTTTTTGGTAAACGATCACCAACTATTTTATTGATCAAATAAGTAATTAATAGCCGTTACAAAGGGGTCATGAAAACCCCAAATACACCCTGTCTACAAAAAGACACCAAAAACAAATACAATGAATCCAAAACTAAAAACAAATACTACTATACTAGTATTTTATTTCTTCTGTGGACGATGGATTCAAAAATGGGTGGCCTCTCGAACATGGTTTGATTTTGAAATTTATTTTAGTGTATTGTACATGGGCAAAGATAAACCGAGTGTACAATCAGATTTTTGTCATTACGGGATATGAGTGAAATGAAAAGATTTATTTTATTTTTTCCAAATTTATAAACTCCAAATTATATAAAGTAAGTTTACGGTTGTGTCAGGACCAAGACCAAGGAGAAAGCTCACAAAGGGTCTTGGATTCCCTCATGTTGTGGAGTTATTATACTCTCATTCGCTCCCGCTTCATGTGACTTAGAGCATAATAACTCGTCGTTATTATAACCTCCTAAAAAAATAATAAACTTATCATTATATATTTATTTTCTTTCTCCTCTTGATCTCTCCTTCCATATCTATCACCTGTTACACCTTCACCCTCTAACTATGGCCATCACTTCTCTCCTCTCAACCTCCCACCATCACTCTCCCTCTCCACCAACTACCATATTTATAAACGCGTACACCTTGATAAGGCTATGCATCTAAACCCGTATGTATAAATTTAATTTGAACAAGAACCAATATATCCACGCAAATACACTCTTGAATCAAAACATACATACATACATATATATATATATATATATATATATCACATTGTTGTTCTTTTTTGAAAATTCTTTAATTTTTTTCAATTAATTTTCATCACGTTGACTTATTTTGAGGACTGATTAATATTCCAAAAAAAAAAAAGGTGTCAAGAATTTCAAATTATCATTAAAAATGAATTCTCCATCTGTCCCATATTAGATGTCCATGTTTAGAAATTAAAGTTTTTAGAATGACATACAATTAATGCATTGTTTCTTTTTTTAAATTATCAACTTGTCATTTTTAGTTTAGATATGTATAGTTATCAAAGTTTGAAATTTTTTGAAAATATAAATGATAATGATGGAAAAATAAGATTTATTTGTTTTGACTTTTCAAGGTAAACAACTAATTTGTAGGGATGGCAATTTTTTTCGACCCAACGAGTTTCTGCCCCTTCCCTGCCCCTAATGGGGGTGGATTTAGTGGCCCTTAAATAGGTTTGGAATAGATATAATAAAATAATTGAAAATTCAAAACGGGTTTAGGGTGGGGCGGATTTAGTGATGATCCCACCCCGATTATAAATGTATATTTTAAATTTTTTTATATATAAAATATATATTTATATTTTTAGGACTCTTGTTAATTTACTAAAATGTCTGTTAATATATTAATATTTAATACTTAGTAATTTAAAAGTTGGGCCAATATATTTTTCAGCCCAATTTGAGGACATTGAGCTAATATATTTCTTTTACTATATAATAAAAGTGGCATAACTCGGCCCACCCCGCCGCACCCCGCAATTAAATGGAGTACATCGAAGGAGTCAGTATTTTGTCTATCAGAATAGGGGTGGAGATGGTATAACAATTACAAACCCGTTTCGGAATAAAGGCGAAATTGGTATAATAAATATTCTAACGGACGGAGTAAGATTTTGCTAAACCCACCCTAACTCCGCCCCGTTGCCATTATTTGGGACATTTAAAAATGAGATAATGGACAGACTATTAATAATAAAATAAATTACCACTTAAAAGTTATCAATTAAAATAAATCATATTATACTCTTACAAGTTACCAATTAAAATAAATCTTATTATGACATTGTTAAAAATAAATAAATAATAAAATAAATTATCAATTAAAAATTGCCAATTAAAATAAATCATGTTATACTCTTAAAAGTTACCAATTAAAAAAAATCATATTATACTCGGAATTCTTCATAGCTAAAACAACTCACCAATTAAAATAAAATAAGTAATTGTTTAGCTTGATTCGGTAAGTTGTATAGATTTTTTTCTTTATTTTTTTTATCATAAATAAATCTTATTATACTTGAAATTCTTCATGACTAAAAATAACTAAAACAAGTTACCAATTCAAATAAAATAGGTTATTGTTTAGCTTGATCCAGTAAGTTAGATAGGATTATGATTTATTTTTTTAATTGTGTTTTAATTTTGATTGGTGACAACAGTGATTGATTTTGTAAATTTAGTTTGCATTGTGATTTATTTTTTATTATTTCAAAAGTATCATGAAATCATTTTATTTATTTTTTATTATGTATTTTACCTCTACTATATTTGTTCATTTTCTCTTTGTAAATGGTGTTCAGATTTTTCTCTCAAAAGGAGGCAATCATGTTTCATCTTGTAAGTTCATTAGGATTATGTTTTTCTTATTTAGTTTTTACCTTTATTTTATCAGAAGCACCATGAAAGTATTTTATTTTTTATTCTTTGTTTAATGTTTGATTGGTGACCATAATGGTTGATCTTGTAAATTTAGTTTGCATTGTGATTTATTTTTTATTTTATCATAAGTATGATGAAAGTATTTTATATTTTTACGTAACATGAATTCTTTAATTTTTAGAGTTGTTTTTGTTTTGCTTCTAGGGTTTGTAACTGAAGAAGAATCAAGAGAAAGAAGAACATCAAGAAAAAGAAGAATCCTGGGAGAGAAGAATAAAAAATTGTAAGTGCAAAATTATGATTTTTAATTAGGTTTCTACTACCTTTTCTATTCCATACAAAGTTGGAATTTTTTTATAAAAAAAAATCATACCTTTCTCAGTTACAAAAAATTTCAATTCTTTTTATCTGTTTTCAATTTTTTTAATAATTGATTAGCAATATTTTCTCTATTATGAGATTTTTTCAATAATATGATTATATGACAACAAATTAAAAAAAATTAGTAAATTGAATTTTTTTCTTTAAAGTTTTAATTTCTCATATCTTTTTAATCTGGTTTTAGCAACTAGTTTTTATTGTGCAAGTACAACACGTATATAAAACCTATTTTATTTATGTTTGATTATTGTTTAGTTTAGTTTTGAATCATTATTAATTTTATGAACACACATAGAAGCTATATTATTTCTGATTGATTATTGTGTTGTTTAGTTTTGGCTCACAGCTATTTTTTTTTTTTTTACATATAGAAGATACTCCCTCCATCTCAAAATAGTTGTCCATCTTTCCATTATGGGATGTCCCAAAAAACATGTCCCATTTCAAATTTGAATATACTATTTTTTACAACATTTCCAAACTATCCTTTTAACTAAATAATGGCTATAATTACAGAGTACTGTTTTAGTAAGGGCATATTTGAAAATTCACTCTTACCAATATAATAAAAAACTATTAAAATTACACTACCATAAAAAATTGGATTCCCCTACATGACAAGTATTGTGGGACGGTGAGAGTACATTATTTATATTGATTATTATTTAATTACGTGTTTTTTACTATATGTGCCTTTTACTATATGAAAATAAAGACTTATTAAAACTTAGAGATGTGTAATTGATTCTTAAAGAAAGTTAAAAGTCTTTCTTATATACAAATGAAAAACAAATGACAATATTTTCTTGGAGATCTAATTAAACATAGATATCGATTTGGTATGTTTATAAAGATTGTCTCTCTCTCTCTCTCTTCGAATTCATACTTTCCTAACACTGCACCATTTGAATTTAACTTTGAATATATTTAATAAAAACCTATGGGCCATGATGTCATTACATTGCTTTCAATAAAACATTATTAAAAAAAAAAAAACCTTTATACAACTTACGTTCAACTATAACACAACTAATATATACTCATATAATATTTGGTCGGTAAAGATAAACAATTTTTTTTGTTTTTTTTTACGAGAGGAGAGAAATACAACTTGTCGGCTCGCTCTAAAAAAAACATACTAGCATTTGGGTAAGCTATTTCAAACAATATAGTATTGAGGATGAAAGGTATAGGATTCAAAATAATTGTGTTACAAAACTGCAATGTAAATTACAAAAATGTCCCTTCAATCATTGCAGTACATCAAGAATTGTCAACATTATGTTTGTGACAGCTAAGCTAGCGCCCGGCTGAAACAAGCTTACAACCACACCGTTAGGAAAGCAGACACAATTGCTTTCCACTGTTTTTTCTCTATTTCTTTCCCATTTTTCGATTCTCTCTCTGTCTTCAAAGTTTCGGATCTGTCTGAAGCTACTACTGTCTCTCCACAGGTTATTCTTCTTTATTTTCCTGAATATATATGTAGGTATATTATATGCATATAAATTTCTATAAATTTTTGTTGGGTTGTTTCTTTATTTCTATTTTTAAGCTTAATTCATTCGAGTTGAATTGAATTGGTGTTGGAACATTCTTAAAATCAGGAGTGTAAGGCCATATTTGGTATATTTTTTCGATTTTGTGTTGTAGCTGTCATTTCTCTTGTATTAATTATTTGATTTAGGTTTGAATTATGTTGAGATATTGCTGCGTCTATGAACACTTGATGTCATTTTTATTTGCAATTTTTAGAGCTACACACACACACATATATAGATGCATATATATAGAGGGTACAGTCTGCTATTCTGATCCTTTTATACATATATATTTAGATGCATATATATATATATATATATATATGGGGGTTACGGTGTGCTGTTGTGATCTGTATATCTTTATTTTGTGAATCGGGTGGAGTTGAAAGATTGGTGTTTTTATTTTAAAAAATGCGTGAATCTGGTAATTCTCAATTTGATCTGACTTGTGTTCCTCTGTTTGTTTGCTCTCCTCTTTTATTTTTATTTGTTGGTTTGTCAAGAAAACTGTGTTTTCTAATCACCATTTACGATTTCAGGTTTGAAAGTCTTTATTTTTAACTATAATGCGGTGATTATTTTCCTAACTGGTTTGGTATATTGGGTTCTGTACATTTGAACTAGGATGGGCGGTTTCGCCACAAAAGGGTTTGGTGTCTGATCATTAGTTAAACAACTAGCTTGATGTTTAAGTCATTTCACGTGTATTGATCATTTGATGTAGGTTTGAATTATGTTGAGATAGTGCTGCATCATTGAACAATGTTATATCTATTTGCAATTTTTTAGAACACTTTATATATAGGGGTACAGTCTGCTGTTCTGATCCATTTATACATGTATATTTAGATGCATATATATAGGGAATGCAGTCTGTTGTTCTGATCTGTTTATTTTTATTTTGTGAATCTGGTGGATTTGAAGAATTGGTGTTTTTATTATTTTTTTCTTTTTAAAAATGGTGAATCTGGTAATTCTCAATTTTATCTGAGTTATTGTGTTCCTCTGTTTGCTCTCCTCAGTTCTTTTACTATTATTATTATTATTTTTTGGGGGTTGTGAAGGAAACTGTGTTTTCTAATTACTATATAAGATTTGATGTTTGGAAGTCTTTACTTTTAACTATAATGTGGTTATTATTTTCCTAACTGGTTTGGTATGTTGGGTTCTGTGCATTTGAACTGCGATGGACCAGTTACCAAAAAAGGTTTGGTGTCTGATCAATATTTTAAAAATCTGCTTCAACCACCTTAGCTTGATGTTAATAGTAGACTAACATTCTAAAAGCAAAGCTTGAACCAAGAAAAATGAAAATCTAAATTGATAAAGAATATGAATAATATTGTAAATAGATTTTAAAATGAACAGGCCCCTTTATTTAGATTCCGGGTTGTTGCTGTGTTCGGCACTTCTTGCCCATGCAAATTTTGTATCCCTTTGTTTAGATTGTGGGTTGTTGCCATGTTTGGCACCTCGTATTTTTCGCATCTTTATGTACAGAATATTAGTTAATCTGATATATAATAAATGTAAACTCAAGGAGATAGTCTAATGGTAAGGCTCCACCTCACATCTTGGAGGTTGGGAATTCAAATATCTTTGGAGCCACTCTAATAAGGGAATTTTTGGTAATTGTCTGGTGCATATGGAGGGAGGGAAAGTGCCTAGAGGTGGACTGTGTGTGCTCTAAGAGGGCCGACAAAAAGTCGAATAAATACAATACCACCGGGAAAAAAGTTATCCATAGGATACATGCTATAATATATATGTGTGTGTATATATATATATATATATATATTGGTTTCAAGAAGTAAATGTAGGATGCAATTTTCTGTAGTCCACAAGTATCTTATTCTTCTTTCCCCGAGTATTTTTGCTTTCTTTTGTTATTGAAGATGTGGAGGACTTTTTTACTCCGAGCAGGCGCTTTTTTTCGTTTTTTTTCTTTCCTCATGGTACAGTTAGCCTTTGGAATACAGTTCTTGGATTTGTCTGGTTGCAAATGTTACTGTCATATTTTCTAGTACTAACTGGAAATTTATCATTGCTTCAATTTTAAGTTTAATTTTAATTTTTTTTGGTTCTGTAAAGGATACGTTTAGCTACCTGCCAAAATGCCTTTTTTCTAGCATGAGCATTTGCTCATTTATTTGTTCAGATTTGTCAGCTGTTTTTGCTGGTGAACTGAATTCTTTCCCTGTATTTATTTTCAACTGCACGGAGATGTTTAACATTTTCTCTTAATTATTACTTTCAGAGTTATCTTACATATCATTGAAAACCAAACACTTGGGAATGCGGAAAGATGTGCTTGATTGCTGATAGTTGCTTCTCTGAAACCTTTGAGATTTTTCCACTATTTGGACTTCCAGTATTCATCCTTGAAAATGTGGGTTACACGAGTGACAGCACATTTAAGCTTTGTTCCGAGATGCACAATGAAGCCTCTGCTTACAGATTTCCTCTCGGATTGAGGAATGACCTTGTTGAAGACGGTTGAGGTCTTCAAATTTTAGGACTCCTGCCCCTGTAAATAGTATATATTAGCAGGAGAACATAATTTATTGTTGTGTATTAGGGTTTTTGATTTGGAATGGAGAATAAGAATAAAGTGTTGATGCAAAAATTTGATATTGGGAGACTATTAGGGCAAGGAAACTTCGCAAAGGTTTATCATGGGAGGAACCTTGAATCTGGTCAAAGTGTGGCCGTTAAGGTAATTGATAAAGAGAAGGTTTTGAAGGTTGGGCTGATTGATCAGACCAAGCGAGAGATATCTGCAATGGGACTGGTAAAACACGCAAATATAGTGCAGCTTTATGAGGTCATGGCCAGCAAAACAAAGATCTACTTTGTCATGGAATATGCCAAAGGTGGTGAGCTCTTTAACAAGATAGCCAAAGGAAGGCTCAGGGAAGATGTTGCAAGGAAGTACTTTCAAGAGTTGATCAGTGCTGTTGATTTCTGCCATAGAAGAGGTGTTTATCACCGGGATTTGAAACCAGAAAACTTGCTTCTAGATGAGTATGGAAATCTGAAGGTGACAGATTTTGGTTTGAGCGCCCTTGCTGAATCTAAGCGTCGAGATGGATTACTCTACACGACCTGTGGAACCCCAGCCTATGTTGCTCCGGAAATTATCAATGGAAAAGGCTATGATGGGGCCAAAGCTGACATTTGGTCTTGTGGGGTGATTTTATTTGTTCTACTAGCTGGTTATCTCCCATTCCATGATTCAAATCTTATGGAAATGTATAGGAAGATAAGCAAGGCAGAGTATAAATTCCCTAATTGGTTTTCGCCAGACGTGTGCAAACTGCTGTCCAAAATCCTCGACCCAAATGCATATACTAGGATTTCCATTTCCAAAATTATGGAAAATCCTTGGTTCAGAAAAGGGATCAACTCCAAATCCAAAAGAAATAAAGTAGAAAACAGTGAAATGGTTAAAGTGGATACTGGTGCAGTTTGTGCGCCTTGTGGGACGAACAGTGCTGCTGCTGAGGCAAAGCCAGAGTTGGCCAAGCTCACTAATTTGAATGCGTTTGATATTATATCTCTTTCGTCGGGCTTTAACTTATCTGGTTTGTTTGTGGAAAATGACCGAAAGGAAGAAGTACAATTTACATCCACAAAGCCTGCCCATGTTATCATAACCAAACTGGAGGAAATTTCCAAGCTTCTGAAGCTGCAAGTAAAGAAGAAAGATGGAGGATTGTTGAAACTGGAGAGATCAAATGAAGGAAGAAAAGCTGCATTGTCCATTGATGTTGAAATATTTGAATTTGCTCCATCCTTTCACTTGGTGGAGATGAAGACGTCTAGCAGTGGTACACTGGAATTTCAGAGGCTACTGAAGCGGGATATAAAACCAGCTCTGAACGACATTGTTTGGGCTTGGCAAGGTGAACAGCAGCAGCATCAGCAAGCACCATAATTGCAACGGTGGCTGCAGCCTTCCCGAGTATGCTTACTCTGTAGATTGTTTTGTATTGTTATACAAGTACTTTATGACTGTAAACTTGTTTGTGTGCTTATCCTTGTGAGAATAATAGTATAATCTATCTGTGAGCTTTGTTGGGGGCATGTGTGCTTTAGGGCCATGATGTTCTTCCTATCAATGCCTCTTATTTTGTAGGTTGTGTGTGTAACAAACTTCATCTATGTTTTATATATTTATTTTTCGCTTCCAGTGTGAATGCTCTTGGCAAAAAAGTAAGAAGCTTCTGTTGTGGAAGCTGCAACACTTTTACTTGACTCAACTAATTACTGCTTCAAATGACTTTCAGGTGGCAATCACACTCCCTTTTTTATGTGACTGCTAAGTGCTAACATACCACGTTGGTTTATAGAGACATGACTGATGTTCTTTGTTTCAGTTATCTGAAAATAAATATTTATCTAATCAAACAGGCCTTAAATTAAGGCTGGTACGGGAGTGTATAGTTAGATATGGTGTTCATGTTCTTCTTAAATTATCATTCTTGCACCTTTTATACAATCAAAGTTAACTTCAACAACTTCCCTATGACTACTAATTACTGCTTGCTCTGTGTCATGATGAAGTCAATCGCCTCCTCTGGTTGGATTGAAGCATGACTAGCCCAATGCCGTCCCTTGTCAAAATCTTTAACTGAACCAGGACAATGCAAAATCTGAGCTTCAAATTTTCTTTTTGCCCTTTTCAACTCATTCTCGGAAAGCAAACATAGAATCAGGTTTGAGGAATCAGGAACTGAACATCAAAGAACAGCTAGTATACCTGAACCTGCTTATGATTTCTTTGTGAAATGTAGTATTGAATTGACCGTAGAGTAAAAACAAGAGAACGAGATTGGATTTGTTGACCCTGCTTCATCATTTTTGGGTTGGAGGGTCAGGACTCAAAATAGATGGCAAGACAATCAAGTCTTAACTAAATTGTTTTTATTTTAATAAATACCCCTTCTAGTTTATGGGAATTCTAAATAAATCATTGTTTGACTACATTTCTTAGTACGTGTACCATATATATTTAGGAGGTTTGGACCTATTATGTATATAAGAAAAGAAAGGTCAGTCGGACTTTTAACCGGTGGTGTTGAGGAGATGAACATCACTGCGCTACCATCACCCAACCATATTGGATGTTGCACATCCTTAACATTGCCTGCTTTGCAAACATTTGAACATCTATGGCAGCTGATTTTTCCACAATTTGTATGCAGTGAACTGGTATAATCAAATTCGAAGTCTAAATCAAGTGTAAAGAAACAAATGGATCCAATTCAAGAAGAGACCATTCTGACACCAGCATTTCTTGGGGAAAAAAAAAAAAAAAAAATTCTTCATTGCAGCAACTCCCATTGCATACAAAATGGTTCAACTAACTGAATCTAGTCCATACCATGAATTTATAATTTACATCAACTAACACCCTATTTCCTTCCAAACAAATTGGTTAAAAACTACACCGGAGCCTCTCCCCTCTGAGCCTCTCAAGTTCCTTGACCATTTGCCAGTGTTCCAGTGATAGGGAGGTTTCACCAAAGCTTAGGGACATTAAACGGCTCATTGTCAGCCATCTGCAAGCAAAAAAAAAAATTGCCAAAGATCTAGACAGTGCAAAAATGACGAAATGGAAAACAGGAAGATTTGCAGATACAACTAACCTGCTAAAATCCCGGCTGCATAAGTTCCGATCTGCTTGCCTTGCTGCAACCAAATCATCTTCCACCACCTGCAAATTAGCGGTAAATGATAATATAATCCTGTTATAAATGTAGCAAGAAAATTGTCATACAGCCAAGGATAAATCCCGGATTCCAACCATGCATGCAGCATATAGAGGAAATAGAATGATAATGGCACATTTATTGGCCAATGAAAGAACAGAATCCTAATCCAACCCCTAAACTGAATATGCTTATAAAGTGAATTGGAATCTAATGCACCTCCAAGATAATGTTTCATGATATTGAATGGAAAACAAAACCAGTCTTGCACAACTAATCAACTATCAACTTATCCCATTAATTCAACAAAGTTTTCGTGCAAGCTTTAGTATCGACTATTTGGGTAAACATTTCACATTCCAACTTCTGCTTAGGTGGTCTAACCTATAACACTGCTCATATTTGCTCAAACTCTCATCAGCATGGTGCAAGGTTTTTGTCAAGTTCCAAGTGTCAACATGTTTCAAGAGTAGGAAAAATTCAGGAAACCCTATTTCCTTGTAATAGAGGAACGAATATTTCTCCTCCCTAATCCCAATCTTCTGCAAGAACAATGGAGTGAGTCAACTCATACCTTGAGCATTTCTGATTCAATAGAATGCGGCAGTGATCTAAGAGTAGCCAAGTACCATCTCCAAGCTTTCACAGCTTCTGCATCCTCAATTTCAGAGGAACTCACTGAAGATGGACGGAAAGGAAGAACTAGATCTGCTGGTAGGATGTTTGATTTCCCCTCAGACAAAATTAGTAATTGGACATCTGCTGCCATCTCCATTTTATAATACTGAAAATCATACTCCACCTGACCGAGAAAAAAAGAAAAACAAAAAAGATGGTAACTACTTAGAAAATTGGCTGTAGAATCAATCTATCAGGCTATTAGCCATTCCAAAGAGCATAGGCACTGCATAAACTCTGGAATGTGTTTGCTGTAGTAGATAAAAGATATAAACTACTCCAATTCTCGAGTGTAAATAACAATTTTCATGAACCTTGACTGAAAGAAAACAATACAGACATGTACAAGCATGTGTACTACAGGAAAAAAGTTGGAAATTACTTTTTGGGACTCCATTAGGTTCTTCAACAATCTCACATTTTCAACCCCAATAGAGTTGAGAGTCCCTGCTTGTAACTGTGTCTCATCAATTGTCAAGTGCGAACCCTCAGCTAGCTGCAGAACTCCAGATACCAGTCTGCAGATTGAGCATATGAAGTCGAAAAAAACAATGAAGATATTGATGGTCATAGATTGAAATATTGCTAGACACAGAATTCATTCCCTAGTAGCACAAAGTCAAAAACTTCAATTACCTGTTCATCTGGTAATCCTTTCTTGGGGCAAGTGAAGCAGTGTTAAGATAATCCACTGTTAGGGGTATACATTGAGTGATAGGTAGAAGATTCTTGATGGCAAGGTTAAGATTATTCCCAAAAACAGACACACTTTTCTCGCTAAAATCAGTAAGATTTAGTGAGAGCTTCCCCACAGCAAGTGTGTCTACCCTAGCATGCACCTGCAACAATTAAACTGGTTATTATTCCATATAAGAAATTTGATGTAAAATGTTTTGGTACAAGAATGGCATAGTGAGACATGCAGAACTGAAAGAAGTTAGCGAGAAACCCGTGATATAAGAGTTCCACATCACTTGTGACATAAAAAATGAGAACCATGTTCATGAGAAAACATCATATAACCAATGGGCCAGTGGCCTAGTGGTATCAGCCTCTTTCTTCCCAAAGGGAGGTCAGGGGTTCAAGTATCAGAAGATACAAGTGTGTTAGTACCAATAAGGAAAAAAAAAAAACAAAAAACAAAAAACAAAACAAAACATATTTTACCCTTGACAAAAGATGCAACAACATGAAATGAGCTGCCACCCTATCATTTCCAAGAACAGAAGTGAGGTGCTTCAGCAAAGCAGTCCTCGACTCTTTCACCAAATGGGTTTTTGGCTGTAGGAACAAAATATACAAACTTAGTCAAAAAAACATAAAGGGAGAAGAAGGGGAACACAGCTTAAGAGAAAATGAAAAACAACATTAGGGAGACAAAACAATATTTTACAGAGATAAGGTCAGTATAATCCAATTACCTCCATCACAGGGGAACTAAAAAGAAAGTCATGAGCTGCAAGCTTCCGATGTACAAAACAATGGAGTCGTGGTACCTACAATGATGATCAGATACACCACATGTTAGAACACCAGTTGACCCAATAGCTTAAACTGTCAAGAAATGGACTCAACAATGTATATCAAACTCCCACATCCCCCCTCAAGTGTGACCCCATCTCGCGCATGGAGAGATAAATCAACAGGTAGACAAAATATATTGCAAAACAGGGGAACAAAGCAGACAGAGAGACTTAAATTCAGAACCTCCCAGAGCCAAAGATATATACCATGTTTACAAATCAGAGAAAATTCATTATTCTGAATGGTAAAGAATACTGTAGTCAAATTTTAAGCCTTCAAATTTTCGGAGCATTATTGAGTTGTCATTAAAAAAACTAAGTTGAATCTTGGGATCCATAATTCAATACTCAATTTGATTTCACATCTCCAGTTTAATGTTTTTGGCATTCACTACCACTTCAACTTTGTAAAACAAAAACTCGTCAGCTGTATTAGTTAGAATTTTTTTTTTATAAAAAAAGTGAGATATTCTTTCAGACTTGAGTAGAGAAGGGAAATAGGAAGGGTGTATGGCTACATTTGCCACCACTTTTGATTATGAGAAATTTATATAAGCCTTAAAATGAGTTGCTGCTTTTGAAAAATATCGGCGCTTCAACCTTTTAAGTGAAAATCTAAAAATAAATGTCAGACAGCCAAACATTATCATTAGATCGAATAGCAAAGTCTTCATAGTGATAAAATAACATTTTAAATGAGCTTATTTTTACTTCTTTTTTTTTACAGTTCTGGTGGTGTAGGCAACATATATGAAATTAAAACAGAAAACTGTGATATTATGTCCAATACAAAGTATTAGCAACTGAATATGGAGTCAAAACCTTGCTAGGAGGCAAATGTGACAATTCATCATCACAGAAACTATTTTCTAAATTCTCAGTATCATCCTTGTCCACTGTAAGCTCCGGATCAAACGTGAGAACACCAACAAACTCAAAAACATCATTCAGCTTCAAGTCAGACTCGGGAGAGTCATATATCTGCATAAAACATTCATGTATAGGGGGGAACAAACATTAGAGAGCGTGATTTATGGAGGTGACACTGCAACTTGGGGAGGGGGAAAGAGAACCATATTTACCTTCACCAGACAAGGAAGAAAGTTTCTGTCAAAATCGGGAGCCATACATATACTAGGAGAAATGCCCTCGATTGTGGACTCCTGTTGAAGAGAAGACTGGGAATGGAGTTCACACCCTCGCTAAGAAAAAACCAAAAAAGGAAAAGGAAAAAAAGGTCAATGACAACTGAAATAAAAGTTCACCTGAAACTAAAAATTTGGGTTGATCTAAAAGGTGTGGTAATTCATTTATCATGTCCAGAATTACATTTGTAGAATAATGGTTACAACCTCAAAATTAGTCAAGCTCCAGGGCACATCTGCTAAAAATGTATACGAAAAGTTCTTAAAATATGTCTTATTTGACCTTTCAAAAGTTGGGTTTAATTCCATTAAAATTCACTCATTTATGTGTCTTAAGAATCGTATGACAACTGCTAATTTCATGGGAATCCACACCTCTTTCATTTAGATTAGGACATGCAAAGAAAAGCAAGAGCACATCAATGACATAATGATATACCGTTTGGACAAGAATAATGATGATGAGTTGGGACATGATGACACTCTATAAAGCACTATATTTATCATCTTATATATGCAAACTTCTGGAACTTTCATCTTACAACCACGGAAGTTTCTCAGTCCTCATCCAAGTAGAAACTTAGATTATTACTCAAAACAAGCTAACCCAAATAAATCAAACATAAATTGTTCTAACGTTTCAATTGTTTACTTCATATAGTGAAAACAGTAAATTGTTCCCCAAAAAATAAGAAGTTCAGAAGATTATTTATTCTAGTCTAGCACCCAAAAATAAAAAAAGAAAAGAACAAAAACAAAAAAATCATAAAAATAAAAATAAAAAAACACAATGTAAGAATCATTTATGCTTACCATCTTTTTAGTACATGGAGTACCCTGCAACTCATTATCTGAGACCTGTCAGCAAACACAATGTATCAGATGTATAAACTAGGAATGTTTCAAGTCCAAATATAGACAGGGAAAGGCAATGCAACCTCAATATGATAGAGGTTAAAATATAAGCAGTTAACTAACATCAATAACCAGTACACTTGATATAAAAAGAATTTCTTGTGATAGTCCAAACAATTAAAAATAATCCAAAAAGTACTTTATATGCGCGCGCGCAACACATGAACAAAAGCAATCTAGATTATTGAAACAGGACAAAAGGATTATCCTGCTCCTTTGCAAAGATTCCATGCTCATGAAAAACATTTGTGTCAACTGTCAACCTATGTAAATGATTTGCTTAAGGAAATGATTGAAATACGATAGATGGATATATTATGAACATATGGGAACTACTTGCAGATCCATGTCATCAATAGCTGCCCCATCCTCCCTCTGCCGCTTATCCCTATTTGGGGATGTCCAGTTTGTACATTGGTTTAGCAAAACTTCAGAAGAAGATTCAGTCCATTTATTCTGCCCGGGTACCTGAGAAGAAGACGAGTCAGCAAACCAAAAGGTCTATCATCAATGGGTTAACCCATGGAAGTTCCTACAGTTTAGCAGTCATCAAATACTAATACACTAACAACAATCGTTATGAATTATTACCCATTTCTAAAAGATTAAAATTAGCATATGCATGTGTTCCATAAGTAGATCAAAAGGAAAGAAAAATATATATATAAGAGCGCATAAAGGAGGTTTTTGGAGTATTAGAACTTACAGGAACACAATATAGCAGACGGCGTTCCCAGATCCTCATATCAGATGATGAACAAATGGGAACTTGAGGAACATCAGTAAACTTGTTGGTTCTCCACATTTCTCCATCCTTTAAGGGACAAAACCAACAATTTTAGTCTTTAGAAGCTCAGATTTTATTGACAACTAGAAGGTGATAGTTCAGAAGGAGGTTACGAGCCAGATACCTTATAGGCACCAACATAGAACTCATTACCCAGCATGTCTTGTATCATTCCCCGAAATCGAACTAGAGTGTTGGGTTGAACCCATTTGAGATTTGCAGTATTAACTATCGGTACCTACATTATCTCAGCACCAAACGCAATAATTCAACTATATTGATTAAAAAAAAAAATTTAAATCCAAAAGCCCAAACCCAGTTATGAAACTTTTTATTTGAGAGATAAACTGAGGAACAAGAATGAAAAATTTTAATCATCTTAAACCAATTAAACAATACAAACCGCTCTCAAATTGACAGTTTATTTGAGATGATTAAACAATACAAATCCCTACAATTAAGAAAACCCCTAACAGCAAATATATAATTGATTCAAAAAAAAAAAACAAACAAACAAACAAAGGGAAGTAACTGAAATGTAAACCTAAGTTTAATTCCGTATTCGATAATGCAATCGATTTAATGAAAAATTCTGATGAGATGAAGATGAAGTGGAGGTTATAGTCCAAAAGAAAAAAACTATGAATGAATCGGGAAAATGAACACTTCAGTCTTCCAACTTATCAAAATTAAGCATAAACCTTTGATTCAATAAAAATGGTTACCACACATGGGAATCTGATCAATATACATAAATAAACAGCGAATTGACAGGAGAGATGTAGTGAGAGAAAAATGAGATGTACCTGAGAGAGGCCGCCACTATCAAAAAGGAAGTCGCGGAAGAGATCGGTGGCACCCCAGTCTCCGCCATTGAAAGTGGCCGGATCGGAGCCTGAGGCCACCGCCTTCTCGAATGTGAATCGTACGGCTCCGAGAGGGTTCACCAGGCAATCGTACGGTACTCCAACCATCTCTCTCCCTGCAATTGGTTTGCCCGCCCGCCCGCCCGCCCGCCCTAATAGGAAACTAGGTATATATTCCCACCAAGTCTCGGGGACATGGATTCCCGCCAATTTGGTGGGGGCTATGATACTATAAAATGGGTTTCAGGGCAATTTACTCAACTTAATTATTTTTTTATTATTATTATTTTGGTGACAAATAGTGACACCAGTCACACCACTAGTGTAGAACACGCTTGTAACAGTATTGATAAGATTACTTGGCGTCTGTGGTTTCGGTCAACAAGGTTGGGCTTAAACAACTCAGGTCCAACTGGGCCAAGGAAATGATACAGCCCAAAAGAGGAGTAGGCGGTGGTATATCAAAAGCCGAACCCAAACCTAGAGATTTACAATGATAAAAGGGGATCTATTTATTCATTTTTCAAATAATAGTGGAATTATGTGATACAATAATAACAGTGTTGTGCATTTTCTATGCCAATATTATTAGGGATAATTACATATAAGTGGGTGTAGGGCAAAATATTTACCAAAAGGTGAAGTCAAAGTCCCATATTTCTCTAAAATGGGT
>JAOTQH010000060.1:4751777-4771918 GCA_025631255.1 Cornus kousa | reverse complement strand
ATATACCATAGACACAGAGAGAGAGAGAGAGAGAGAGAGGGAGGGGGGGCACTTCAAACACTTGCAGATATATATATCACAAAAATATTGACATCACATTTTTTGATGGAAAAAATGATGGATATTATTAAAATTTCATGGAATGATAAAATGAATCTCTGGAAATGTCAGTAGAGATACTGTTTGCACGATTGAAGTAAAAAATGTGGATTCTGTTGAATTAAGAATTCTAAAGTTGTGCTTCGGAAAAGACAACAAATCCATTCTTAGGTTTTGAAAAGTACAAGATTTGCTTTGTTGGCACAGTTTCAATACAGCTGTAATACAGTTCTTTTTAACATTACAATGTCAACAGAGCCTGTTTTTCTTTTTTATTTTATAAAATATGTATATTTGATCTCCATCTATATGGATATGCCCTGTATATGTTTGGTTTTGTAATGGTTGACTTTCATTGTTTTGTATGGAAGACGGCTCCTCTATGCACTCTCCTCCTTGGTATCATTGGGTTTGTTAGAGGTTTCAAGTTGAATCTTTTTGTTTACGAATAATTTTTTTTTTTTTTTTTTTCTTATTCTCCGAAAAAAATAAATTTTTTTTTTGTTTTCTCCTATTCCCATCCATTTTGGTAACTATTAATCTGTTTAAATTTCTTCCAGGTACTTGTATCAATGGCTGATGAATATGGGCAAATTTCTGCCTCAGTGATGGAACGGCTTACTGCTGCAGCAGCAGCTGAACCTTATGAGTCTGTTTCCTGTGCTTTTGTGTCTTATGGGAGCTGCGCTCTGGATTTAGCTGTGGGTTGGAAATACAGGAGTCGAATGTGGTATGGAGTAGGTCTGCCTTTAAACACAGCATCACTTGGTGGTGGTGGCAGTGGCTGGGAATCTTGGAAATCTGCTTTGGAGAAAGATGCAAATGGAAACTGGATTGAACTTCCTTTAATAAAGAAGTCAATTGCCATGCTCCAAGCTTTGTTGTTAGACGAGTCTGGGCTGGGTGGTGGTCTTGGTATTGGAGGAGGATCTGGTACTGGAATGGGTGGCATGGCAGCACTTTATCAATTATTGGATAGTGACCAACCATTCTTGTGCATGCTCCGGATGGCGCTTGCTTCAATGAGGGAAGAAGATGATGGTGAAGATAGCATGCTTATGAGGAATGTAAACATTCAGGATGGATTGGCAGATGGACTACATGGGCAAGCTGACAACACTGCATCCTTAGATAAAAATGCTCGAATGTCAACAAGGAAACCACGATCAGCATTGCTGTGGAGGTACTAGCTGTACTGACCGTACATTCAATTGAGGCTTTTCCCCCTCTTTTTGCTCTCTCAGAATCTCTTAAACATGTCCTTGATTGTCTCTGTAATTAGACACAACTGCAGACCAATTGAAATTCGTGGCTTTATGTGTTTGTGACCCCCCTGCGGGCAGTCGGAAGTGCCTAAAAGCATCTTGTTTCTTGATACTCTCCTTTCGGCAATTTGAAAGAACAGAAGATGGTGTTCAACAGTTGTTGTTCAGTGTCATTACCAACAACCTGTAGCATCTACTATTTATCTAGACTCATAATTATCACTGCAATCACAATCTAAACCTTCTCCCAACTATCAGATTTACACCTAAATATTATACTTCCCCTCTCATAATTCTAGTGTTTGGTTCAAACCTTAGAACTCAGGTCTAAACTATCTCTTCTATGTGGCAATTTAGTATTACGATGAACATTTGACAAGAACAACCCTCATGGTGGTGAAGAACCCGCATATACTCCCCACGACTGTACAATGATAGAATCTATAGTGTTCTAAAATAGTGAGATCAATTTTTTTCACAAATAAATGCAAATGTCTCTCAGGTCCAGGTGCCAAAATTTCATACCTTATAGCTACATAGTCTTTTGACTATTCTTATTGTATTCTTTTTTCTTTTGTTGGAATTTTGTAAATTTCTAAGATAATTAAATTAAAATAAACCATTGAAGAGATTTTGATGTCTGTAGTCTTTGAGACTCAATACTAGCTCAGGTGTCTCCTTGGTGAGTCTAATTCTCCCCAAGACTCTTAATATTCTTTGCTAGTGATCAGTCAGCTCGATGCCTTCCTTGAAATGGCAGTCGTGGGATTTTTGTCTCGCCAAATTTTTAACTATTATAGTTTAAGAGTTTTAGTTTTTCTTTGAACAAAACCGAACCACTTAAGTTTGCTTTGATATCTGAACTGAAAATAAAATAAAATAAGAAAAGTAAAAAATGCTTTGGCATCTTTCAAGAGGAGTGACTCTAGTACTGGTGCGCTGGACCAGCATCAGAGATGGGGATTGTAATTTTCCATTTTTAACCTCAGTTTATTTCAGTGACCTCTCATAAGTAGTTAAACGGAGATGCTTACTTGTTTTTCTGATTGTTGTTTTGCTTAATACTTATCAAAAAAAAAAAAAATACTTAAGTCTATGGTTAACTGTTGTTTATCTGAAATAACTTGCAGACAGCTTTTGAGTTACAGAATTGTTTTCTTGCAAAACAAGCTAATTAATTTTTTCTTCTTAAATTCCAAAATTGTTTTTGTTCTTCCATGTTGCATCAAACGTTTGCGGATGTCGAGTACTGCTTGAAAACTACAACCTATATCAGTAAAAGATTCTTTTCTGCTCCTTTCTCTTTGAATGTTTTAGTTCCAGCATTGTGATCTTTCACTCCAATATCCTTATTGGACTTCCTTTCCCATGGTTAATCCATTTCACTTGTACTTTAGTGTTCGTTACTTATGGTATGAGATGTAGGGTCCACTAATCTCTATTTTCTTTCCAATCTTGCCACTTATCATCCCGGCAACTTATCACAATTACTCTTGTTGCGTGTACACGTGTAATTGTTACCTTATTGATTCCTAAGCTGGTGCATTATTTTTGCCTAAAATAGGCACCACCTAACTTGTATCCTCTTTTTCATTTTTGCCATCTGTGGAGATTTTCCAATTCTTCTATTTAGAACAGAGGAGTCAGAACATCCTTTGCAAATATTCTATTTGTATACACTATGTTCTGTATTAGTTCTCTCTCTTTTGCACAGTTTATTTGGTTGTTTACTTTCATTATTTGTTGCATCATCTTTTAGATGTTTTGTCACACTCATATTATTCAAATGTTTTCATTCTAGTCCTTTTTAATTTTTAGTTTTGCATACAAGCATACTAGACATCATCGTGATATATTATTTGGGTACAGTAGTGATCTTATGATGCATAACAGAGCTTTTGAATTGCCTTTTGTGGCATCCTGTTTATTTGTTACCTTACCAATAATATGCTTTCATGAAGATCTTGGGGGTAAATTAACTCATAATTTGTGCTTTACAGTGTGCTTTCACCGGTTCTGAACATGCCGATTTCCGAGTCTAAGAGACAGAGGGTGTTGGTTGCATGTTGCATTCTCTATTCTGAGGTTAGTTCCATACAGAGTTAGCTTTGCTCTGATATATTAATGATTTACTTTTTTTCTACCCACCTGTTAACTATTGTCATCTTTTCTTGACTATAAAATATCTGTAAGTTTAAAATTTTCCTTTATTTCATTTACTTCTAGAGCAGTTGGTGCAACTGTTATGCTGTTATCTTATTACGATATGTATGATACAGGTGTGGCATGCTGTCAGCAGGGATAGAATCCCTCTTCGTAAACAGTATCTTGAGGCAATTTTGCCCCCTTTTGTTGCTGTTTTAAGGAGATGGCGGCCAATTTTGGCAGGAATTCATGAACTTGCTACTGCAGATGGTTTGAATCCTCTTGCTATGGATGACCGTGCACTGGCTGCAGATGCCCTACCAATAGAGGTTATTGAACATCAACTCTCATATGTTTTCCCTCATGACATATAAAACTTCAATTTTGTCTTCCCTTGTCTTTAAATTGTCAGACTTCTATTATTGTCAGCTTAATTCGTTTTCTGACTGGGTTTCTGGAACGGAGGAGAAATAAACTTTATTTGGGTTTTCTGTGTAATGTCTTAGTAATATGGTGCCAAGAGAAGTTCTCTATTGCCATGCATGATATGTCAGATTCCTTGAACAAATATGTTATAATTGCTCTGTTACACGGGCAGAATTTTGTTTGATGTGACGTTCCTTCCTGCATTTAGAACTGTAAAAACATGTTATGCTTGAAAATTCTCTGGCCCAAATTCTGCACGGAGCATATGTATATTTTTTTGTTTGGTCTATAACTCATATTTATACAAGTTCTGTTTTATCGGTAACTAAAATTTTCTTTGCTTTTCTTGGATAACAAATAAGAAATATTCATTGGTACTTTAGCATTTCCCTTTTTTTGTTGCTGTTTTCCCCCCTCTTTCTTTTTCTTTAGTTCTCTTTCAATTGGGTAAATGGATCTCCTTGCATTCTTATTGTTATTGCATGTAGAGCTTTAATATCCTTTGCTATACTTGCCATCTGCTCATGTTAGATTGGTAGTTTTGCAATGAATTTTATTTTGCTGCGTTGTCTGAGACATCCAGTTAATATTTGTTCAGGCTGCTCTTGCCATGATCTCTCCGGGATGGGCTGCTGCTTTTGCTTCTCCACCTGCTGCAATGGCACTGGCAATGATCGCTGCTGGCGCTGCTGGTGGGGAAACCACAACACCGGCAAAAAATGCACAGTTTAAACGTGACAACTCCTCATTGCTTGAGAGGAAAACAGGTAGGCTTCAAACATTTTCAAGCTTTCAAAAACCTTTGGAGGTACCTAGCAAATCGTCAGCTGTTCCGAAGGACAAGGCTGCTGCAAAAGCTGCTGCCTTGGCTGCTGCTCGCGATATTGAACGCAATGCAAAGATTGGTTCTGGAAGAGGGCTCACTGCTGTGGCAATGGCCACATCCGCACAGCGGAGGAGTGAGAGTGATACTGAACGTGTAAAAAGATGGAATGTTTCTGATGCAATGGGAACTGCCTGGATGGAATGCTTGCAGTCAGTTGATACAAAATTGGTCTATGCGAAAGATTTTAATGCTCTATCCTATAAATTCATTGCTGTTCTTGTTGGTAGTTTAGCTTTGGCTAGAACCATGCAACGATTTGAGGTTCGATTCTCGCTTCTTGTCTTGGTGGTTATCATTACTTAATTAAACTAGTCTACAATAATAATAATAATTTGCTTTGCAAATCTTCAGGTTGAGAGGCGCAGACAAGTTGATGTAATAGCTAGGCATCGTCTATATACTGGTATACGTGCGTGGCGTAAACTCATCCATTGCTTGATAGAGATGAAATGTCTTTTTGGTCCGTTCAGAGTCCCTTTATGCAATCCTGAGCGTGTATGTTACTGGCCTCATCCCTTGGCATATCTTTCATTCGATGCTTTTACTTTAGATTTAAGGATCACAATTTCTCAAAATATGAAACCTCGATTGTGTAGGTTTTCTGGAAGCTAGATGTTATGGAAAGTTCCTCGAGGATGAGGCAATGTTTGAGGAGGAACTACAGAGGGTCTGACCATTTGGGTGCTGCTGCAAATTATGAAGATCATATGGAGCTGAAACATGACCAAGATAATGCCATAAATCCATCTAATGCCTCTGTTTTGGCAGCGGAAGCTATTTCAATGGAGGTAGTAAATGAGGATGATGAACAGGAAGACATTGACAATGTAGTGGGTAGGACAGATAATGTAGAACAGCATGGGGAGATTCAGGCAAGGATGTCCGCAACGGCTGAGCAACCCCTTCAGGCGTCAGTGGAATCTGGACACCCTCAAGTTATTAGCAATGAGGACTTGGTGCGAAATCCATCAGCAGTTGCCCCTGGCTATGTTCCTAGCGAACTTGATGAAAGAATTGTTCTTGAGCTTCCGTCTTCAATGGTCCGGCTGTTAAAGGTTCTACGAGGAACATTTCAGGTATCTAGATTATGTTGTTAATTGTTACTCATGCATTGATCTTTACTTGGCTTTATAGATGCATTTTCTGACAAAGATCCAGAAAAAGTTTTTTACCATTTACAGAATCAATCTGTGAAGTATATGCAGTTTGAATGCAATAAAAGTTCTGAATTTATGAGTGTAGGATACAATGCTGATACTTTTAGCAGTAGATTTTTATGTTCAAGTAGTTTTACCCAATGTTGATACTTTTTGTAGTAGATTTTTATGTTCAAGTAGTTTTACTGATCTTATGGCACCCAATTATTGCAAGTTTGATTAAACGTATTCGCTAATGTCCTTTGTCAGATAACAACAAGAAGAATTAACTTTATCGTTGATAATACTGAGAGCAATGCAACGAGTGATGGATTGGATTGCAGTTCTGAGCGTAGAGTCCAGGAAAAGGATCAGAGCTGGTTGATGTCTTCCCTTCATCAAATATTTAGCAGAAGGTGACATGAAAAGTGTGTTTTCTTTAATTACTATTATTCTACTGTTGTCATATGACAGCATTCATGTAGTTTGAACATCTCCATTTGAGATTCTTTTGAGTCAATATTTTAGTGTAGTAGTTTAGCGTAAAGGACTAAGTTGTAAATGTGCCGTAGTTCTGGATCTGAATATAGTTAAGTTTTTATTTCCTTTGGTTGTTAACACACTCACACACACAAAAGAAGAAAAAAGAAGTATGATGAAATGGAGTTCTGTGTAGTTAAGTTGTTTCCTTTGGGTAGCAACAGACGCGCACTCAAACACACACAAAGAAGAAAATGAAGTATGATGAAAATAGAGTTCTGCTGAACTTTTTTTGTATGTTTCAATTATTTGTCTAACGCTTCTGGTTATGTTTACCTTGAGCGATGATAAATTACCACCCCCCCCCAAAAAAAAGAAAAAGAAAAAAAAAGAAAAAGAATTATAACAGAAATTCTTTTGCTTTTCCAAACATCTGCCATCGCTAAACTTTCCTCTCTGACCTCCCTCAGCAAGAGTCCACTCCCTTAAAGGGCTCTAAGATTCAAAGTAATCTCTTCCTGTTTATGAAGTTTCCCTTTGTCGTGTTAAAGAGAAAAAAGGTAAAGAAAGAAAATCTGGTTCCTCTCTTAAATATTGTTACTCAAGTAAGCTGTATCAATAAAGATTTATCACACTTTATCACAACTAAACAGGGGCAGTTATATGAATACTGTTCGCCTTTCTACTCTGTTTCTGGTCATAAATTTAGTTGAACAGAAGTTGCCATGTTTGTCATTTTTATCCAATCCATCTTAGTTTTGGTCTTTATCCTGATCATTAGTTTCAATGTACGCAATGTCACTCTTCCTCACCAATGCACTATTTTAGTCGTGTTTCTCTCATTTTTTCTCCATCATAAACTGCTTTGACTGTGTCAAGAATGTATCATTTCTAACTTGTTTACTCTTCCTCCCCTGTTTATTATCTTTACAGATATCTTCTGAGAAAAAGTGCACTGGAATTATTTATGGTTGATCGGTCGAACTTCTTCTTTGATTTTGGGGTATTAGTCTTTGGAGTATTCATTTTGCATTTCCCTTGTTAAATGACATTGATGGTTGTAGTTAACCAATTTATTTGTTTGGAAATTTCTGGCTCCAGAGTACTGAGGGGAGAAGAAATGCATATCGCGCTATTGTTCAAACCCATCCACCTCATTTGAACAATATTTACCTGGCAACTCAGGTGTTTACCCTCTTGCGGCCTTTATGTCTTATGGATAGATCTGGAAATGTTTAATTGGAATAACACTTCAGCACAGGAGCACCACCATGCATGCCGTCAGTTTATTTTTATTGACAAATCAGAGGGCTCCATGTATTTTATTGTAACACATTATAAATCATATAACTATTTTTATTTTATTTATTTATTTTGTAGAGGCCTGAAATACTTCTGAAGAGAACTCAACTTATGGAGCGTTGGGCTAGGTGGGAGGTATGAAATAATAATGATCTTTGGGTGTATATTTCATCTGATTATGTCATTCAGTCTTTGTAGTTTCAGCTATCTCATTTTCTTTTGTTAAGGAATTACATAAATTTCTAATTAATACATCCTTTGCAGATCAGCAATTTTGAATATTTAATGCAGCTGAACACACTTGCTGGACGTAGTTATAATGACATCACTCAGGTGAATCTTCTTAATACCACACAGTTTTTAATTTCTAGGGAGGAATAAGTTAATCTATAATTTCCTTTCTTCTTTGCAGTATCCCGTTTTCCCATGGATTCTTTCTGATTACAGTTCAAAAAGTTTGGATTTTGCCAATCCGTCTTCTTACCGAGATCTTTCAAAGGTGTCACAAATTCTGGATTGTGATTCTCAAATTACTATTGGCTTCAGTCTTCCAGCTAACGTATGGCTTTATATGTACTTGCAGCCCATAGGTGCACTAAATGCCGATCGGTTAAAGAAATTCCAAGAGAGATACTCCAGCTTTGATGATCCAGTCATCCCCAAATTCCATTATGGTTCACATTATTCTACTGCTGGAACAGTAAGTTCTATTATTTTATTTTATTTCAAGTGCTTAGTTATTTTGTCACAGTAATGCAATGCCATTATTACAAGTTATGACTTGTGATTTGTGACCGTTAATACTCCTTTTCTTTCAGTTGTTGATTTTTTAAAAGAAAACTGTAGCCTGTTCTCTTTGTTGTCTTTTTATGATTTTGTGTTGTAATTATTATATTGCAAACGAAGAAGAATTGATAATGATTGGGCTGTATCCATTTCAGTATTTGCATCAAATATTACGTTGCATGTTTATGGTTTCAGTATTTTTAAACGTCGGAATAATTAAATATCAAAATTCTAAGGTACGGTGACATGGCTAAGTGTTAAAAAATATTAATACTTTTCTTTCATTTCTAAATGTAAATTGATGTTTTTATGTAATTCAGATCTTTCAATATGAGCGCTTTATTCATTTTGGAATAATTTTAATGGGACTGGGATTAAATCACGAGTATGGGTACAGTTTAAGCACGAGCCAGTTGAGCTGTTTGAGGTAAAAAGAAATGATATCTCTAGCGGTCATTACCATTACGTAACCCTCATATATCCCTTGATTGTTACTGTTACGATGACCGTTACTATTACTTGGAACCTTGGTTGCAAGTGTGCCATTCCCAGTGTTGAAGGTTGAATGGTAAGTTGAAGAATACTAGCTGCCTTTGAGGTAATTATAAGAACAAAGACACGAGGTGTTGATGTTTCTTGTTTGTATCTAGAACACATATATTATCACACTTAAAATTATGAAAACTTGTAAGATGGAGTCATGTATATGCCAAAGCGATTGTAGCAGTGTGGTAAAATTGTTATAATGACATCTAATACAGAGGGGTGGGGTGATTTAAGGGTTCAATTTTCATCATTTAAAACAGAAAAAGTATCAACGTTTGTTTCTGGTACATATCATTTTTTTTTTCTTCCTGAATGTGGTATGTTATTGATACAAGAAAATATGGTACAATGAAACTGTCTTGAGACTCAAGACACATGAAACAAAGCAAGAAAGAAGAAACCAAAAAGTTAACCAGCGCATACCCCAGCTAACAACAAATCAAGAAAACAGATTATGCATTAGAAAAGAGAATTTAGGTCTGTAATGTAAAGACCTACGGATTCGCAACACTGAAAACTAATATCTATAGCAATCTGATGAGCAGTTCTATGATGTCCTCCATGCAATCTAGTATCTCTTCTTCCACAAACTCCTTAAAGTAATAGAGAAAGCACATTTATGAAGTTTGGTCTTCACATCCTCATTCTGGTGCAAGTTCAGAAACCACCCCAAGACTTGGTCCAAATTGTTCAATTGTAGCAGCTCGTTACAGTGAATTATATCAGTCAAACAACACCATACTGTTCTGGCCAGTGAACAAGACCTGAAAAGATGGCCACAATCATCTTCTGCTGCAAGGCAATTCATACATACCGAGGTCATAGCTATCCCTATTCGTTTCAGATTAACAAAAGAGGGATGCACATTCTGTAAGATCGGAACCACATCCATAGAAATTATAGGTCTGCACGTGTTCCAAGCCAAAGGATACCACTGCACTCTGTCATATTTCACTCTACGTTGATTCCATGCAGATTTGAAGGAAAATTTCCCATGTTTCCATATGATTCAATCTTGTGAACTAGTGTTACAAGTGGGGACTTGTCCCACATCGGATCCGGATGGGAGAGTGATTGGGTAAAAATGGGTGGGTATGTAGCAGTACCTAATAGCTTAAGCTTTTGGGTAAATGGGGAAGCGCCCACCCATTACAGTTGGTATCAAAGTCAGACCCAGTCCTTGATCCGGTGCCATGCCAAGCACCTGGCCCGGAAGGCGACCGGGTGAGCCACCTGGGTAGGCAGGGTGGCCCAACCATAACGAGGGCATTGCGAGTTTGGGTGGGGGAAAATGTTACAAGTGGAGACCTGTCCCACATCGGATCCGGATGGGAGAGTGATTGGGTATAAATGGGTGGGTATGTAGCACTACCTAATAGCTTAAGCTTTTGGGTAAATAGGCAAGCGCCCACCCGTTACAACTAGTATGTTGTAGATTCTGTAGATGCTGCACAATCTCCAGTGGCCAGGCTAAAGGAATGGACCATTGATTATCCACCCGGAGAACAGAGACACTGTCATCCCTCTTAAAAGGGCCCAGTCTTCTAAATCCATAAAGACTCATAAGAGATATACTTTGCATCCAAGGATCCAGAAATAGACTGGTGTCCCTGCCATTAATCTGAAAATCCACATTGTCAAGTATGATCTCCCTAGCATCAATCAGTGACTTCCAAATTTAAAAGACACTTTGTACATATCATTCATTACCATCACTAGGATAGACATTTCTATAATTTAAAAGACACTTTGTAGAGTTTGATGGTAACTCTCTAAATAAGATAGACTAAACTAGGGTGCTATATGGCTTGCTTTTATTATCAAAAGTAAAAGTTAATTGTGCAAATAGCAAATAACACTTTTTTCAAAATATTACATTAAGAATAGAGTAATTGTTTGAAGACTATGCTTGGAAGGTGAACTTTTGATGTTTAGCTTACCTTATTGGGGCTAGCCTCACTTGTCTTTTTTGGACTAACACAACACAATATGTTGCTTGGGCCTGCGGTTTACGCAGGGGGGTCATTCCCACCCAAAAGTGTGGTAATGCCCTCTTGTCATAAAAAATGAAAAATAAATAAATAAAAGAATAGAAGTTGATAGAGGAATTCTTATATTGAAGAAGTGGGATTGGAAGTATGAGAGTGGCGTTATACTTAAGAATGTACATTTCGTACAAATATGTACCTATTTGCATGTACATGCATACAAGCATGCATATGTCTGAACATGTCTATATAGACTATATTATATTATCAAGACTTTGTATCAACATGTCTTTGTCACGTTAAGTCCATGTCCATTCAACGGGAGGTATTACGTATATTATGGCAACTTGGTGACTGTAATTTTTTTTTTTTTTTTTTCAAGTAATGTTTGCATGCGACTGTGTCAATTGATGTGATCCTGGAATAGTAAGTTGCAATGTTTTGTAATTGCATATTCAATTCTTTTTAGTCTAATGGAGGGCTGGAGTCCATACTACAAAATGCACATAAGGTGGAGGCCAAATATGAATACAGCGTTCTTGAAAAAGAGCAATTAGATCAGTAGGGGAATGCCATGTTTGGTGAAACCCCAGGATTACTATAGCTTTAGTTTGCTATCTTATCTGGCTATATCTGTAGTGTTTACCTTCTCATGAACTATGAACCACCTCCTGGCTTTCCAATGTTTCTGAATTACGATTTTATACTGCTGAATAAGAGGAGCAAGCCGAAATTCATCAACGTTAGTTGGTTGCCTGAGCAATGAGTTCATTGGATGAGTCTGAACTGTATTTCATGTGCTGACTTTTTCTCCTTCTCTTTTGGGTGATTTTATTATTTATAGATGAGTCTTTTCCCTTCATTTTGTCACTGTTATGCCTTCCTAGTATTCTTCGTTTCTTGTATCAATTACATTTACTGTCATTTGGGTACATACCTTTGATACAATGTGCAGCTGTGATAATTAACTGCAGTAACAATGCTTCTAAATGATTGGTTGTGCTTTATGACAGGTGTTATATTATCTTGTTAGGGTGGAACCATTCACTACTCTTTCAATTCAACTACAAGGTGGCAAGTTTGACCATGCAGACAGAATGTTTTCAGATATTCCTTCTACATGGAATGGAGTTCTTGAGGACATGAGCGATGTGAAGGAATTGGTATGAATTTTTAATGACCATTACAGCTAAAAAACTTTTATTTGTTCAATTGTCGTTACAACTTGTTTCTTAGTGGATGTGAAGGAATTGGTATGAATTTTTATGACCATTACAGCTAAAGTACTTTTTATTAGTTCGTCATTGTAGCTTGTTTCTTAGTGGTTTTCAATTGCTTATCAGTGACTTCTATCCATCCCCTTCTACAATTGCCTGCATAACTATATTTATTTGTGTATATTATTTGGGAAAGTGATGTGTCTTTTCTTTTTCCTTTTCTATTCATCTTAGGTTCCTGAATTGTTCTACCTCCCAGAGATTTTAACCAATGGAAACACAATTGACTTTGGTACAACTCAACTTGGAGAAAAGCTTGGTGTGTACATTTAAATACTTTGTTCCAGTAGCACATGCAAAGCTAATATTTTTTTTCCTAAGACTCTAGTTGAAAGATTTTTATTTTTTATTCATTCACCATTTTAGATTCTGTCAGACTTCCTAATTGGGCTGAAAATCCTGTTGATTTCATTCATAAGCATCGAATGGCTCTTGAGAGTGAGCATGTTTCTGCACATTTGCACGAATGGATTGATCTCATATTTGGGTAAGCTGCATTGTATTTGTTTAAAGGTCTTTTATATGTTCTTTCTTAACATTTTTTTCTCTTTTTCATTTCCATCTTCTCTGTTTGGATTAAGGGTGGTTGTAAAATAACTGTCTTTCTCCATTGACTTCTCACATTTTCTTAAAGCTGGTATTTAGACATATGATTTGGAACATTCAGGTATAAACAACGAGGAAAAGAAGCTATATTGGCGAACAATGTTTTCTTTTACATTACCTATGAGGGAGCAGTGGATATTGACAAAATTTCAGACCCAGTATGTCAGCTCTCCTTCTTTTTATGGTGTTTCCTGTTTGAATAGCTGTTACTTATTTTCCTAATATATCTCCAAAAAGGTACAACGACGTGCTTCACAAGACCAGATTGCTTACTTTGGACAAACCCCATCCCAACTTCTTACCATCCCTCACTTGAAGAAGATGCCACTAGCAGATGTACTTCACTTGCAGGTACATATAGCTACTCAAATACCCTTGCATATGTATATGTGTGCTTTTTCTCCCCTCCCACCCCCCGTCACTGAACTCCTAGTTTATATAAAATCTAGCTAGTATACTATTCTGTAATCAGGTAACTCTTGTCTGACTCTAGAACTAATTTAGTTGGTTACTTGCAAGTTCACGTCATATCAACTTGTGGTTTTGATTTGGGAACTGGTCTTAAACATGGGAGGGCCATGCATCTATAGGGATTTGCTCACTATTTGAAAGATATGGATGTTTGCATGTATTTGATCCTTGAAGAAATATTAAACAATTGAAAAAATAAACAGTAATTTTGATCTACTGCATGTTTTACTTTGTTAAAGCTTATGCTATTGATTAAGGAAGTTGGAAATAGTTAAAATTTTAATTGTTGAATTCGGAATGAATGGCATGTCTTCTTCTTTTTCTTCGGCTCTCAAGTCTCATAAGCGCTTGTAGTGAAAGATGGACCATACCTAATGCGTTTGCCAAACCCCTAGAAAATCAGAAGGGCTTCTTTTAGTCTTTTTGTATTATTTACTTATCACTCAGAAATTAGAATATAGTAATTCTATGCCTTTTTCTAATTCCTGTATATATATATTTTCATATTTGCTGCCCAAACAATGACCAAAAATGAAAATAATGCATCATGTTTGAAAGTGCAGCATCATCCTCGCACAATGACACAAAGATTCTTTACGAAATATGCTTAGCAACCTCGTCTAGGCAATCCTATCATATCTATGAAGTATGAAGTGCTTCATATTCCCAAAAATATTTCCAAATCACCACTCTTCTTCTATTCATTAACTTCACCGCCGGACAACCAACTGCAAAATACCACATATCAATGGCGAGGTGACTGCCTCCCCACTTCTTGTTTCTGAAATTCAACACCCTTTGTGCCTCTGATTCCGACGGCAATCTAAACAGAAGAAGACCGTCTGGTAGAGGTGATACCCTCTCCCGCAAGAAATCTTCCAAGTCCTTGTTGCCCATTCCTCAATCATTTCTAAACTCCCTGCATCCTCGTCGAACCGTCTGACCAAGCAAGATTTCAGAACTTCTTCTCAAGACAGCGCGCTGTGACTGTCTACCTTGAAGACATGACCATCTTTGGTGTGGAAAACATCAATCTCACCGTTAGTTGTGAGGCAAGGCAGCCACACAACTGCCCAACAAATGCAATTCTGATAGGAGAGATTCCTCAGGTATGCCAAAGTAAAATAGATATGTGGTTGAGATCAGAGGATTTTCAACGGAGAGTCCGGTCTTGGTGGGAGGAGGCGGTGATCTCAGGTTCTTTCAGTTTTGTTTTAGCCAAGAAACTTCAGTCCCTCAAAACTGATCTTAAAAGGTGGAATGAGGAGGTGTTCAGGAATTTGGAATGGAGCAAAAATAGAGTTTTGGCTGACTTTACTGAGATTGATCGTCTTGAAGAGTTGGGACATGATTTGGAGTCTTTGCGTTCTAGGAGAGTCTCTTGCCAGACGGTTTTTGATGAGATTGCTAATTTGGAGGAAATTTCGTGGCATCAAAAATCTCGGGCCTTATGGCTCAAAGAAGGGGACCATAACACGAAATTCTTTCACAGGCTTGCTAATACTCATAGAAGGAGTAATCATATTGGGCGAATTCGTGTGAATGACTTGGAGTTATGGAGAGAGGATAAGGTGCGTAGGGGGATTGTCTCCTTTTATCAGAAGCTTTACACCGAGACGTTAGGGTGGAGACCTAGGCTTGAAGGCCTCCATTTTGACGCTATTTCTGATTTGGATAGACATTTTCTGAAGAGGAAGTGTTGAAGGCACTATTGAGTTGCAATGGTGATAAAGTTCCAGGCCAGACGGGTTCACTATGCGGTTTCTTATAGAGAGCTGGGAGGTGGTGAGAAATGAGGTGATGGGTACTTTTTAGGAATTCCATTCTCATAGCACTTTCGGAAAGTCTCTTAATGCCTCTTTTATTGCCCTCATCCCTAAGAAGGGTGATGCTTCTAATATTAAGGACTTTCGGCCAATAAGTTTAGTGGGATGTATCTACAAGCTTATAGCCAAGGTTCTTGTTTTTAGGATGAGAGATGTTATGAATGGAATCATTTCGGAGTCCCAGAATACTTTTGTGGGAGGGCGACAAATTCTGGATTCTGTTCTTATAGCAGGAGAATGTGTGGACTCCAGGTTGAAAAGTGGGGTTCCTAGCGTCTTATGCAAACTCGACATTGAAAAAGCTTATGATCACGTTAATTGGAGTTTTCTTCTTTACTCGCTCCAGAGAATGGGGTTTGGAAGTAAGTGGAGGAAATGGATCGAGACATGCATTTCGTCTGTCAAGTTTTCTGTTCTTGTGAACGATACTCCTGCTGGTTTCTTTGGGAGTTCTCAGGGCTTGAGACAAGGAGATCCGCTGTCGTCTTTTATTTTCCTCATTGTCATGGAAGGTTTGAGCAGACTTATGGGGAGAGCAGAGAATTTGGGTTTCATTAGGGGTTTCAGAGTGGGAAGAGAGTCAGCCCATCAGATGGAGATCTCCCATTTGTTGTTTGCGGATGACACCTTGGTTTTTTGTGATGCCGATGTTACCCAACTTAGATATTTGAGGTGCATCCTTGTTTGCTTCCAGGCAGTTTCTGGGTTGAAGATCAACATAAGCAAAAGTGTGCTTGTCCCGGTTGGAGATGTTCCAGATATATTTTCTTTAGCTGCAGTCCTTGGATGCAGGGTGGGTGCTTTTCATATCCCTTATTTGGGATTGCCCTTAGGGGTCTCCTCCAGGAGGGTGGGGAGTTGGGATCCCATCATAGAGAGGTTCGAGAAGAGGTTGGCAGGGTAGAAGAAGCAATGTTTGTCGAAAGGGGGGAAGGTTACCCTTATTAAGAGCACTCTATCGAGCCTTCTAACTTATTTTTTATCTCTGTTCCAAATTCCGTGCTCTATTGCCGAAAGGATCGAAAAAATCCAAAGGGACTTTCTATGGGGTGGAAGGAACGAGGAATTCAAGTATCATCTCATTAATTGGGAGCAAGTCTGTAAGCCTATGAAGATTGGAGGTTTAGGCATCCGAAGCTGGTTCCCTTCAACAGAGCTCTTTTGGGTAAGTGGTTGTGGAAATTCGACAAGGAACGTCATCGCTAGTGGAGAAGAATTTTTTCTTGTCGTTTTGGGAAAGGGAGCGGTGGCTGGTCTTCCCTTCCAGTCAATATAGCGGGAGGTGTTGGTGTGTGGAAATTTATCCGAAAGAGTTGGGATGTCTTCTCTTCACATATTAAATTCAAGGCGCGGGATGGTCGATGTATCCGGTTTTGGGAGGATTTATGGTGTGGAGATTAGTTGCTGTCTTGCTCCTTTCCCAGACTTCATAGTATTGCCGTCGATAGACACGCCTATGTAGCTGATTGCTATAGGCTTGATAGCAGTGGGGTTACCTGGGATGTGCGCTTTAGACGGTTCTTTTCAGGATTGGGAGATGAAAGAGGTCTATGCCCCTGGAATTGTTGTATCCGGTTTTGGGAGGATTTATGGTGTGGAGATTAGTTGTTGTCTTGCTCCTTTCCCAGACTTTATAGTATTGCCGTTGATAGACATGCCTATGTAGCTGATTGCTATCGGCTTGATAGCAGTGGGGTTACCTGGAATGTGCGCTTTAGATGTTCTTTTCAGGATTGGGAGATGGAAGAGGTCTATGCCTTTCTGGAATTGTTGTATCAGCAGGAGGCAGTCGGCAGAGACAGTGATTACATCTTGTGGATTCCTTCTTCCAATGGAAGATTTAATGTCCGGTCCATGTTTCTGCGCCTTTCCAACTTCGATGGTCCTGTCTTTCCATGGAAGACTATTTGGCGCTCTAAGGCTCCACTTAGAGCAGCATTCTTCGTTTGGACTGGTGTCTGGGGTAACATATTGACGTTGGACAATATGCGGAAGAGAGGCAATATTATTGTTAATTGGTGCTGTCTATGCAAACGTGGTGGTGAGTCTGTGGATCATATCTTTATGCACTGTTCGGTGGCATACGATTGCTGGAACCTTATTTTCGGCTTATTTGGTATGCATTGGGTTATGCCTCAGTTTACCAAATGCCTGATCAATTCTTGGAGAGGATGCCAAGTCAGACGTCACGCGCATGATTATTGGAGGATTGTTCCACACTGCGTATGGTGGTGTATTTGGAAAGAGAGGAATAGCAGAATTTTTGAAGGAAAGGAATCGCCCTTGGCGACTCTAAAACTTCACATTCTTCGCTCTATTTTTCGCAATGTGAAAGGAAGCTCTTGCTCCTCATCCGTCGATTTTATTGATCTTTTGGACTCCATAGGTCCTTAGGTCCTTTCGCTTTTGTATCTTGGATGCGTTCCCCTTTTGAACGCTCTTCTAATCGATTATTACTTAAAAAAAAAAAAAAAAAAAACTGAACATGATTGAACTTTAAGTGTCCGCATGGGATGAATACAATTTTGCATGATTCGATGTTATAACAAGTTATCAACCAATGAAGTCCCATTCTTATTTGAACATTCCTTTTGCCTAGTTGAAATTTTGACAATAGTTGAATATACTCTTTTTGGACATTCATCGAGTACCTGCTGGACTTCCCCATTAACAAGTGTGGACTATCTCTCAGCAATAATTCTTAGGATATTCATCAAACGCTTGACAAAGATTAATAGCTGAATTTTAATCGACTAAACTATATCCAGATAAATAAAGAATAGATTTGCTATCAATTGTTTCCTCTTCAAAAGTACCTCTTTTGATTGAAGGTCTGTAATTGCCTCCTTTAATTTCCATAATGCCTTCTTGTTCTATTTAATAAGATCGCAAGCACTCTAGCTAACTACTTTTAACTGTAGTCTGGTCATGCCTGACTTTTGTTGTCTTTTACTAATGTGAAGTTGTGGACCACTTTTAGATCTGATATCGACATAGTTGGAGGTGCGATGTGCCGATGTGATAATTACATAATTCAATCTATGTTGAATAATATGTTTCTTAAAGGGAAATAAGGGGAAAACCTAATACTATCAAAGAATGAATAGGCCAAATGTATATTGGATTAATAATAAAAAATCTCTTATAATGTTGTTTATTACTTATCAAAAAAAAAATCTCTTATAATGTTGTCATAACTTATTTTTTACAAAAATAAGAGCTTAAACCCTAAAAGATAGAAGAATTAAAACCCTGGACTAAACAAAGACACTACAGTGTGAAATGCGAACATTATTGCTGAATACTGGGCAAGATAGTGCTATTGGACTCCTCTATATTCTGCTCCTGCATCAATTTCTATTTCGTTGAGAACTCAATGGTCACTACGACTCCATTTCGCCTTTGGCTTTCTTCTTGGAGTATTTGGGTGATTTTATCATATTCTTAAAATGTATTCCTATTTTTACACTTTATTTTGCACTTGTTGGTACTGTATACTAAAATTCTTTAATAAAATAAATGGCATATTAATGCTTCCCTTAATACAGTAGCATGAATGTGAACTATTAACACCATATAGGGACAATAGATTATTCTAACTCTACTCAACAAAACCTAATGCCAACTATTTGGACTCTGTTAAATGACTCATCTTTCCAAAATTCTGCTTCTCAATTCACTTTAAGCTTGGTTTTTCTATTCCCCTAGAATTGCACTCAATTGTATTGTTACTTTTTCCTTTTCTTTTCCCTCACTACTTCAATTACTGGGCTTCCTTTGAATGTGGTCAGATTACTTAGTTGGTATTCTCCTATTTTATTTTCAATTGGTACTTCCTTCTCATTAGCATTTATATTTCTAACCTCAATTCCAATTTTAATATTAGTATGTGTTATTATTAAGTTAAAGGCTGAACATGCAAGAAAGATGTGCCTTACATAATATGTGCAGTTAACTAGGTATGCCAATTATTTGTAGTCTCTTCTGCCCTGAATGCAAGTTGTATCATATGGTGTGTTAAAGAAAATTGAAAATACTCTAATAGATTTCTTGAAGAAGTGAGCGGGTGAGATGAAGTGATCGATCTTAACTTGGACATGTTATTAATATCAAAGTATATGGTTTACTCAGGAAAATTATTAAATTAGATTGTTTGCGTTCTTTGTAGCTCACCAAGTGTAGAGGGGTAATTGTTGGAATGACAGGCAATTGGTTACTGTTACTGTTACCAGATAACAGATATAATAGTGTTGGTCATCACATGTGCAGCATATCTTCCAAATTATTTATTCTTATGAAAATACTTCTGATATCTGCGGATTTCGGCAACACACAAACACAAGTGAACAGACTTTGATCCTGCGCGGGAACTGCCTAATATTCTGGAACTTTCTGTCCCTGATCAAAGGATGATGTTAGCTTCCAGAGGTTGATCCAACTCAACGAAGCCCAGCAAAGCTTTTTCCCAACTAGTCGGGGTCGCTTCACGAATCTTGCTTTCCTTTCTGCTCTATCTAAGCTAGGGGTGGCAATTTGTGTTCGTGGGTCGTGTTCGTGTCGTGTCGATGTAAGGGTATTGTACTAAATAGGTAAACCCAAATCCAACCTATTTAATAATCGTGTCAAGAATCCTCAACACTAACTCAACCCGTTTATTAAACAAGTGAACGTGTTATCCCGTTTAATGACCTGTTTATCAAAACGAGACATTTAATATTTAATCGAATATTAAATAATCGAAAAAAATTGTCATAATTAACCCAAATATTCAAAATAAAAAGAAAAATCATAAGACATAGACAAGGTTTATGTTGGAATGACTTAACTGTCCATAGTAATTGGGTTTAAACAGGTAACATATTACATAGGTCATATTCACGATTATAACATGTTGAGTTAAAT
>JAOTQH010000060.1:4617684-4628260 GCA_025631255.1 Cornus kousa | reverse complement strand
GATCATGGGACTGGAGACGTTATTACATGGTCCCGTACCATTGGATGATTGGCGGGTACCATATAAAAATTTCTCTTGAAACTGAGCCACAAATATGGCATTGGATGGCGGGACCATATAAAAATTTCTCATGGAACTGAACCACAAATATGGCAGCCCATTAGGTCCGAACTTGAAAAGTTAAAGCTGTTTCTATAGCAAGATCTGTTGTCCACTCCTCGCATAAATGGTGCACCGAAGGTATAATACAAGTCCAAGTTGCACCAGTCAGTAGCCGTGAGATGGGATGGGACTACTGATTTGGTCTTTATTTAAATCAATTGCATGTCGCACCATATTAGGAACAATACAGCATCTTCTCATTTTGGTGTTGTATGATGTACTGAAAGGGCAGTCGTATTGAACTAGAGGCCAATTTTCCGTTTCAAATAAGGAAACAGTCTATTCAACATATATCCCCATCTTTTCTAAATCTTGTAATGGCGAGAGTGTCTCACATATTAGATTTTGTCCCATTTTATTCTGAACTACTAATCTGAGATAGGTAGACTCATAATTTTTGTTTTGATAAGTTTGATAACAATTATTCGGTATTTCTCAAAGTACTTTTATTACTGATTTTATACTCTATAAAATAAGGAATAATTTTTTTTTTTTTTTTTTTTTTTATAATTAATAAAAAGGGATAAAATTGGCTAACAAAATGACTACTTAAAATATAGAACCTCTGTTCCCTAGTATAAAAGGATTTAGTGAACTAAAATGTCTGCCATTTAAAATGAATTTGTTTAGTTACCAAACATAATAAAAGCGTCCGCTCAACAACACTCTGTAACCAGCTAAGAGTTTAAGTAGTCTGATTTATGACATTTACAACAATTATGATTTATAAGAAGATAGCATGTAATCCTCTAGACAAGAAATAATTAAATTTTTTTTTAAAAAAAAATACTTGGTTTTAATGCCATAGTTTCACATAACTTAGAATAAACAAGAACGTAAAAATTTTCAATCATGTCAGGGATAATTTAAAAACATAAAATGACAATCCAAAAATAAGGAAAACCTTTTTTTATTATTTTTAATTTCTTTTTTTTTGAAATTCAAATGTAATATAAGACCGATCAATCAGCGTCCGTTGAAATAAAACTAGAACAGGAATAACGCTCGTTATGTTTCCTTCCTAAAGCAAACGGCTCATTTGCCATAATTCATTTCCCTCTCCTACGCTCCTTCAAATTCTCCCTTCAACACACACACCCACATTCGAAAGGGCGTTACGCTTTCTGTAGGGTTTGAATAACTCTCGACCAACCTCTCGCCGGGTAAAGAATTCTCCGACGGCGAAGTTGTCTTTTTCCGGCGACACTTGAAGTGTTCTCCAGTGACTGCAAAGGTCAGGAAGTTCGGTGATTAAGTTGCTTAATCAGGCTTGTTTTGACTTGTCGTCGTCGATTGAGGTTATGCTATGTTTCTGTTATGTTGATGAGAAGATAGAGGAAAAAGAAAATTTTGCACTGTTTTACTTGAGTGATTTTCTAGGTCTTGTAGGGAATGGAAGAGGATTAATTGCTGGGAATTAATTTTGATTTTATTTCTTTTTTATACTCGCATTTTCTTACCGATCAAACAGGGCATTAGCTGAATTTTCTTTGCTTCTTATAGTGGCATCATAGTGTGCAACCTCCGGATTTAGGGCATTGATGATCTTCATAGCATGAACTGATAAATACTCTGTGTGTGTGTGTGTTATGAGAAAGCATTTAGAAAGTTATTGTTGTTGTTGTTGTTGTTTTTTTTTTTATACCTCGTGTGATTTTTTGCGCTCTAATATGATTTACAGAATCAGAGATAGTTGGTGACGTTAACTGATCAAGAGGTGTGTGTATTTTACAAGTTTAATCATGCTATATAACCGTGTAGTAGTAATTAGTTTTAGTAGTATTAAAGTATTTCTTCACTTCTTGTTGGAATGAGCCTTTGAAGGTTTTAGATTGTTGTAACTGGTTCGTGAAGTTGCTGGTTCTCATGTCAGAGTCAGACCCATTGTGACTATTAAATTATGCTATATTTGGATAAAAAAGAATGATCTAATAGAGTAATACCTACAAGACATTTGATAAAAACTTCTACTCTATCTTTTATATTAGGTGAAAGCATAGTCTTAGTTATTTCATTAGTCCATTTGAAAGTTCCTATTATGGAGCTCTTTGTCAACCAGCTAGGTCAAATATTACGAACCTATGATTTAAGGTAGTATAAAATACTTGATGCTCAACACGTAAAACATGCTTGTCACCAACTTGTTCTGGTTACAAATTAACATGTATTAAACGTTACTTATCTATTTTTAATTTATTTACTCTTTTAATCTAGAATTTTCTAGTATTAATAAATTGAAATCTTGAGAGCCCCTAAATTGTTATTAGGTCTTTGAGATGTATTATGTACTGATGGTATGCGCTGATATGAGTTAACAGCTGTTAACACTCTTTGTGCTGAGAATGTAAATTTGGTCCGTCTGGCTTGGTCAATTAAGTAGAGGATTTTTTTAGATAGTTATATAATTTATTTACTTTGAAGTTTGAACAATATAGACCAGACAGGTCCTGGGCACACGAAGTTGCTTGGGTTCTGCGTTTTAATCTCAAAGAACACCGAGGTTCTGATAATCTTCATCTTGTTTATTTATATAAATTTATAATCATGTTGCTGTTCCAATGTGTTGTGTGTGTTTCTTTTTCCTGGATGAAACCAAATATTGTGTGGATGTAAGTGTTCTAATATTTGCATTTAGATGTGTGTTAAGAAAATGAAAGTTACATTAATTATACTATGAACTATAGAAATTCCTTTTTTGATTTAGTGAATTATCCCATCTTTATATGAAATTTTGAAGTATTTGACTCCCCCTTCCCATTGGAGCCAATCTTACAGGATTTTTGCTGGTTTATCCAGTGCACGTTTGAGGGAGCATGTGCACGCGACGAGGGCATTCGTCTAACCTATAGGTGGGGTTACCCGAAAAGGTTTGGAAAGTTAGCTCAGAACAGTGAAGTTGTGTACTGATCGTAATAGTAGCCCCTCTATTTGATAAATTAAGCTAATTGATAGATTTTGTTTAGTGCACAAAGGAGTATATATATATATATATATATATATGTAGGCTATGTAGAAGAGGTGTAATCCTTGGCAGTAGCAGCAGCACTACCAAGGCCCATGGTGGTATGAGGGTTGTAAGCAAGAAGTTTTGAATTATAGCAATCAAGAAATTTCTTTTAAGATGATAAAATTAGCTTTGAATATGAATAGAAAGCCTTGTTGTGAAAAAAAAAGAGAGAGGATAAAATAATCACAGAAAGAGATATGAGGGGTGACCCATTGGTAACCTACTTGAGGAAAAGTTAACTTTTCTGATTTGGTCATGGTCTTAGACAGGATGAAATCAATGAAGAAGCTCTTTTAGTGATTGAAGACTTAATAAGGAGTAGAAGCAACCCAATAGGGTTCATGGACATATTATAGTAGTGAGAGAAGCTTTGAACTCTCAGCTTATTCTGGAATATTTAAGATGTCAATTTAATCAACTGTTGAGATAAAATGTGCAATTCAACTCACCAAAGCTGGCATAAAATTGAAGATTGTTTATAATGATCAGAAATATTTATTCTCAATCTAGAAAGGCAGCAGGTTCATGTTGTTTGTGATCATCCTTTTTTCCGTCTTATCTGACATATCTTTGCGTTCATCTACTGGATACAAGGGCTTTTATTGTGATGCCAATTGTTGAATTTTTTCTTTTCTTTTTCTTTCCCCTTCCCTGGTTAATATTCGCTTGTTGAATGTTCACCATGGATGACTTTTGTTTGAGATCTAAGTGGTACACATTTTTTTTTCTTTCAGTGGCAATTGTTTCAACATGTATAATCACCAAAATAATCAGCTTTTGCATACAGAAACTCCGTGTGGATCTCTCCTATCTGAGCTACAGGTTTTATCGAATTCTTGTTGATCCTTGTCATTCTATACATCAATCACCTGCCCATCCGTTTTTCTCTCTTTTTCTAGTATGCATTGTTGAAATGTTTCCTGCATAAGCCTTTTCCCCTGGGATACTGTTATCCGGTATTTTACCTCATAATATTTGTTGAAATCAGAAAATTTGGGACGAAGTTGGCGAGCTTGATGCTGAAAGGGACAGAATGTTGTTCGAACTTGAACAACAGTGTCTGGAGGTTTATAGAAGAAAGGTGGATCAAGCAAGCAAGTGTAGAGCTCATCTGCGGCAAGCAGTGGCTGACTCTAACGCAGAACTTACTTACATATGTTCTGCAATGGGTGAGCGACCAGTACATATAAGGCAGGTTAGGAATAGGATAGAAGAATTAAATTTCATTTTTGTATGTTTTTAATTTTTTTTCTTGGTCATCTATAGTATTTTTCAATTTTATTTAATTTTTTTTTGCAATTTCTGCAGTTTGAGCAGAGTGCTGGAAGCTTGAAAAAAGAGCTGGAAGCCATTATGCCCCAACTAGAGGAGATGCGGAAGATAAAAAGTGAGAGGAGGAGCCAATTTGTCAAAGTTCTGGATCAAATACGGAGCATCTCAAAGGAGATTTATAGATCTACAGAAGATGACCTTTGCACTACGGTTGTCGATGAGAGTGATTTGTCCTTGAAAAAACTAGAAGAACTACGCAGTCAGTTGCTTGCACTCCAAAAAGAGAAGGTCTGATTTCCATTTTTCTTATTTTCCTTGTTTCATCTGGTCACGGTTCTCATTCATAGTAATTATTTGTCTGTTTTGCAAATGATTGAAAGTGATTATAATAGAAATAATAGTAATGATAAATAAATAAATAAAATTTGAGAAAACTTGGGATGCAAGCAGTTATACCAAACCTTAGCATGAATTCTGTAATTTGGAGAAGGTTCAAAAATGTCTTTTGGGTGGTGAACAGTATGAAAAAACAGAAATTGAAGGAATTTTTTTGCTGGATTTTTTTCCCTTCCAGTTTCATGTATAGAAGTCATATTTTGTTCAAACCTTTTGAGTTTTTAAAGAGTGCTCTCACAATGAATGCTTCTTTAACTGAATTTGCTTGATCTTGCTTGCAGAGTGACCGCCTAAAGCAGGTGCTAGACCTCCTGAATGCATTGAATTCGCTATGTGTGGTACTTGGTATGGATTTCAAGGTTAAAATTAGTGAGATTCACCCAAATCTGGATGATTCCAGTGGCACAAATAACATTAGTTCTGACACAATTGAGAGGTTGTCTAATGCAATCTGTGGTTTGCAAGAATTGAAGATGGAAAGAATGCAAAGGGTCAGTGTTGGTCTAAAAAATGTGTCTCACTCTTCCTTATGTTGCTCAATGATTTTCTGCCTAGCAGTACTGACCATTGTAGCTGCTTCAGCTTCAAGATCTTGCAACTACTATGGTGGAGCTGTGGAGTCTGATGGATACACCTATTGAGGAACAACAAATGTTTCAGAATATTACAAGGAATATAGCTGCTTCAGAAAACGAAATTACTGAACCCAACCTTCTCTCGGTGGATTTCCTAAACACTGTATGTAATTTGTCACTTTGCCGCAGCAAATTTTTTTATTCATCTGGTTCTTTGATCCACAAAGAGTTTATGTTAGCGAGTAAACAAGTTAAAAGATTTTTTTTCTGCAGGCTGAGGAAGAAGTGCTGAGGCTGCAACAGATGAAATTAAGTAAAATAAAGGAGGTTCTTTTGAAAAAGAGGTCCAATTTAGAGGAGATATGCAGGAAGGCACACATGGTTGATGAAGCACTTAACACAATGGATTTTTCAGTTGAAGCTATAGAGTCTGGTGAAAGTCTTATCCAAACTGTTCATAGAATACTAACTACATAAATTTGTGTTAATTTATACTGGAAATATTTCTAATACTGCAATACCGAATGTTGTTTTCTTTTAATTTACCACATGACCGTCATCAAGCTGTGTTGTGTTATTCAAGGAGGGACTGTACACTCTCAAAGCTTGTTTGTGATTTAGCTCTTTGGGTTACCACTATATGTTATTTCCCTTTTCACTCCTATTTCTTCACTGTCCTTGTTAATGCAGTTATTAATTTGCAGGAGCAATCGACCCTTCATACTTACTGGAATTAATTGAGCTTCAGATTTCAAAGGTTAAAGAGGAAGCTTTTAACAGGAAAGACATACTTGACAAGGTTGAGAAGTGGTTGGCTGCACGTGAAGAGGAGTGCTGGCTTGAAGAGTACAACAGGGTTGGATACTTTTGTTGCTTTCGTGATTGTGAATATTATGTAGTTAAGTTTCCATATTCCTGCTTCAGTGTTCTAAAATATGGTGGTTATAATAGGATGATAATCGTTATAATGCTGGAAGAGGTACGCATCTTATTTTGAAGCGTGCTGAGAAAGCTCGTGCTCTGGTTAACAAAATTCCAGGTATGCATCTTTGCTTTATTAGCAACATATCCTTTATAGATGAGTCTTAGAGGATAAAATTATGCAAAGCTAGGTTGACCCTAAATGATGTCAACCACAATGCGATTAGTTAGAGGTTCAGTTTGTGTTTAATATAGAATTGACCTGAGGAGAGGAAGATTGATTTGCATAGAAGGTAAAAGATAGAGGTGGACCAAAAATATATGGGATGAAGTGATACGAAATTATTTTAAAATATTAAATCTATTAGGAGAAATGGCTTACTATAGAAAAGATTGGAAAAAGAGAATCCATGTGGTGACTCCGTTGGTACAGGATAGAGTCAAGGATGATGATGATGACGATGACCACCTAGGTAGTCGCAAGTTCCTGTTTGTCCCTACATTTTTTGCTTTACAGAAGAATTAAGTTTGTACAGTGGGAGTATGCTATCCCACTAAGAGAAGCTGCAGTTAGAATTAGTTTTATGTGGCTGCTAAAGAAGCCATTTGAATTTATTGCTGTGACATCTGTTCATAAACATTCGTGTAATAAAATCATGGACAGTCATCTTGGCACATATATTTTCTCGCTCAATAAGATGTATGTAGAACATCTTCATTATTCTAATTGGCATTTTCATGAGTTTCTTGTTCTGGTTGGTGTCGGGCAGCAATGGTGGAGGCATTGACCTCAAAAGCAGTTGCTTGGAAGAAAGAAAGAGGAGTTGATTTCTCATACGATGGTGTAAGCACTCCCTTTCTATATGCTAAAATTTGTTATATCGACAGTTGACGAAGTCATTTTTGTTTTCTACAGCCTATATTTTTAAGTTGTACTTGATTTAGGTTGATCTTCATTGTTTCTTACTTGTTTGTTATTTTTCACTTTTTATGCCAACTGGTCTCTCTTTATGTGATCTGTGTTATAATTTAGGTTCGTCTTCTTTCTTTGCTGGAACAATACAGCAACTTAAAGCAGGAGAAAGAGCAAGAACGGCAAAGACAGAGAGTATGGGCTTTGTTGCTTAACCAATCGTTCATTTATTTTAATGAATTTTTTCCCTGAATATGACAAAGTTTCTCTATGCATGATTCATTTATGTATTTTAGGACAATAAGAAGCTTCAGGGACAGTTGATGACAGAGCAGGAAGCACTTTTTGGGTCAAAACCAAGTCCTTCAAACAGTGGGAAAAAGGTTTCTACAACTTCAACAGGGTGTGCAAGTAATAAAAGATTCTCGCTTGGAGGAGCGATGCTTCATAACCCTAATGTTGGGAAAAGTGCTCTCCGTTCTCGTCCCATAACAAATGTGGTAGCTTTGCACTACAGTTCACGAAACGACCATCAATGTGGTAGCTTTGCATCTCTGTCTTCTGGAATTATTTTAAACTGTATTCTTCCAAGTATTTTCCCTTCCTCTTATTGTTGGTTGCACTCAACTTGCATCTGGGCCTTTAAAACCAAGCTCCATTAACGGGCTTGTCTCTCTTAAGCAGTGGAGGATCTTTTATTGTCATAGGGCTTTGTATGAGGAATTGATGAAAATCACCATGATCTGTTGGTTTAGACCAATTGATGATATTAAAATGTTTCACCATTATTTTCTTCACAAATAGTTTTTCTCCTACCAAAAAGACATGAAAAAATCGAACTGTTGGAGATTTGTGCAATAGTTGTAACAATTCACCATGCAAGGGAAACTGTCTATTCCTGGTTGGTTATAGTCCATGCATCTAAGACAATTGTGATTGTAAACTTTCATGAATTTTCATCTGCATTTGTTTTCACTTGTATGGTCTGAATTTTTGTGCAGGTAAGAAAAACCTGGATAGCACTGGTCCTCCGGTAAAGCAGCACAACATCAATGCATCAAATGCACTTGAAATTGAATCGCCTCCAGTTCGTAAGCCCCTCTCTCCTGTATCTTCTGCATTATCATCTAAGGCCAACAAGGCAAATATGCAAGACCAGAACAAAATACCAAATGCACTTCAGAAAGCACTCCCTAATAACAAAATGCTAGTTGCAAGTCCGGGTAAGATTCTTTCCGCTGTTGATGAGAATGAAACCCCGAAGAAGATGCCAATCCCAATGCCAACAACTCCTTCAACAGTCTCGAGTGCAATGCAGACAGCCACAACTCCAGCTACCCCATTTGTTCATGTTGGTGCTGAAGGTATCGAATACTCTTGTGAGGAAAGAAGAGCCGGCTTCATCCTTGCTTAACCGCATCCATAGATCAGTGTTGCAACTTGGAACTTAGCAACAAAGAATGAGCTAGTATATCCATCCTCTTGCAGTTTCCTTTAAGCAACCATTCTGGTTTTCATGGCTTCTTTTTTTACTTTTGTATAGCATAACAAATACTGAAGTGTTTTGGGACTTTTTAACAAAGTGCAATATGTTAATGCAAAAGATAATTAATAGAGTCTGGAAAACTCTGCTAATTAGACCAGAGAATATGAAAGGTTATGATTCCGAATCCGAGAGATTGGTTTTTGATTGTTTTGGGGAATATAGGCTGGTTTTAATTTCTGTGGTGGACATCAGGTTACTACCTTGTTTTTTGTGATCTTTTTGTTGTATTTTTCTTCTTTGTTCTTTTGGCGCACTAATGTGAATTTGAAGTGTGTATAAAGTTGCTTGTCAAGTAAATAGGTCCTCTGTAGCTTTACTTGCCTTTTTGGTTAGAATTCAAGATTTCTACTGAATTTGCTTTGGCAAGCTTTAGCTTTAGTTTTAAAAGTTAAGTAAATTTTGATTTGGGAATCTCAGTAGATTTATAAGTATAATACGATAATATAAATCTCTCTCTCTCTCTCTCTATATGTATATATACATATATCCTTTTGTTTATTTATGAACTCAAATCTAGATACTAATGCCACAGCATGAACTGGGGACCTGGGAGGAGTGTTCGCGCTTCATAATTGATAACTCACAACCACAATTAACAGATATTTCATCAGTTAATTACGGTTATTTGTTTATATGTATTGTGTTTGGGCATAGCCGTTGCTGCCTCTGGGCTTGTTTTGTGTCCCATTTGGGCTGTTTGGCCCAAGGCCCTCCTTTGTATTATCTATTTTCATATATGTTGCTTAAAATTTCAAAAAAAAAAGAATCAGCCCATCATCAGCTATTCAAAACTTTTAGATAGAAATCATATTGCAATATATATAAATACATATTTTATATGGATTCATAGAGTTACAGACGAATGTTATTTACTGTAATTTTTGTAATTTTTATGGGATAGAAGAAATGCTGCTCTTATTCATGATTCATCTATCTAGTTAAGAAAATCAATTATTTCAACAAAAATAAATAAAAAATATAAGAATTTTCTAAAGCGAATGATAAATCCGATAGTATTATATATGCAACATTAATAGATAGTTTTATATCTGGTCAAACAATAATTGTATCATACTAACCCAAAAAGAAAGCATTAACGGTATCATATAATATTGTATTTTTAGGCATATTGTTAAATTTGATGATTAATTAACAAGTGTGTAATTAATGCCTACTTTATTAAATAATAGGATGCAACAAAGGGAGAATATTAATACATACGTGTTTACAAACTTATTAGTGAGAATATTAATTTTGCTGTTTTTATTCATGATTCATCTATCTAGTTAAGAAAATCAATTATTTAAGAAATAAAAAATAAATAAATAACTGAAATCTAAGTATAAATCATTATTAATCTACACAGGTAATTCATTAGATAAGGAATTTTCTTAATCGAACATAATCTCTGTTCTAAAGCAGGTTTTAAATAACATGTAATTTATGAGAGATTACATGTATTCGACATTAATAAAAAAAAAATTAATAGTTTTATTTCTCGTCAAACGTATTATACTTACCAGAAAACCACATTAATGGTATCATCTATCCGACATTAATTTTAAAAAAGAAAATTATGAGAGATTACATGTATTCGACATTAATAAAAAAAATTTAATAGTTTTATATCTCATCAAACGTATTATACTCACCAGAAAACCACATTAATGGTATCATCTATCCGACATTAATTAAAAAAAAAAAAATTGATAGTTTTATATCTCGTCAAACAATAGTATCATAGTTATCGAAAGAAATATATATATATATATATACACACACAC
>JAOTQH010000060.1:4588463-4604465 GCA_025631255.1 Cornus kousa | reverse complement strand
AGAGAATGGGAATAGAGGAATGGAGTTGGAACATCACTGTAGTACCATGCTTGTTTGTGGGTCTTTGTCTGTTTGTAGTGATCAACATAAATAATTATTTTTTGCGAAAAAAAAAAATTTGACAGACCCAAATCAGATTAAAATATTAGGCACAAGCATCAACTATGGCAATCAATTGGACATTAATCAAAGCACTATAATACATACCTATATATAAAGAGAGAGAGGGAGAATAAAATGAACTGAGAGCTGAGGAACATACAGGAGTAAAAGGAAGGTCAGAATGATGAATTGATGAGGAAAGAGGAGTGAATTGCAAAACCCTGTTTTAGATTTAGCATGAAACTAGGTTACTAAGTGGTTGGCTGGTTTTAGAAACCAGTTGTTTAGCTCTGTAAGTTTTTCATCACATACATGTTCACAAGAAAAATTATCTATTTGTTTATATGTATGTGTGTATGTGTTTTTCAGTATTATATATACATATAATATATATATATATATATATACATGTAAACTAGAGGAAGAGAGAGGAAAATTTATTTGAGCTTGTAGAGAGAGAGAGAAAGACAGCCGCAATTATGGATAATACTCCAAAACTATCAGTACCGGAGCATAGTTGATAAAAATCGTGGCCGCAACATGAATATAATCGTGTGCAGGGATTGGGTATCTCTTTGGGAGTATATCGTCGGTGATAAAAAGCTCTCTCAGCTACAATCAGAGGCAGATTGCAACGTTGGGTATGGCTAAGGACCTTGGAAACATGTTGGGCTGGTAGTTTGTGTTAGGTTTTTGCCTCTATGGGCTGCTCTTCTCGTCGGTGCTATGCATAATTTAGTTGGGTATGGTTGCAGATCTGCCATCTCGTCGGTGAGGTTGTGCTTGTGTGAGAGGCATCGCCCGCGGCAACTATGTGGAAATAGATGTTAGAGGCACGTGACATTATAGGTGGCCACGGTTGAAGGCCATGTCGGAAAGTTGTCTTGATACCGGCGACTGATGAGGGAAGAAGCAAATAAATATGGCAGAGGTTGCCCCTATGCTGGTAGTGACGACGATCTGAAGAGCCATGAGGTGATTTAGGACTTCCGTGGTGACCACTGTTACCGGCAAATGAGTCGTCGATGGCGACAGTGATTGGATTACTGTGTCGGTGTATGAGAGTCTGCCACGGTTACTTGAAAACTGAGCGTATATCACAAGAAGGGCATTGATGGTATTTCACGCTTATTATTTAGTTTCGTATTTTTTTTTCTTAATTATGATGGGTAGTTTTGTAAATCTACAATGAGGTCGGTCGGAAAGTGGCCGGAATTGCATTTCAGAGGTTAATTTGCACGATTTGGATAGTTGTGGTACTGACTTGTTCATTTTTTAAATACAAGGGGCTAAAATGCCGATCTATGATAATTTGGGGGGGGTTGTTTGCACTTTTACCATAAATAAATAAAGGAAAATAAACGCATTGAAACAAGTCCCCCAGATGGGCCTAGAAACCATCAAAATATTTCTTTGCATTTTATATATAAAAATAAATAAATAAATTTATAAAAGGAACATTCTAGCAAAAAGTGACAGTAATGTCTGATTTAATACATTCCGTCTCTCTCCGTATACATACATACATATATATATATATACATATATATAATTCACTATTTGTAAGGTGCTGCTCATTTCCGATTCTAGCACCTTCTCTGTTTTTCTCTCGCTTCTCAACCTCTATCCTCTCAGAATCGTAATCGATTTGTTCTAAGAAAGGTAAACCCTCTCTCTCTCTCCCATGAATTTTGGGTTCAAAATACTAAGTTTATCGCCTATTTGTGTTATCCTCTACTATTATATTTGGTTCCGCTCGTATAGTTACCTTAGATCCTCTTATCCAATTATACATTTTTTACTTGCTTGCTTGGATAATTGCATTTCTTCAAAGGATTGTAATCTTCAACACTTAGATATCTCAACCTGATGATTGTTTGATTGCTATAGAATCTCTTTTATGCTTAATGGAGTATTTAGTATTTGCTAAGAGAATGTCTGAAAAGGAAAGAAAATTTAATATATATATATATATATATATTTATATTAGATTGTTTTGATTATTTTTTATGAAGGAAAAATCTTCACCAAAGTAATTGTGTTTTTTAGCTGTGCAATACCAGAATAATATAGAACAGATGAACTTTTCTTTTTTCTTTTTTCTTTTTTCTTTTTTCTTTTTTTTTTTTTTTATCTCTCTCTCGCTCTCATTTCTTTCAACTCATGTTCCTTTGTAACCAAATGGTTAGTTTAATATTTATTAAGGTTTTCATATGATGTCGGTTGATTAAGGTGATTAGTTAGGCTTGCTTCTTTCTGATTCTCTTTGTTCATCATTTTCTTTTTCTTAGCCGCGGATCTTATACAAATTAAACAGAAGATCAAATGCTGTTTCTTCTCTTTTTCCTTTCTTTTTGAATATTCATTTTTCTTGGTGGCCAAATGAATGAGTGAATGGTTTAATTTTCATTAAGATTGTCATATTTTGTTGGGTTTTTAGGCTGATTTTGGCAGCTTTGCTTTTGTTTGTTGTGGCAAGTCTTATTTATTCTTTTGTTTTGTTCAGTTTACCTTTCCTAATCCATATATGTATAAACTTGAACATATGCAGACACGAATGTATTCATATTATTTAACTGTTGTTTTCAGAGGCATCCATCTCTACTCATTGCTTTCTGCACATTAGGGTTCTTACAAACTTACACATTTCTTCATAAGTTTTCTTATGTTGGCTCTTTAATGTTCGAATGATTAGGTATCATGCAGAGGGATAGAGAAGGGAGTTTTGGATCCCATGGGAGCATGATGTCTAGCATTTTTGGAGGAAGAGATCCATTTGATGACCCATTCTTTGCTCGCCCATTTGGTAGCTTGTTTGATTCAAGTGGTCCATTTGGTGACAACCCACAGATTAGTAGATCAAATGGCCCACTTATTGAGGAATTAGATGCTGATGATGATAATAAAGGAGGAGAGGAAGAAGGTGATGATATAGGGGTTGGGGAGAAGAAAGATAAAGCTCGACAGAATACCAGGTCAAACAAAGATCCACTTGTTGAGCACCCGGATGACCAAGTTGATGGTAAGATGTGCTTTTTTGAAGTATGTTATATACATGAGGAGTTTCATGTAAACTGCATATTTATACTTGCTTATAAGTCAAAAAAATTTGTTGTGGTTTTCCTGGCAGAGAGGAAGAGCAAGATTTCTTCTAGGTCTGGCTATAACAATGTGGAAGGGACGCAGTCGCAGACTAGGAGTGTCAGCTTCCGGAGAGTCACATATGGTGGTATAAATGGGACTTATTACACTGCTACAAACACCAGGAGGACAGGCAGTGATGGGGTAAATAGCCTTTTTTTTTATATAGTTTCTTGCTCTTTGGTGTAGTGGATTTCTTGCTGGCTTCTTTTAATTTTAGCCTTGAGTTTGTTTTAAAATCAGGTGGTGTTGGAAGAGAACAAACAAGCCGATAGAACAACTGGTCAAGCAACACATAGGATCTCTAGAGGAATACACGGCAAGGTAATTTGTTCAGTTTGTGTCCTTTTACTGTACACCAGGAAAATCAAACAAATACTTGTTACTTTAAGTAATGTGTTGAGTCCGAGTCCAAGCTCATGAAATTGGCTTCTATTACGAAGATCTCTTAGTCATGAATTGAAGGTAAGAAAAAGGAAGAATTAGAAAATCATAACCAAGACACTATTATACACGTTTAAATGGAAAATGATGTGGTCTTTGAGGAATATTGGGTTACAAAATAACAAAATAAAGCAACTTACGTGTAGCCCCCCCTCCCCGCCCAGGCCTGGGGTTCTTTTCCATTTTCACACCGTGGTGTACTCGGGAATCTATTTGGTCACCAATTGAATGGTGGTCTTTTTACGGTAAATGATGCCGCCTTTGTGTTAGATCTTTCCATGGGTTTGTAGACCAAGTCCTCTCTGTTTCTCTAGGTAAATGGTGGGCCCTTATCTAAAGCACACTAGAGCCAAATACTTATTTAGGATTGCGTTAGTTATAACCTGTTTAGAGAAATTTGAGAACAATACTTAACAACTATTAAATTTTGTTCTGAAACTAACAACTATAGACACAGTTTGTACTAAAATCTATGTACTAAGCAAATATGATGCCATTTGGCATCTTTGTAGAGTACAGCTTTATAGTGTATTTAAACAAATATAAGTAGTAGAGAGAGAGGATCTGTACAAGATGTGCAATGTGACAGTTAGGTGGAACTTGAATAGCAACAAAGTTTGTTGCATTAGTTATAACTTGTTTAGAGAAATTTGAGAACAATACTTAACAACTATTAAATTTTCTTCTGAGCCTAACAACTATAGACACAGTTTGTACTAAAGGCTATGTACTGAATAAATATGGTGCCATTTGGCATCTTTATAGAGTACAGCTTTATAGTGTATATAAGCAAATATAAGTATTAGAGAGAGAGGAACTGTGCAAGTTGTACAATGGGACTGCAGGTGGAACTTGAATAGCACCAATGTTCGTCCCAAATCTAATTCTCCTCTCCCTGAAGGCCCAGATGAGTACAACTTACAAGGGAACTTCCAACTAGGATGGCACTTGTATCCCAATCCTTTCAAGCCAGGAACTCAGGGTTGTTGAAGCCCTTGAGGGGAAGGTGGAATTCTCTAGGAACCTTGCTAAGTAGCAGTGGATCCATAAAGGCTTACATGTTTATTATCAGCCTTGCTTGCCAGGCACAGTTTTTGAGTCCAGGAATTTTTTTTTTCCCCAATGAATGACGATAAACTTGCGTCATGATGTCCTATATTGTATTCCATACCCCTTAGAATGGATGGGTTATCCAATGCTTGATAGTATGTTTAACCTTTCTTCTTAGGCATTTATTGGGTTTACCTTAGATTTACCCATTTTTTGGAGTCCTATATAATATACATTATATATTTTAGGAGTGAAGTAGCTCTGATATATTATGATCTGCATCAGTTGGCGTTTCTAGTTTTTTTGGTGAAAGAACTGTGAAAGCAGCATGAAAATTTCCAATGACATGATAAGCTTGGGGATGGCTGTAGTTGATGGTTTGTTTTTATTCCTTCATTCCTATTTTTGATTCTTTTGGGCCTTTCATAATGTAAGTTGTTGAATAGTCCATCAAATGTTTTTGTCATAAAAAAGGTGGCCAATATACCATTTCAATAGCAATGAAACAACTACCCAAATAAATCAGGATCCAGATTCTGTCCTTATTTAATTGTGGCTATTTGTTCTCATTGTTAAATATTGGAGTGTCGCAGTAGTAATTTTTGTCAATAAATTTCTCTTCAGAGCAGTGTTCTAGTATGAGTCTTCAGAAAATTGTCTCACCGTACGAGTCAAGTCTCACTTGCATCTGCAGTACTTCCATCATACCTTAAACATTCTCCAGAATAAAATTATTTTTTGTATTTTCTTTTAGTACAGTTGCCATATAATACTATATTGATCAAAAGTAACTATATTTCACAGTTCCTGAAATTGATGTGATCTTAACTATCAGTACCATGTTTTGTCATTCAATGGTCTTATGTTTAGTTATATTTTTGCTAATTCATCTGCAAGATGATTAAATTTTATATTGTCATATGTTGGATGCCTTTCCCCTCACTGGCTTAGAACATGAAAAGTAAGGAAAAAGCAAAAAGTATATCTGCATTTGTAGAATGATAGGGGCATAGTCTGTGTGAAAACTGAGATGGATTTGTTTTTATATAGGGCCATTCAGTGACAAGGAAGCTTAACTCAGATGGTAAGGTGGACACAACTGAGACTTTGCACAACTTGAATGAAGGTTTGTTCCTGTTGCCAGTGGTGACAATTTAGATGGAGTATATTTTAATTAGGTGTCACTGATGATGTACCATTTTCTCAGGTGATCTTGATGGATTTGAACAAGCTTGGAAAGGTAATGCTGAAAAGCATTTGCCTGGAAGGAATGATGGGTTCAATGTCCGTGAAAGTGGAGGTAAGCATGGGTTGGCGTGTTTCCCCCTCCTTCACTCTAATTTTTTTATTGTAATCTAGGCAGGATTATCTGAATGTCTATATTCTTTGCGAATCCAATAGTTATTGTGCTGTATATTTGAGTTTCTTTTATTCTACTAATTGATACAGTATCTCCCTATCTCAGTTTTTGAATCCAATAATTTTTGTCTTTGTAGGCCATTACCAGTTTTATCTACGATAATAGAATATTATATGTGTTTATCCATGATAAGTACGGAGTATCATGGACAACTATAGTTGTCTTTTTCCTTCCGCTTACTTGGCATCCCCAAACAAGATTTTTTTTTTTTTCCCCTTGATTCTTTTTGGCAGTCGGAAGGAAAACCCGACAATCCAAATGTGGCTAGCAAGCCAAAGCTGCCTATCCACCCACTTCCTTAGATATGCAATACTGGTCATTTTTGAGTAATTGATTTTTAAGTTAGATTAACCTCCAAGTGTGTCTGAGCAATTCAATTTATGATAACTAAGGAAAATTTTGACGCATCCTGATCCTTTAACCATTAGATAAGCACTCTGATTGCTGTGTATCATTTGTACTTGTTACAAAAAATTTCTTACTGGGAAAATGTTTCATATTAGACATGTTCTTCTCCCTCTCCTTTGTTATGTGCCATGTTTCGTAAGTGTTGGTTTTCAATAGTGCTAGCTGGGATTCTACTTACCATATTTTTAGTTGGTTTTACATTCTGCATGCAATGTTTATTCAGGGGCTAGCAGCAGCGGACAAGCAGCTCGAGGTGCTTGGGCTCTGCCATTCACAGAGTTCTCCGAAAGATCCGGACGAGTGAGACCTGGTAATTCTTCTGGGGTGAGGTCCAAAAAAGTCGTCACAATTAATATAGAATAAATTAGCATAAAATTCAAGGATTGGAGTAGACAGCATAGTTCCAGTAGTAGCAGTTGTTATAGATATACTAATAGGGTTGAAATCTTCTGTACGTATCCTATTTCCCGGAGGATATCTCCCGAATAGCTTGCTTAACATTGTCATCCTATGTGTTCTGTAATTTCGTAATCGGATTATCAGAATACAGAAACATGATAGTGTCTGTAGCCTTCGAAAATGAATAAAAACTCTTGCTTGTGGTTCAAGCAGATAATATATTATCTCAGTTTGGCTGTTGGAGAATTTTTCCATAACACAGTTAATAAAATATAATTATTATGTTGAATATAACAATGTTATTGTTTAATCTTGTAATTGTGAATCAAATTAACATGCTATTTATATAACCCCACGAAACAGAAAATTAATGTGGGGGCGGTTACCATTGTCAATGCATCATATAATAATCATTATATATGCACACCATACAACGTGATCGGACTTAGATCTCTGTGTTGGCTGTTGAGCAAATAATTAAGTATTCATGTACCTAATCTGCAGTATTTTGTAGTGAGTATAAGAAGTTTGTCAAACGCAGATTCTTGAGTGTCAAATTATGACAGCTTATATAAAAGATTTTTTACAGTAATTCTTTGACCGGTTAGGCAAGAGTTATATATACAATCGTGATTTTTTCCTAGGGGATCGAACACTCAACCTCCTTCTCTGAAAAGGAAGAAGAGCTTATACTACTAAATATTTTGTGTATGTGAACATTGCAATAAAGGTTTTTCTTTTAACATAATATTTTTAAAGTTAATTTGAGGTTTTTAGGTTTAATTAATAACCACCAAATAAAGGGTTTTTAATTTAATTTTTTTTTTTTTTAAACCCCATGATGCAAATTTCAATATATTGACTCATCTTTATGTATCACCAGAGAAATTATGTGACATCCACTGCGGGCCACCACAATGTCCTTCATCTACAGTAAAAACTGTGGATTTAGGTTTTTACTGTGGATTTAGTTGAGAGTAACAATATTTATGCTTATTTGTTTGGTCGAAGAACATAACTGAGATTTTTATCCACTTAACATAGTATTGTCAGCTATACAAATAAGTCTAAGAAATCGACTAAAGAATCATTTTTTTTTGGATGGTAGGGTGTGCGGTCAATTTATTGTAGGATCCAAACCTGTTGGCTTCTGCCCGTATGAACACAGACATCGCGTAGCTTGTCACCCAAAAAATGCTGCAAAAACTTCATATTTCTACGTGTGCTCTTTATTATAATAATATATATTATTAAGGTATGCTTAATAGAGAACATCACAGCTAATAAAGTATAATTATTTTGGGAATGGTGATATATTTGTGCCTTATTAAAATTTAAGCATAGTATTTGCTCAAGTCTTAGCCAGGATAACTTCAGCTTTTATCTTTTTTAGTACCAAGTGAGTACCCTATATTGTATTGTTGCCCACCTAATTATTGTAAAAGTATATTATTATAATATGATTCTTGTGAATATATATTTGAACCCTTGTTCAACGTTTGTCAATTGGCATGCAAGAATCTTTTTCAATAACAACCTTCCTCAGTACCTTGCATCTACCGAATGGTAAGAGATCGATGCTTCTATATGTATACCACTAATTAGTAGATGCAAGGTACTGAGGAAGGTAGGTACATATATACCTTCCTCAGTTCTCTACAACTTCTAATTATAGGTATGAGCCTCATGCTTTATATATATATATACATATATGTGTACATACATATATGTGTGTGTGGGCTAACTTTGAACAAAAAAAAGCCTCCCTCATGACCAACACAAAAGAACAGGAGAAAAATGGCTGCTTGGTCTGCTGAGAATGCTACCAAAGCTTACCTCCAAGCCCTTAAAATGGTATGCGAGAAAAATCCATCAATTTTGTTTTTACAAAACCTTCTAGGACTCTCTCACAACTGAAAAAAAGGTGTTCTTGTCTTCTGGCATAAAAACAAGAGCTTCAGCAACTGTTTACTTGTTTCATACTATAGATTTTAACTGACATCTTATGGCATGGTGTGATTGCATTTTTTTTTTTTTTTTTTTTTAAACTATCATTATATTTCACTCTCGTATGATCTCTGTTTGATAATTGATGTTAATAGGGAAAGGGAGAAAACGAGCCTGATGCAGCAGAGTTCATTTCCGCGCTCGCTGCAGGCAACAATGCAAAACTCATGGTCATGGCATGTGCAGGAACTGCTGGTTCCATCATACTAGCTTTAGTTGCCGCGGCACATCAAACTGGTGGCCGTGTAGTGTGCATCTTACCGGGGCCTAATGAGCTGCAAGCATCACAAAGTGCCTTGGGACACCATGCACATTGTATCGAGTTTGTTGTAGGGGATGCTGAGAGACTACTGTCGAAGGACTACAAGAGTGGTGATTTCATACTCGTCGATTGCAATATCAACAATCTCAAAGGAGTTTTGGTGGTGGCGCAAAGGGCTGTAAGTCATGGCGGTGCCCTAGTTGTAGGGTACAATGCCCGTCACGAGGGGTCGTGGTTGAGTGAATTGAAGGCACAATTTTTACCCATTGGAGAGGGGCTAATGGTGGCTAAAACAGCTCCAGGGAGGAGAATTGGTGGTGGTGGTGAGAAGAAGAGCCATTGGGTAGTTGAAATAGATAACCATACAGGTGAGGAGCATTTTTTTAGGATCACATCACCTTAGGGGAAAGAGACTGTTGAAGCTTAGTGCTATTTATTTGGTCAGATTGAGACGGACACATCAAAATTTAGTGGTTACCAACTTCAAACAGTTACTGTACATAACAAACGTGTAAAATACGAATGGCTCTTTAATTATTTATCTTGAGAGGTTAGATGATGATTATATTTTATTTGAATTTGTTATGCTTCGACTTTAATTTCCATGAAAATTAATTTCAGTGATGGTAAGATGTCTATTTGGTTGTTAGTTATATAGAAAAATGAATAATTCTAAAAATGAAAGCTTTCCGCAATGAACTCGAGAAATCCCGAGTTAAAATACATGGATAAGGGGTAAGATAGTAATATCCACAGAAAATCTAATTTAGTTGATCAATGTGACAAGAATATTTAATACGCAATTAATTCAGAATTTGCAAAAAAAAATAAAAAATAATAAAAAAATAAAAAACAGAGAAGCTAAAGTATAAGAACACCCTGAAATTTGTCAAAAGGACAGAGAAATGAAACTTAACTATTTTTTAAACAAAGATAGACATGATTGTGGTTTACAATATGAATATACTTCTCTAAGGGTTGAGACTTTACAAAAGAATGGATTTCAAGATACAAAAGTTCACAAAAAATGAAATTCTATCCCCCTTCAAGCCTGTGCTCTCTTTTTCTTTTTCTTTTTCTTTTATATGGGATCAAAGATAAGAGTATGATGCAATGTAAGTTCTCTTAAGCTCTCTAGAAGATTCATGATGTTATAGTTTCATATTTTTGTTGTCTTACACGCTATGGATGCTTATACAACTTGTATGATAGGATCATGCGCATGCAATGAAGGAGGAGTAGGAAGTGAAACGGGATGGGTGTCAACTTTTGGTTGCATCGGTTCACTCTCTTCATTTTGGATACCACCCTTTGAAGATTCAAAAGTCGACAAAGGCACCTCTGACATGAGAAATTGACCAAATTACCCTTTGACCATTTAGGGGACCTGTTTAACTTTACAATACAAAAAATTGAACTAATCTACCCTCATGAACAATTTATGCATAAAAAAAAGGTAAAAAAATAAATAAATAAAATCGGCAATCTCTCTCTCTCAATGGACTAGACGGGTCTTCCGAGAACACTCAGACCCATCTTCTGAATTAAGTTGCTCAAATTCAGGCCTTCGACCATGCCCAGAACCGTATCCTGGTCCCTCCGATTCCAGCCTTCGGCCATACCCACCCCCAAATTCTGAATCTGTTCTTGCCACCAGAGCGGCACTGCCGCCGTTCAGATAGTAGACGCGATGGCATAGCTCCAACTCAGCTCCGGTTCTGCCTATATTAGACGTGATAGCTCCCAGACCGTCCCTAACTTCGGCGTCTGCCCTTGGAACAGGAGGACCTTACAACACTTCACCGCCGATCTGCTTGTCTTCTTCATCTACGGCGTGTGATGTTTCTGAATTTCACCATTTTTTCATAATTTTTGTTGTTGCAAGGGCATTTTCGTCTCTTGCAGTTTTGCGAAATCGGACGTTGTAGGGTGTTTCGGTTGTGTCAGAGAATTGTTTGGAGCGTTTCATTAAGTTCAGGACTTTTTGAAATACAAGGGTTGTCTTTGGCATTTTTCAGTTTTTTGGGCTGGACGGTTCCGTGTGGGACTTGCTACCGGAATTGTTACATACAGGTATTTTAGATGGGTCAATCTGCATCATATATATATATATATATATATATATAAATCTTGGTGATGGGACCCACCACCCACACATTTTATGGCCAATAGAGATCATCTTGATTTCACATTTCACTTCCTCTCATTCTCTCTCTCGCTGGTTCTATCTCCCACTCTCTCACTTTTCTTTTTTCTTTTTCTTTTGCTCCAATCTTTAAACCTTGATCTCTCTTTCGATACTTGGTATTTTTTAGTGCTGTTTGCGGCAAATTGAAGCCCACGACGAGATCTACGAGTTGATTAGAGCCAATCTCCATTTGGCCACCATTTGAGGGATCTCAAATTCTAGGGTTTGAGAACAAATTGGGGCTTTTTGCATAATATTGAGGTAGGGGTCTCTAATACTCAAATTCTTGTTCCTTTGTGAGTTTTCTTACTTTAATTGTTGTCAAACATGATTAAATTAAATTGATTGTTCCTTAAATGATTTAATTGAGTATATGGAGCATGTAATTATGTGTATTTGTTGATTTACTTGGAAAGTATGCTTAATGTGTTAATTTTCTATGCCTATGATGCTTAATAATTTGTTAGAAATTTTATGTGAAAGCTTGTTGACTGTGTGATAATAATTCTCTCCATTTCCATAGTATTAAAAAGACATGTGATATGCATACAAGCATTGGACATGAAAAAAAAGGGAAAGTGTTTTGAAATGAAATTGAAAAGAGAATTTTGGGGAGAAATTTGAGAATATGGTTTTAAGAAAACCCGATCGCCGCGGGGTCACCAAAAGGCCGGTGTATTAATATAACCTAAAGGGAATTATGGAGATTGTCCTAGCGTGGTTGAACTAGCTAGGCCTCAAATGACGCCGCGGGGGTACCAAGGTTCAAGGAAAATAGCCAATCCTTCTCTCGTGTCACTGCGGGGTCACCAAAGGGCGGGTTATATTAACAGTTTGAAAAGTGATAGATGTTTTCTGAAAATAGAGAGTAACATGCATAACATTGCATTCATGGCACGACATCTACTTATATCGAATTTGGAATTGATATTGTATTTTCCCTGGCTTAGCACGTCCCCATTCCCTATTGTCCTATTCTTTATTTGGATTCACGGGGTCACAAGGGATGGGTTTTAGGTACCTCCTGCTGAGCTTATTTTACTTAAAATTTTTCAGGACCGGGAAAGGAAATTATGGACGTAAACCCTTCTCAAGCTTAAAGAAGACTAGAAATTGGTTTTGTTACATTTTTTTGTATTTACTAATCTTTTTGTAAAGTCTCAAAACTGTAATAAAGTACATTCATTTTGCAAACCTTGACTATGTATTGTAATTATAATTCTCAATGGAATTTTGATGTAACTTGAGACTATGTAACATTTCCTAATGAATGGGTTAACTTATTATATTTTGATCTATTATGGATGCCATCCAATTGTGTAATGTCATGAGTGCTTGTCGTGAATTCGGAAATTTCTGTAAACAGGTCTAGTGTAGGTTTTCATTAATCACAGCTTGAGGCATTTCCAGTGAGTTTCAAGGTTTAGGAGCCATATTTCGGCCGGTTGATCCTTTCCACCAACCGACCGAAACTCCAGGTTCAACTAACCGAACCCCCACCATCGGCCGACCGAAACGGCTACAGTAGAGATCCCGAGAGCATGCATTTCAGTGTCCATTTTAGCTGACCGACCCTGTAGGTCAGCTGGCTAATCCTGCTTTGTCAGCCGGCCGGTGAAGGCCCATCAACCGGCTGATCATCCCTTTTGACCTACATTGCTTGACCACCATTATAAAAATGTATTTTAGGGTGTTTTGGGAACCTAGAGTGACCCCTATGACGTTTTTGGATACAGGAATTGACGAGTTTGGCCTAGTTGACCTCGGGTCAGGGAAAGGACCCGGGTAACGGTCCAGACCCCTGGGTTCGTGTCGTTACAAAATTGGTATCAGAGCTTTAGGGTCGAATACCTTTCGGACGACGGGTAGTGGCTTACCTAGAAGGGGTAGAGAGTTGACTTTTATCGTTTATTTGCCTATGTGTTAAAGTGCTTAACTGGTTAAGAAGCATGCTTACTTGTTACATGTTTATTATTTTGAAAGGCATGCCTATTAGCTAAGTGCATACGTGTTTAAATTGTCGATGCATGTGAATAAAGTGTTTATGTTAACTGTAGGCATGCCATATATGTTGAGGCGGAAGGTATGAGATATACGATGGTGGCAAGAAGAAGGCACGGTTAGTGAAATTTTCTTTATGATAATGTGCCAAGTAATAAGCATGGTATTGAGGTTTCATTCATTTTATAAACGTGAATATCTATATTTTTATGTGTTTATGCGGTCGAGTATGGGATGGTTGTGTGGGTTTTAACCTGAGTTGGTGAGGAGCTCGATTGCTCTAGGGTGGTTGGGTGTCAGTTCTTATCGAACGGATGGCTTTGTCTTTTAGCTCGTGGATTGAGTTATTTGGTGTGTAGCTATGTTATCCTCTTGTTGCATTTTGTGTGGTGCTTGAGCACTACTTCGAACGGGTTGTGTTTTAGGGCATAATGACTGTGTTGTATGTGAGTTTCATGCTTTGGTGTGTGGGTTTTGGTGATCGTGGAGGTCAGGTGTGTGAGTGAGGGTTTCAGTATGACCATAAGAGGTTGGTGTTAGTGACTTGGGTCACGTTTTGGTGCGGAGGTTCTTATCGAACCTGCCGTGGTGGGTGCGATAGAGATTGTCTAAGTCACGAATGTAGTCTATAAGTTGTAGATGTGTATCTTGTGGTACAGTCTAAGGAAGCATGTTGGTCCTGACTATCGTGGGGACTTGTTGGACTTTGTAGGTCTAGGGGTGACGTAGGATCGATCGCAAATGTGGATCATTTCATGGTCTTGTAAGAGTCTATTTTAGAGATTGGTTTGTAGAGGGGTGGTCTTTGTTTCGGAGAACTGCAGGGGTGTGCTATGGGTAATTGACTCTCAGTGAGTCGATTGCATGACTCGGTCGATGAGCGGAGTTCTGGGTTGGCGCGGCTGTCTAGAGAGTCTTGAGGTGGTGCATAGTGGTTGGTTTTAGTCGTATAGAGCAGGATTGTACTATAAGGCAGGTTGTTTAAGGTCATTGAAATGCTCGGTTGTTGCGGATGAAGTGATCGATAGTAAGTGTGTGTTCCCAAATGGACTGTGTTTTAGACGTTGGAAGTTGCGAGCTGGGGTTGTATTTCAAATTGTGTCTGACGTATCAGGAGATAGTGTTTGGTGTTTAAGGATTCGAAAAAATAGACTGATGATAAGAATGATTGGGACGAGGTTGATCTTGTAGGTTTAGTTGATAGGCCATTTGACTTTTGTCGGGGCCAAGAGTGTTCTAAGGAACAGTGAAAGAGGGAGGCAGTGACGATGAACCTGCAGTATGAGTTTTACTCATTTAGGCTCGTAGACCACCTTAGAGGGAGTGGATTAAGTCGTCGGTTAAGCGTCGATGATTGATGGCACCATTGATGGTATTGAGGTAACAGTTAGGTGTTGAGCATTCTGGGTTTTATGCTCATTTTTGTTATAAAGATTTATCAGCAAGGTATTGTCATATTGAGGTTCTTTTTTAGTTGTATGCAGTAATCAGTAATCGGGTTCGGGTCATTACACGGCGTCTCCATTCCACCGCCGAGGCACCGATCTGCTTGTCTTTGATCCGCCGCATAATCCACAGTCTGATTGTTTTGCATAATAGTCTCCAGTGGAGGATGAGATCTTCGCCTTTTTGAGTTTCCGACGGTGAAAAGAGAGTAAAGGAAACTAACAATCCCGCCCGGCGAGATCGGTTGCTTCGGCTTTTTCAAATCGCTGGTTCTTTACTTCGTCTTCTTCACTAAATTACCGCCTTTTTTTGTTCTGTTCTTGATGATAATTATCAAAAGCTTTGATATATATACATATATATAATGAAAAAAGGACTTTAAAGAGAGGAGAATAAGAGAGAGAGGTGTCAGAGAGATGAGACTTGTGAGGGAATTTGGGTTTTTTCTGGGTAATTGTGTCCTTTTAATATGTTTGATATTTTATAATAAATCTGATTTTAATATTAAGGGTAATTGCGTCTTTTCAGAGGTTTAAGGCCTTATTTGGTTGGAGTTTTGTATGAGGGGATTCTTTATCCAAAAAATAAATAAATAATAATAATAAAAGAATTTAAAAAATAATTAATTCGGTTCAGAGTCAAAATAGCCACTTCCTCAATTATGGAAACATTTGGAAATTGTGATTTAAATCCACGTGTCACATTGCTTCCTTATCTAAACCGTCAAAAAATGAATTTCCTATGTTCATTTTCAGTTTCAGAAGTTGAACTCTTGGAGTGTAAACCTCAAAAACATTCAAGTTAATGCTTTTCTGTGCAAATTCGAACCAACCATGGAACTCCACACACCCCACACTTGTTCTCCTCCCAAAATGCAGGACTCCAATGGACGTGAACCAAATTCACTCGCGAATTATAACGACTGGTTTCATCAAAAACACTTCTTTAACCACCAAGCTCATACTCAGCTTCTGCTCTTCACCGTATCGACCCCTCGTTCGATTTGCTCGATTCCTTTTCTTGTCGGAAAACGCTCGCCGAAATCGGAAAACCCAAGTAGACCCTTTCCTTTGGAATGCGATTATCAAGACTTTCTCTCATGGGGATGACCCAAAACAAGCTGTTGTAATCTTC
>JAOTQH010000060.1:4516625-4526839 GCA_025631255.1 Cornus kousa | reverse complement strand
TCTTCGTATAGTTTGCTTGTGTATAATATTCTCTGTTTATTTTCTGTTCTGATTTTTGTTACTTCAGGATACTGTTGTGCGGTGGTCTGCTGCAAAAGGTATTGGCCGTATAACTTCACGTCTAACATATGCCCTCTCAGATGAAGTCCTTTCATCTTTACTTGTGTTGTTTTCACCTGGTGAGGTATGTTGTTTAATTTTTTTTTTTTTTTTTTTTTTTTTTTTTTCCCACTATTTTGTTGTTAATATGGTAATTCTTAATAATCTACGGCTTACACATACCTGCGCATGCCACAATCAGTGAGACAGACATTTATTCATGTGCTTCATTACATGTTCCTGTACCAATTTCCTGGATTAAAGTTATGATGGCTGGTCATTATTTTCTAGGGAGATGGTTCATGGCATGGAGGTTGCTTAGCATTAGCTGAACTGGCACGTCGAGGATTGCTCTTACCTGTCAGTCTTCCCAAAGTTGTACCTGTTGTTGTAAAGGTTGTTCTTTTTATCATTCTTAGTGATACATGAATGAGAGAGTCCTTAATTTAAGCTAATCCATTTTGTTTAGTTATATATTTCTTTTTCACTTTTATAGTCCTGCATATGCTGTATCAATCAATGATTTATTTTTCCTCGAAAAAGACTCCTTGTACTTGTGTTTATTTCTCTCTGTCTTTTTCTAACATTTAATTTCATTTAATTTTTTATACAAATTTCTAGCAGCCATATATATCATATGTTTCACCTTACTCAATGACATTATTCCAGGTCTGGCATAAAATGGTCTATACCATTTCTTTGCTTAAAAGCTATATGGTATATCAATCAAAATTTTTGATTGGGCAAAGTTAACAAATTAAAGGGACAGCGACGTATGATCCATGTTTCACTACTTCTTTCAGGATCGATGTATTGCTCTCCTGTACTGCTTGCTATTTTTAATTGTGCTCTGTGCTAGTTATATCATACATGCATCATATCGCAACTCCAAAGCAAATTTTCATTTAGGGTTTATTATTATTATTTTGTAATTACCTGGGGGCATGCTTTTGCATGTTATTTCCCGATTGACTGTTCTCCTTTTGAGTGGTGAATATCGGTGTAAATTGCAACTCTCATTCGTTCTACACTTTTACGTGCCTTTCCTCCTTCCTTGATCACTTTGTTGTTTGTTGGTTAATGTTGTCAATAGGAGTTAATGTATTCTACAACATTGAGAATTTAACATCAGAAACACTTGTCCCATTGCAATATAAGTTTACATCATGGGCACTGATGATGGATAGAACTTTTTGGCAGGCGCTACATTATGATGTTCGTAGAGGTCCTCACAGCGTTGGGTCTCATGTCCGTGATGCTGCTGCTTATGTTTGTTGGGCATTTGGTCGTGCATATTCTCACACAGATATGAAAAGCATACTGGAACAGCTTGCTCCACATCTTTTAACAGTAGCCTGCTATGACCGTGAGGTGCTTACGTTGTACTGTTGCTTTGTTTAATTTGTTTCGTATGATTAAATTTTCAACAGGATTTCTTTTACCCATCAAGCTTTTGCAATGCTTAGGTCAACTGTAGAAGAGCCGCCGCAGCTGCTTTCCAAGAGAATGTTGGGAGACAAGGGAATTATCTTCATGGCATTGACATAGTGAATGCAGCTGATTACTTTTCTCTATCCTCGCGTGTAAACTCTTATCTCCATGTTGCTGTCTACATTGCTCAATATGATGGATATCTTTACCCATTTGTGGATGAACTGCTATATAACAAGATCTGTCACTGGGTAGGTTCTAATATTGCACTAGTGTTTTTTTTCCCCCTCAAGTTTCTCTGACATAACTTTCAACTGGGCTGTTTTCCTTTTTGTGTTTTACTTGTTAATTTCATGTGAAAACTAAAGAGATGTTTATTTACTCAAAAAGGACGCTCCAGCAACTTGTCAAGAAAAATATTGATAATTGGAATGCTACATCTTCTTTCTGTTACTTCTGTCACCGTAACAATTATACAGAATGATGCTAACTTCTTGTGATATGATTACTTTCATGTTACAATTTATTATAGGGATAAATACTACAAAGTACTTATTGGATCAGCAGATTTTTTAAAATTTTAAATAGCACAGGAAGATGATTTTTTCCAGTGAAATACACAAGCATCAGGGGAAAAATGAGAGAGAGAAATACACAAACATCACTAAAGCAAGAGCTACAGTCCAAGAGAACTGGAATTTGGACGACTCTGTCTCTTTCACACACACACAATGACGTCACTCCCATTGCCAATCTATCATTGCTTATGTAGAGTTCCCAGAAGACTACATCAACAACAATAAGGGTGAAATGGTGAATTCATTTAGATTCCTCCCTCTTCTTCCAGTATAATCTATATCATCACATCTTTCTACTTCAAATACTAGCTATCCAAGGCTTAAGTTGAAATTATGGAAACACTAGATGACTAGGCAGAAGAACATCAAATAAAACAGAGATTTTTTTTCAGTTTTTGGCATGTTTCATATTTGCAACTTGTCACTCTTATTTTCAATTTACTACTTTATTGTTTTCTATTCCACCATTTATGATTACTACATGTAACACCTGCATCAAAGATCTATGCTTCTGGTCTTGTTTTTTTCTAATAAGACTTTGATCGGACTTTTTCCCTGTTACTTTAATTATTATTATTATTATTATTGGCTGTTCAATGTGTAATCTATTTCATGGTTGGCGTCTTTAGGATAAAGGCTTGAGAGAACTTGCTTGCAACGCACTTTCTGCTCTTGTAAAGTATGATCCTGAATACTTTGCCAATTCTGTTCTGGAGAGATTAGTTCCTTGCACTCTCTCATCAGATTTGTGCATGCGTCATGGTGCAACATTAGCAACTGGGGAACTTGTTTTCGCTTTATATCAGTGTGATTGTGCTCTTTCCACTGGTTGGTAATTTTACCTGCTCTTTTGCATTTATTATTAGCTGATTGAAAATGCTCTTGAAGCTGTTCTATTGTGTGATTAGAGATTACTGGTCCATTTAAAAGAAATGGGGCATTGAAAGGAATTGAATAGGAAGATAGTAGGATTAATTTATGGTAAAAAAATTATTAACTTCCTTTGCTTGGTTGAGTGACAAGGAGAAATTGGAAGGGACAACAGGACAAGTGTACTTATAACAGGACAAGTGTGGTGTGCTCAACGACTATGTGCTTTGAGGATGTCCTGTGATGTGTTTATATTTTAAAATAAACATGTCAAACTGTTGTTTTTTCTGAGGTTTTCACATGTCACCTCACATGTTGAGGCTGTAATGTGTGATTGCTGTGCTAATAAAAGTTGGATACTTTGCATGCTCTAACATAATGTAAATGGATAATTAAGAATTGATGTACCCATTAGTTGCATAGTGGAAAGTGTTAGATTCTCGAGGAAAAGTAAGGAAAACCTCATTTATTAGTTTTTCCTGTTAAATAACTTTATGTAGCCTAGACAATTTTATCATTTGTATTTCTCAACTTGTTATACGATTTACTTTTGAGCTTGTTTGTGCATGTTAGAATAACTATATTAGGGCACACTTGTAATTGGTTTACCCCATAGGGGTATTTTGGTTTTTCTATTATTTTTGTTCTCTTGTGTATACATATATATAGAATAGATATTGGAGTGAGGAGGGCAGAGGTTTTTTTTTCCCTCATGCAGAATTCCCAAGCAGTGTCTCCGTGTTCTTCTCTTTTCCTTGAACTCTAATTTCAACAGTGCATAAATAGAGTAATGTTTCTCTCTGAATTTTCTACTGCAGATAAGCAGAAAAATGTTGCTGGTATAGTTCCTGCTATTGAGAAAGCACGGTTGTATCGTGGGAAGGGTGGAGAGATAATGCGTTCTGCTGTATCCCGCTTCATTGAATGTATCTCTTTTGGTCATGTATGTTTGCCAGAAAAGATAAAAAGGAGTTTGCTGGACACCCTCAATGAAAATCTTAAACATCCTAATTCTAATATACAGGTCTTACGTCTTTAACTCATGTATGCTTTTGCTTGTTTTTGCTTTTCCTTTGTAATGCCCTAATTTCATTAATTCGTTGTCCCCATGATATACAGAATGCTGCAGTTAAAGCCTTGAAGCAATTTGTTTCAGCATACCTTGTTTCCACCAATGATAAAGGTGCTAAGGATATCACGTCAAAGTACCTGGAACAGTTGACTGATTCAAATGTGGCAGCAAGAAGAGGATCAGCAGTGGCATTAGGTGTTTTGCCCTTTGAATTTCTGGCCAAAAGATGGAAAGATGTTCTACTAAAGCTTTGTAGTTCTTGTGAAATTGAGGTATACTTGATGGAAGAATCTTGATTTCAATTATTACTGAATTTTGCCACTTGTAAGAGATAATTGGATGAATGTGGTACATGACTAGACACTTTTTCATGTGCAGGATAACCCTGCGGATAGGGATGCTGAAGCACGGGTAAATGCTGTTAATGGACTTGTATCAGTGTGTGAAACATTAACTGAGAGAAGAGAATCTTCTGATTATCATTCTGAGGAGGACTTGTCTCTGTTTCTTTTGATCAAGAATGAAGTAATGCAGAGTTTATTTAAAGCTCTAGATGATTACTCTGTCGATAACAGAGGTGATGTAGGTTCCTGGGTTCGTGAGGCTGCTATGTTTGGCCTTGAGAGATGTACATATATCCTCTGCAAGAGAGATTCCATGGGCTTTCTGGGTAAGCCACACGGAGTCGAATCTGTTTCAGAGCAGCATAAGAGTGGCATGGTTGATACCAGCCAGAGGCATTCATGTTTTGATGATAATCTTGCAACCAGATTAGTTGGAGGCATTGCTAAGCAAGCAGTAGAAAAAATGGATAAAATAAGAGAAGTTGCTGCAAATGTTCTTCAAAGGATTTTGTACAACAAAACAACCTTTGTACCATTCATACCTTATAGGGAAAAACTAGAACAAATTGTTTCCAATGAAGCAGATTTAAAGTGGGGGGTAAGTATAGATAGATCAATTCCCTAATTTTGTTGGTGAGCGATTTGGTTTATATGCCATAAAGACCAATATGTATTTGCTTGCAGGTTCCCAGTTTCTTGTATCCTCGTTTTGTTCAGTTGCTTCAGCTTAGTTGTTACAGCAAGTCGGTAGTGTCTGGATTAGTTATTTCTATTGGTGGATTACAAGACTTTTTAAGAAAGGCATCACTCAGTGCACTGTTGAAGTATCTTCAAGAGAGTGATATGGAAGACTGCAACGAAAGAAACTCCAGGGAGTTCATTTTATGCACCGACATCCTCTGGGTTCTCCAACAGTACAAAAGATGTGACAGAGTCATTATACCCACTTTTAAGGTATTTCAATATAGAAATTCCGTCTCTAAAATTTCAAATGTGTAAAGCTTTACTTCAATGGTAAAATGGTAATGAATATTTGTCTGTCTTCATGTTGATGGCATTACCTTGCCTGCCAATTATATTCTAATTTCTTCAAATAAGTATTATTGCCAATTTTTTGTTTGATGAGCTGTACTTTTTTTCTGACTACTACTAAAAGTAGTGTAATGTTTTCAATCACACACACAGCTCTCAGTATATACTCGTTTGTTTATGGGAGTATATCCATCTTTTTAAAGATCTCTTAGCCTTGTTTTTGAAGTTTTATAATATTGATGAATCTACTTTTACTTTCAGACCATTGAGATTCTCTTCAGCAAAAAGGTCTTCTTGAATATGGAGGTTAGTCGACTTATAGTTTAGTTCTTTCTGTGCCTGTTTCTATGGTATTTAATAGAGTTTTAATCAATTGACTTTACACTTGCTTATCCCCTAAATTATTTTGCTCCTTTACCCTCTCTGCAAATAAAGCCTGAGGTTAGCTCTTTACAATGTATGATGGGCCACAAGGTTAAAATGTATTTGGGTATTTGTTAGTAATTGCTAAATTCATGATGAGTATTTAATAACTTTAATCTTTTTATGGTTATTGTATATTTTAATTGCTTGACAAACAAAAAACAAATCACTGCCTTTCCGATGCTTGCTGTGTTGTGAGGGCTATGTTCTGCTGTTGGCAGCCTTGTTCCTCTGTTTTTTGGTTTAGGTGCCCTTTTGCTTCTTTTTTGCTTTTGGGTTCAGTATTCTGTCGTAGCTTGGAAGTGGTTCTTCCAAAGCTGTGTTGCTTGTAGAGGGTTTGTTGATTTCCCCCGTTGTTGTAATGGTTGTTTGTTGTTAATAAAGTGCACTCGAGAAAAATAAAAAATAAAAATCACTGCCTTGAGTTATAAAAAATAAAAATCACTGCCTTGAGTTAGTGACTTGGTTCTTTTTTTTTTTCCTGATAAGTACGTTAATGACTTAGTGGCCCAAGAAGATGTACCAATTTTGTTTTGAACTCTCTCTTTCTCTCGTCTTTTTATTCTTTTGTTCTTCCGTGTTAGCATTCTTTCTCCAAATCATATGGGCATCTTGAGTTAGTTTCTACTTTTTAATTCTTGTTTTCCCGTTAGTGCCTTTACACACCTGCCCCCAAGCCTAGAAAAAGGAGGACGGTTATAGGTTAGCTTGACAGCCAACTTAAAACTTTTGTCAGGACCATTATGAACATGAATCCTAAGAATTGATTGAGGCTATGACATTTAGATAGATTGGAACAAAAAAATAAGATCATTGTAGCCAACCATAAGTAGGGAATAGGCTTTGTTGAATTTGAGTAGAACAGTTTTCATTTTGTTCAGTCTTTATTGGCTTGTAGTGTAGCCATTTAAAAGCACAGTTCTCCATGCCTTACAATCTTTGTGATAACCTAAGGTCTGAAATTTTATATATTTCCTCTCTAATATGGTTCTCAATCTCAAATTGTAGGCCCAGACTAGAGTCTTTTGCGCTGGTGTTCTGGATTCTCTTACTGTTGAGTTGAAGGCATCAAAGGATTTTTCCAAGTTATATGCAGGAATCGCGATTCTTGGTTATATTGCTTCAATTTCAGAGCCTATCAACATCCCGGCCTTCTCTCATCTTCTGACTTTCCTTGGCCATCGATACCCTAAGGTAAGTGGTTGAAGTAAATTTTATTCCAAATGAAGTAAATTACTTGACAAATTTGTGGAAAATATGCTAGATTAATGGAACATTGCTTATTGATTCTTTATAATTCCTGTCAAACAGATAAGAAAGGCTTCTGCTGAACAAGTATACCTGGTCCTCCTGCAAAATGACAATCTTGTGGCAGAGAATAAAGTAGAGAAAGCACTTGAAATTATTTCTGAAACTTGCTGGGAAGATGACGTGGAAGAAGCAAAGCAACGAAGATTACAGTTGTTTGATGTGGCTGGTTTAGAAACTGGGCAACTTCTCAGAAATAGCAATGGAAAATCAAACAAGGAGTCCGAGAAGCCAATCGCCACAGACGAAAATGCATTATATTCTTCACTAGTTGGGTCATCTGGGTTCTGACTAATCATTTTTGTTGTACATTATAACGCGTTTATTTTCTTTCCCTCTGATCTTCGAGAAGAAATGGGGAAGGAATGGAAATTTGGAGACCTAATTTGGTTGAAGTTAAAGCTATGGACCGAGCCCGGGTGTTCTATATCGATGACCAGCATGGAGCGTGGGAGAATTTTTTTTTTTTTTGGATGAAAGAGACCAAGTGGAGTAAATGCATGCTGAAGAATGAGCAGCAGATGAGTTGTGCTAAGAGCTAAAAATGTTTGTATTATTTTGTATACTATTACCATGTGTAAACTTGATTTGGTTTTTTAACGATGTGATTTGGCCATGGCTTAAAATGTGATTGAATGAGACTCAACTGTTGTATTAAAAGATGGGGGGTATTATTATTAAGAGGCTAGAATGGCCAGTCTATGCTACAAACTTTCAGGTTCAGCAGAATATGTATATATGTATCATATCATATCATATGCTAGACAACATCATAGTTGAAACAAAGAAGTGTCCATCTTGTAGAATGTATACTCCAAGCACACTTGGTTACACGTTTCGTGTTATCAACGCCAGAGCTATAATTTGAATGAATTTATCTTCAATTCTTGGATTATTTATTTTTGGAAAATGTCGTCACAATAATATAATTTGAATGAATTTATCTGTAATCCTTGCTTCAGAGTACTATTATATCAGTCTTGCAAATTAATTTAACTGTGCATTGAATAAAGATATTTAGTGCCAGATGATGAGATTGTGATGCATTCAATATATTATGGAAAACATGCAATAAATATATAAATCAACTTGCTAGTGGATGGTTGAGATTCAAGTTTTTAGGAGAAATATAATAGTACTCTGAAGCAAGGATTACAGAATATTCAGTTAATCAAAATATTAGGAAATTGAGTGTTTTGATTGACTGGGGTATTTAATAATCACTATCTAATAATTTTTAATTTTTAAGAGATAATGTTAGTGTGAACAGTTGCGATCAACCAAGTTTATTACAGTATAAAATTATAATTATTAAAGAAATACATCCAACGTAGCACACGCACACATATATATATATATTTGTAGAGTAAGTAGCAGCAGTCGTAGTAAAAATGAACACTCAATCAAACATATTTTATTTATTGGACAAACGGAGGATCTTACACTTTCACAGCAACATGACACCTTCTCTCTCAAGATATATATATATGGAACAGCATCGAGCAATTGCATATAACAATGACGGGTAGAGCAAGAGAACCAACACAAGGAATGAAAATAGACTCGAGCAAACACGGGCGCGCGCGCACACACACATACATATACACACACACACACACGCACACACACACGCACACATTCTTATTCCTTACTTCATTGATATGATATGTGATTAAAGCATGAAACACAGCAACGCAACATTAATCAATGGTGAGCTAGTTGAAGAATATTGTGGGTGCCCACATTACGTGTGAAGGGAATAATGCATATAGCCCAACACCTGCGACTATATTCGGAGCGGGGTTTTGTACATTTTGGCATGCATGCATTCATCCACGCATTCCTTGATGAAGTTATCGGGTTGATTTGTAGTCATCAACTCCCCGGCGCCGCTATCGGCCATCGCAGAAGCCATGATCACAAGCATCACTGTGAAGGCAATCACACTAGTCTTCTTGTTGTTGGTGGTGGCCATCTCTCTCTCTCTCTCTCTCTCTCTCTCTCTCTCTCTCTAAGATCCTAGCTTTCAAAATGAATTATTCAAGTGTACGTGAATATATGCTTGATAATAGGCTATGGATTAGGGTACCCCATATATGTATATATATATATCTAGAGAGACAGAGAGGCAGTGAGGGAGAAAGATATATACATAGAGAGACACGCACTTCACATTTCATGTTTCAAGTCCATGATTGTTTATAAACATGTGTAACACTATGCAGTTTATTTTTCACTGTTAACAAACATCACTTTAATTTTTAATAATAAAAGAAATGAAACATCATTGAGAGAGTCTCCATTTGCCACACGCATCACTTCATGTTTAAAGTAGATGACTTCTTTTTATGGTTAAAATAAAAGGAAAAGTAGAAGACTTTTTTGTGCATTAGTTTATGATTGTGTATAGACATATTGTCCCCATTCACTTGATTAAAATTTCCACTCTCAAGCTTTATCATACCACTTAAATAATAAAAGAAATGACGTGTCATAGAGAAAAGAAAAGGTATTTTATTGTATTTATTTTTCGATAATTAAATAGTGTAGTATAAAAGAGGAAACATGAGGCATATATTAATACCCCATGGCGTAACAAAAGTAAATATGGGCAAACAGAACATAAACAAACATTACGTTGTGGTAGAGGCCGAGGGTGTATGTGGTGGGTTGAGGAGAAGGCAAATAAGTGGTTTGTATTGATGGCCAACATGAAGCTCGGGTGAACATATATAACAAGTGTCATGCCCGGAAGTTCACGACTCGGGTCGAGAAGAAATAAAAATAAATAAATAAATAAATAAAAATAAATAATTAAATAATTAATTAGATTTACTTGAGTAAATAAATAATTAATTGAAAAAAATCGGTGTCATTTACAACATAAACAATAATAATAATAATAGTTTCATAAATATAAATAACAATATGATTAATTAACCATTTATATTAGACTATTCAAATGAACCCACAAGTACCTAACTTAAACATTAATTGCTCAATCCCACTATATAAGTCATGGCCACCATGGCCTCATTACAATCCATAAAGTGAGAA
>JAOTQH010000060.1:4432055-4445297 GCA_025631255.1 Cornus kousa | reverse complement strand
CCTGAACCTGTTCGGAATACGCTAGCCCAAGGAACCTAATTTGTGAACCCAAGTAGATGTAATTATTAATTATTGTTACGTTTGAGAGTACTAAATCGATTTTTGAACTAAATTTTCTTTAATTTTAAATTCAAAGTACCAATTCGATATTCTCAAGAGCAACATATGTATTTCTTGCATGTTTAGCTCAAAATTTTTTTTTTTTTTCAATTATTGATTGTGTTGAAAAGCAATATTGGCATTGCTGGTTTCACATTAGATTTTAGTGTTAAGATTGGCAATTTGACAACCAAATAACTTGACTTCAATTTGGACTTTTATCTTGTCATTTATGATAAACAATACTATATTACAATGCACGGTATATGGATTCATTCCTTGAGATATCTCTTTATTGTTGTCTCCAAAACTAATTTGAAGACTAATATTAACACACGTACTTTATTAAGAAGACACTTTGTCACATCTTCATTTCCCTCTCTCTCTCCTCTCAACCTCTCTAAATCTTAGATACTAAGACCAAAATTTTGAACTTTCAAAACTTTCTATCTTCGGCGCGAAGGATTCTTGTTATTCTTGGGGATGCATTGTAAGCCTATCCATGCTTATATTGACCATGAATATTTGTATCTTCTTTGAATATTGCAACTGATTTTGTATCATTTTCATAACCAATAATTAAAGTTTTAGGTTTTACTCAGTTCACCAGGTTTTAACAAGATAGTGCCGTAGGAAGAATAGAACATGATATATGCGCCCCAATGATTAATTGTTGAAAGAAAGATCCTATATTATATATATATACTGAAGTTGGAAGTACGGTTGAAGGAAGTCAGGGAGAGGGTGGTGATATGTGTGATTCATTACAGTCCCAGTACTGTACTTAGACGGTATTTCTAATGCAAAAGGTATTTCTAATGCAAAAGATGGTCGATTCTTCCAAAGAATGAATCCTCCATTTATTCGCCCGTAGTTGGAGTGGGTTTCGGAGATCGGGCCCATTGCTGCTGCCATCCCCACTTCAACAACTGTTGCATCAAGACAAAAATTTGATTAAAATTAAGTATCCTTTCACCACTCCACCCCTATTCTCTTCATTTAATCCAAGACAAGTTTCAAATTCCCTCCGATTCCACCAGTTTGGCACCAATGACATCATTCCAGCCCAGAGTTATCCAAATAGATTTATTTTTATTTATATGATAAAATATAATTAATTGATGATTACGTATGATATCACAATTGCACTCATACGCTTTTTTTAATGAAAGTTTTATAAGAATTTTTATAAAAAAAATTAAAAAAAATAGAGTGATTGAATTACTTTAAGGTAAAGATCAGAAGACCCGATAAGCTTATTTTTATTTAATTGTGGTCGTTAAAATTTATTGAGCTTAGCGTAAACTACAAACTATATTGTACTCTCAAGTGTTAGTAGTTTCAGACTTCCCATTAGGCTCAAACAACATTATTAGGTAAAAGACCCTCTCCCACTAAGCTCAAGTACTTGCAAATGTTATATAATATTCTACTCTGGTGAATACAAATTAATACGTCTCTTTGTTTATGTTCATATACAAAATATGTGATAAGGGAAAAATTATTAGATAGTTCCAAACCAATCACATGTCTTTATCTATATTTTTTTTTCTAATACAACTCACCTTTTTTTAAGAAAAATTCTTTTATATTGGCATTCCAATTTGGTATTTTTATTTTTTTATTTTTAAATAATATATTTTTTCGCATAATATATTATTCACGCCTTGGCCTTTCTTAAAAGGGCTAACCCTTATTTAAGTGAAATGTCTTCTACATTTGACATAAAAAACAACAAGAATATCTTTGGTTGGTCAAACATAAAAGTTATTACCTTTCAATTATTTCCATTTTATACGTTAATTATATTTATACAATAAATTAGAACTTGTAGAAAATAAAATTAAATATAACATTCAATTTACGTGAGAAATCCAAACTTGCCATATAATTGGTGAAAATCACCATACATTTTTCATAAAAATATATAAATAAATATTGATTTCACAATATAAAAAAAAAATTGCTCTCCAAGGTGTGATTTTCTTGTTTTGCATATTGGACATGCATGCAACTAAAAGTCGAAGAGGTGTCTTTATTCCTTAACCCATTACATGTTAAAGACAGAGAATGCAGCCAAAAACCTTGTCGTGACAGAGAATGCAGCCAAAAACCTTGTCTTTTGGGGTCGAGGACAAGTGCCGGATTAACTTTTTTTAATTTATTTTTTTTTCAAATTAAAATATAATGACTCTATTCACGATATGTTTAAGATACCTTAACTCCTGTCAAATAATTTAAATTTCCAAGTATATCCACTCTCGAAACAGCTCATTTTGGACAACATGTCGCTATTCATCTTCGATTATGAAGAGGAAGAAAATTATTATATATAGAGAAAAAAAATGTGGCTTAATTTAACATCTAAGCCCAACCAAGAAGCAGCAAATGAGTGCTTCAGTTGAGGTTATAGAGCTTGTGGATGCTTACAACCACAAGAAGGTTGGTAGGGCAAAGCCCAAGAAAAAGAAGAGAACAAAAAATACCCAAAGGAGCAGTACTTGTGACTGTTATCATCGTAACCATAACCATCAAAGGTTGGTTTGTTTGTTCAAATTTCTCATTCTGTCTCAGGAATGGAGGGAGTTAAGGGCCAGGGGCACGTGCCCCTCCTGATTTTTCTCCTTCTCCTTATATTCTATATAAATTTCTCATAATCTATTTATGATTTACTTTGAAAATCTTAAAATTAATAGGTAATCCAATTGTCGAACTCTCTATCATAATTCAATGAATATGTATGCTCATGCACACCGTCTAGTCTATTATCTCAAATTTGTAAAGGACACTAAATACAATAGTGATAATTTTAAATTGTAATTGTATCAGTAATCTTATTTTCTGTTTGATGATAATACAAGGGAGCAAGGATTCATTTCATCCACAGCATGTCATGCCGTGTACTTCTTCTTGATTCAGTCACTGATAGGCCTACTACAAGTGAAGTCTCAAGGCAAAGATATCGATTCTCCCTTCAAAGCACATCCTGCAAAAATGGGAACTTCCGTGACGGCCATATGCATGTATGCCTCAGCGGTGCTAGTGAAGACAAACGTGCAAAAGCATCATGGAAGCTACTCTCTGATCTGCAAAAACCTCATTCTCATCTGTGGAGTTCTATCTCCGGTCTCACTCCTGTCGGTCTTCGTTCCAAACTGGCTCAGCTGGTTCATGTTCATCGCATGGGCCTTCTTGTCGACAACAGTGGGATGCAAGTTATTTCAGCATATCTGCCAAAGACTTTACCAAAAGAGTATACATGCAATTTGTCAAACAATCAACATGTTTAGAAAATTTATGAGAAGCCAACTGATGGAGCAGCAACATTTTCTTGTCTAAATTTTGATAGCTTCACTTTTGTGGCAGCAATAAGTTGGCAATTAATAGTCCTATTCTAATTAAATTCGAATGACTCGTGAACAAATGTGCAAGAGATTATTTTTGGCTTATATAATTGTACACTACATTCTTGTTTGTGATGGATATGTAGCCATATAAATATTTTTGAGATGGATAATACTTGTCACTGTCCTAATTGCAAATAATGTTTTGAGTTACTTTTGTGCACAATCTTAACTCATTTGTGCTTATGCAATATTTATAACAATTTGTTTTGAAACACTACACAATCACAATTTTGTAGTGTGTATATATATATATATATATTTTATTTTTGCACCAACAAAGAGACTAGAAAGAAGAGGTAACAATATACCGGGGGAAGGGTATTTAACAATTATGAAAGTCATATGTTCCACTATAATTTTGTAATATATCAAACACTATACAATCAGAGCTTTCACAAACATCTTAAATAAGGATATAATACGGTGTAAAATGAATAGCGTTAGACATTAAAAAAAGAAATGAGAATAACAAATTCACGTAGCAAAAGTGAAAATGTAAAAATGGATGATAGAGTAATTGAAATTTAAATTGACATGATAAATTAAGTATAACTTTTGTTTGTTTCTAAGGTTAAGGAGAGTAGAGAAAAATGGTATGAACATACCAATAAGAAAAAAAAAAAAAAAATTATATAAAAGGTAGGAGGTAGAGAAAATCAATTTATATGAGATTGAAACAAACATCTCCCCTAATTTGCCAAAAAAAAAACCTCTTCAAATCACCAGACAACCAGTGCAAGTTCATGTATGATTTGCCCTTTCATAATAGTAGGGAGTAATATATATATATATATATATATAATTTTTTTATTTTTTTTATTTTTTTTTTGGGGCATATAGTACATAAAATTGACTTGGAGCTTTTGTATAATTTGTCTATGTGTGTTACCTACAATCCGCGATTTATTTGCTTAATACAACATTTCTACTATCTTCTTGTCCGGTCACCTCTGCAAGTACCACCGTGAACAAAAATGCACAAACCAAACCCTAAATTTCCGTACAATTTGAACAGACCACTTTCAACAGACACGGTGATGGATTCAAAGCAACTCATCGACTCTCTCACCGCACACATCTCTCTATACCACTCATCTTCTCATTCGCTCTCTACAAATCCTAACCCTAACCCTAGGTCTTCCATTCTCAAATGGTTCTCATCTCTCACCGTCCATCAACGCCAAGCCCACCTCACCACCGTTGATCCAAACTTCATCCAAATTCTCCTCCAAATGCAAGGCAAGCACCGATCAGATGGTCACGGTTTCTTCATCATCCTCCCTGATCTACCCTCTGGCGACCGCCCGTGTCTTCCTACTCTCTGTTTTCGGAGGTCTCACGGCCTCTTAGCTCGAGTTAGCGGGTCAAATGAGTCCGATAGGATGATTTATGAGGCAATTCGGTTTTTCAATTCGAGAGAAGGGGAGAGTGTTGCGGATTGTTCGTGTAACTCGAATTGCCTCGATTCCATGACTGTGTGTGAAGAGTTTGTTGTAAACGTGGATCGGTTTGTTGGAGTGATGGATGCGGTGTCAAATGGGGGATTTTTGAGGGGGGAGGAAAGTGGGTTGGGTTCGGATTGGGTTGAATTGGAGTGGTTGAAGGCGAAAGGGTATTACAGTATCCAGGCTTTCGTGGCGAACAGGTTGGAGGTGGCCTTGCGATTGTCGTGGTTGAATTCTAATAATGGAAAGAAGAGGGGGGTCAAATTGAAAGAGAAGGCTGCCGCTGCGGGCATGACAGCAAATGTGTTTTGGAGGAAGAAGGGGTGTATTGACTGGTGGAGAAAGTTGGATGTCGAAATGAGGAGAAAAGTCTTTACTACAGTCTTGGGAAAAGCGGCAAAATCTCTGGTACTCTTGGAAACTTGTATTCTTGTGGTAGTTTGCGTTGCGTTCAATTATCGGATACAACATTCCCAACATTTGTATATAATGTGGTACAAAATGCCAATGAGTTTCATATTGCTTGAAAATGGGGCAGCAAAATGCATTGTTTTTAATTCCTAAAGTCGCTTGTTTTAGTTGACCAGAGTTTCTAAAAGAAATGGTATCATTTAAGTGCTAATGCAGATACTTGTGCAAAGGAACTTGGAACAGTCCATGAGAACGAAGGGTAGGTGATTAAACAAATCCATGTGGAGATGTGTTGCAATTCGGTCCTATTACACTTGGGGTTTAAGTTGAAGTGTTTCAAACCAGCCGTAGGTGTCTAATGCTGTTCTCTTCTACTCCTGTTATCCTGTTTGGTTTGGGTAGCTTTGTCATCTGGCTTAGTTGTTGATTTAGATTAGAATGAATTGATAGGTTATACACCTTTATTGGACCAAAAGAATCCGTTCAAGTATCTATTTGGTTAAGCCATCATGTAGATGAAAACCAATGAAATTGTATGAAAAGATTATTGTGTGATTATGCTTATTGTGGATATTAGGCAGCTGCTTTATAATTCTTCACCCTTTTAAAATAGGGATGTTACCCAATTCTGGTCCCGCTACAGGGTTCTGGTAAGTAGGATTGGTATTTCACAGAGTAGCAGCTTGAGACTCAAATTTGCACCAATGACACTGATTTTCAAGTGTTACTGCTGAACCAGGCAATAACCCTCACTCCCCTCCCCTTTCTCCCCCTAAAGGAAAAGAAAGAAATACACTGTGCTAGGTGTGATTCAATTATGTAATTCTGTGTTGTCACATCTCAAAGAAGTTAAATGACATAAGATTATTATATGATAAATCTATGGGGTTCAACGTTCTTCGTCTTGGCTTAATTGCAACTTTTGCATCTCTCTTGACTAAGATTATGAATGTGGATGCCAACAATGATCTGGAACTTTAAAATTAATACATTGAGGATTTTGCTAATGTATAAAAGGAAGTGTGCAAGTGGAGTATGTGAAATGCATGTACTTTGTCGAAGGTTGAGCCCCACATAAGACTATACAAGTGAGGTTTTGTAGGTCATTTCTCAAAGAGCTACATATGACACCTACGGGTAAACATTTCTACGAAGTTAAGAGTATACTAAATCTAATTAGAAAATCAATTGCCTAGTGTGATTCCAATTAGTTAAAGGTGTTGAGAAAGGTAGATCTGCTGCAAACCTAAAATTTGACATCATTTATGCTAAGTTGTTCTCCCTAAGTCAGGACTTGTATTATTCAGGAAAAAAAGTTACATTTGGTAGCAGTCCGAGCTTTTACTATTGCACTAAACAATAGCCTCTAAAACAAAATCTACTATTAATTAGAATCTCATCTATACTTCAAAATTGCCCGAATCAGTCATTTAGAATCCTTGATTTAAATGAAACATTTTGCGTACAATGTTCTTGTGGAATAATATATGCTCGCTAGAGGCTGTATGTGACATGGACATTCATTTATCACTACCCGCCTCACTAGAATTAATTAATCTTATACAAATGGCCTAAATTAGTTTGATTGTCTTACTTTTGTTAAGAGACTTTCTCATTGGGGTTTGTATAGGATTTGGCTTTTTAACTATAGATGAGTTCTGAAGTATTTATGTTAAGGTTCTTAATCATGGATTTGGCTATCCATGTATTGGTATTGATGTCAATATAGGATTTTTTTTTGGAAAATATTTCATATTGATAGATCCTAGAAATTATGAGAAATTTTTGAATCATTGAATGGGATTATGAAACATATTAATGAACACTTAGATTGAATATTCAATTTGAACATAATATATGTATATATATGTATCTATATATTAGTTGGTAAAATGTGGTATTTTGTTACAATTGAATTTAATGGATATTAGCACACAAAAATGTTATATTGTATCAGGATTTAATATTGCTGCGCAAGAGAACTCTAGTAGTTTTGGTAATTTTGGGCTAATAAGTTTGAAAGGGGCAGCATTGTATCCAAAGTAGATCCTAGCCCCACTCAATGTGAATTGTGATGGATGGAACCAATGCATTTTAGACTTTTTACTCGTGCCAAACTTCCTTTCTTTCATTGGGGATCCACGTGCTTTAATTGTAAGTAGTGCTTTTTATTGTTATTGATCGTGCTGAGATTATCTTCCTGTGTGCTGTTAAAGAATCTTTCTACTTCGTCAAAAGTACATGCTTTTGCTCTTGAACTCAAACAGAAACCACAGTGTTTGCCTCGTATGAGAATTTTAACCTATTTATTTTTCCACTGCTTATTGTCCATGGAGTGTTTAATAGTGCACCAAGCTGGTTAGTTGTACTAGTTGCAGTGTGATGCATCACCATGAATTGCTAAGATCAATCATAACTTTATACCTTGCTAAAACACCTGCATGTACATAATCACAGATTTAAGAGAGAGAGGGTTCATACTGGTTGTTTTTTGTTTCAAAGAATTGTTAAAACTGCTGTTGTTGGTGGTTGTGTTTGGTCGAACAGAAAACCTTATGCTGTCAGCTAGAAGAAATTTTTAGGTGTAAGGAGAGATTCTTTTTAGAAGTTAATTGGAGAGACATGAAAAATGTTTCCGTGAGCTTCACCATGTAATATCCGTTGACATGATATGGAGTTTCAAGACAAATATATATATATATATATATATATATATTTTTCAGGAACTAGAATCAGTCACGACAAGTAAAACCTCACAAGTAACACCCACCATTCTTTTTCCATATTTTATTTTGTGCAAAAATATATTCTTCTTGCTCTATGTCAGTATGTTGCTTTGCAAGTGCAGCGATCTCTGTGTAATTTTTGGCAGCAATCCTTTGTCCCGTGGTATTTTCAGTTGTGTAGACGTCTGTAATGGCCTTAGTCGCTGTGATTATCTTTTTCAGTAGTTCTGCTTCCACCTTGCCTTTTCTGCCAAAGTTTCATCTCTCTCCCTCTCACTAATTTTTTTCTTAGTTCTCCTTTCATACGGACATATTTTAATTTTTCGTTGATAGAGCCGATGTGAGAAACAAACTAATTTTAAGGGGTGGGGCTACTTTTTATTTTTATTTTTAAATAGAAATAAAAAAAGATGGGGCCTTTTCTGGTTGACTTGAAGTAATAATGTCTTAATTTTGAAGGGGATTCAACCAATATGGCAATTGTGTTTTGGGCTGTGTTTTTTTTATTTTTTTTATTGCAATGTGGGTAACATGGACCTGTTTTTAAAGCTCAGTTATTTTTTGAATTGAACTCATAATAAATGGGGGGTACTTTGTTTTTATAATTTTAAAATAGAAAAGGATGGGGCTTCTTTCTGGTTATAATAGAGGAAGAAGGTCTGAACTTTGAAAGGGGTATCACCCAAGAGCAGCTACCGTGTTTAAGGCTATGATTTTCTAATTGGAATTTTACTTATTACAGTTAGTTTGAATTCAGTTAATTTCAAAATTAAATGAACTCATTAAAGCTTTGATTCAACGAATTCATGTTGGCTACATGAATCCTTCTTCCCTGATTGCTTTATCTAGAGCCATGCCACTGGTTAAATCCATGGTGATTATGTCCTTATTCCGATTTGGTAATTACAGCGAGTTCAGTGCTTGTGTTTTGTTAAGATCCTTAAGAGGAGTGATAATTTGTTTATTTATTTATTTATTATTATTATTATTATTATTATTATTTTGTGTGTGCGTGTGTGTTTTGAAAGGCTGCTGCTCTTTGGAGTAAGAATGTGAAAGATGCTGATGTATTTTGATCAAAGAGATGTTATATATATGTAAATATTCGGCAGAATTAAAGTGCATTTGGTGCAAGTACTATTTTTCGCCTCTTAATAGCTTGTTGACAATATCTGTTCCATGAATATCACCATTGAGCATGCTAAATATTAATTTGATCGGAGGTTAAACAGCCACAATTTGTTCAGTGTAAATATTAGTATTGTTTCAACTTTGCATTCATTGAAATGTGGGCTTGTAGAATGTGTTGGGATGCATGACAAGCATGATAGGTGTGCTTAGTCTAACTGTGGGTTTCACAATCTATTACACCCACAAACATTTTGGAGGTGCAAAAATTAGCAACTCTTTGTACCATGATTTACTCAAATCTTACTCTTTTGTCCGAGTGGGAAGAGGAATGGAGCAGAAAAAATTTGGTGAAACATACAACTTTTCCACTATTTGAAATTAAGAGGGATTGCCACTGTTAGAGATTCGGTAAGAGAATTTTGCACATATGATATTTGCACAAAATTATTATAAATTACCCTGATTGGCTCATTGCTGCATTGAAAGTCGGGAACTGTGAGCCTATTGAGAAGTTGGTTGGTCAATGTGTCAAAGCTGTGGGTTGCAAGCTTATAGATGTTTATAGGAAATAATCCTTTGATGGGGCTGCTGTTGTGTCCTTGGAGTTTGTACATTTTCCTCATTGTGGAGGTTTACTTCAATTAAATTTACTATTCTATATTAAAGTTTCAGCTTAAAACATTAATTTTGTATGCTGACTTCTGATCATCATAATGTTTCAGACGATTGAGATATTGAAGGGGGCAGATAATAGCTTGGATGATAAAATGTCGCTATTTAGTGCAGGAGCAGAACAACCATTGAAATATAACAGTACCATGTTATGTCAAAAGACCATCTGTACACACATAGGAACAGATGTATCCATTGATTTGACTTCCACTCCTGCTTCAAGTTCTGGAAAGCCTTCTTCATTTGTCAATGCAGTCAACGGTTTATTTGTTCTTCTTGATATTTTGGATTTATCATTAGCTTGTCAGCATAGTAAATATGATCAAGACAATCTATTCTTTAGTTCATTGGTTTCTGTCAGCACCATTTCAGATTGTATATTAAGGAAATTGCGAGGGTTACTCATGATTATTTCACTTGATTGTACAAAGCTTGAACTACTGGACGAGGGAGATCTGAAAGTCCCTCCAAAAAAGTCCAAAGAGAAGCCTTGTGCCAATGGCCGTAGGAAAAAAGGGAAGACCCGTTATATGAAAAGGCCCAATCCTGTTCCAAGATCTTCTGGAGATGATGAACTCCCACTTTATAAACTTCCCAAGGTACCATTCTTTTTATATATTGTATTTAGGAAGTCCCTCATATGTATTAATTATTTTGAGATCTAGTTTTAATTGCTTCAAAGGATATTTCAGGATTGTGGGTCTGGATTGGTCCATAAAGATAGTGAAGATGTAATTGGGTTGAACGGGTTTGCTTGCACACTTCAGGGGAAGGGTCTTGATAGAGGAACTCCTTTATCAGCAGTTGACATGGTTGTACTCGATATTCTATTTGGATCATATTCTTCATTTAGATTTAAATGGTTTATAACTGATTGACTGTCATCAGGAACACGACCAAGGGTCTATTAAAGGAAGTATCCAGAATTCTAAGAGGAAGAGTAGGAAAAAAAGCAATAAAAGTAGAAACTCTGGCTTAAATGATCCAGCTGAAGTTGGAAACTTCCAAAAAAAAGTCACAGAAATTTCTACTCCCTGTGAAATTACTTCGCAAGTTGAGGCCACAAACCCTGATTGGTTATCTGATAAGTCAATTGTTCAGTATGTGCCAAATGATATTTCAATTGGTAGTGAGAAAGACATGCTAGACACAAGTCCTAATAATTCCACCAGTGGGCCTATTAGGGAGGACAGCCTGGTCCAAAGCAGCCAAGAAGAATATTTTGATGATTCTACAGAATGCAGTCATACTGATTTCAAACGGTGTCACTCCTTGGACATAACAATAGATTATCACAGCATGTCCTCCAGAATAGGAACTGGAAGTTCTAGAATGGATTATAACGGAACTCCTCCTGCTTTGCCTTCAAATGAGGTTGATGGTTTTCTCGTCACTGAAGTGACCAACTGTCGTGCTGGACTTTTAAGTGAAATTGACAAAAAGTCCGTCTTTTCTGATGTTCTAACAAATTCAATTGGTCCAGAAGAAAAAATCTCCTTAACTGGGAAGCAAGAAAATGCAAGAAATTGTGATCCTGGGTCCATAAGTTCTTCAGGATGTCCTTCATTTGAGTGGCCTACTGTATCTTCTGTTCGTTTTCCATCTGTTAATTCACATCTCCCAGCTGCCACTGATAGATTGCATCTGGATGTTGGTCACAATTGGCATAATCATTTCCACCAATCCTTTATACAAACAGTGCATCAGTCAAGAAATCCTTCAATTGACAATGGGGGTAACCGGATTTTGTCCCGACCATTACCAATGAGTTTGGATTGGCCCCCAATGGTACGTAGTATCAATGGATTGGCTTCATCGGTGACATGTAGTTATGATTCTGGTTTTATCTTAAGGCGGCAGCCTTCTTTTCAGCAGGGTTTCACTGCTCAAAGCGTGCAGCCCGGAGGAATGACCAATGAGGATGAAAGAATGTACTCTGGAGATTTAACAGACTTGTCTGATCTACAAACTTCACAGGAACTAGTAGATGAACTTGACAACCACTGGATATCAGAGGAAGAGCTTGAGGTGCATGCAGTTTCTGGGATGGATTATAATCAATATTTTGGTGGGGGAGTGATGTACTGGAATCCTTCTGATCATCATGGGACCAGTTTTTCTCGTCCTCCTTCTCTTAGTTCAGATGATAGTTCTTGGGCTTGGCGTGACGCTGACATGAATAGGGCTGTTGATGATATGGTCGCATTCTCTTCATCTTACAGTACTAATGGTTTGACTTCTCCATCTGCCGCATCTTTTGTTTCTCCTTTTGATCCATTAGGACCAGCGCACCAGGCCCTTGGTTATGTTATAGCAGGTGGTGAAGTAAATGGAAAGGTGCTGCATACCCCATCTACAGTGACAGATGTAGCAGCAGATGAGAATACCTCCGGATCTTTGTCCAATTTGCCTGTTGATGGTGAAGTGAAGGCAGGAGATTCATTTCCTTACCCTGTTCTGCCACCAATTATCGTTCCGAATATATCACGGGACAGATCAAGGTCTGATTTTAGGCGTAGTCATGATCATAAAAGTCCATGTGTTCCTCCTAACAGGCGGGAGCAACCTCGGATTAAGCGGCCACCTTCACCTGTAGTGCTTTGTGTTCCACGTGCTCCTCGTCCTCCTCCACCCTCTCCGGTAGGTGACTCCAGAAAACACAGGGGATTTCCAACTGTTCGGTCTGGTAGCTCCAGCCCAAGGCAATGGGGTGTGAAAGGTTGGTTCCATGATGGAACTAACTTTGAGGAAGCTTGTGTGCGCATGGATGGTAGTGAAGTGGTTTGGCCCACGTGGAGAAATAAAAGCCTTCCAGCACATCCCATGATTCAGCCTTTATCAGGTGCTTTGCTGCAGGATCGGCTCATCGCAATCTCCCAGCTAACTCGTGATCAGGAACATGTAAGTACATTGTTTTAGCAATTCTGTTTCAATTTCACTTTTAGGGTTCTCAATTGCCCATTTCTTGCTGAAATTGTTAATTACAGCCTGATGTTTCATTGCTTCTGCAACCACCTGATTTACTGAACTGTTCTGCACGTAAGGCATCTCTCTCTCTGCTGCACAGCCTCCTTCATGATGAAATTGACTCCTTCTGCAAGCAGGTACAGTGTAGATTAAAGTGTGTTTTTCTCCTTCAATTTTTAATTTACTGCAGCTAAATTTAACTAGGAAAAAAAAAATAAATTTGCAGCCAAATTTTCCACTTCATGGCTTTTAAATCTTGTAACTTCTAGCATCCATGCAATTTACAAGATTGATAATTAATGTCACACAATGAAATTCAAGGTTGCTGCAGAGAATATGATTAGGAAGCCTTATGTTAATTGGGCTGTCAAGCGGGTTACAAGG
>JAOTQH010000060.1:4416262-4429079 GCA_025631255.1 Cornus kousa | reverse complement strand
ATATAAAGCAGGTGCATAAGAGTGACAGGGTCCACATTGAGGTAATGTTAGAGGAAAAGGGTAATACCAAAGTTAATGTGACTTAGAGTTAGTAAGGAAGGGTATGGTAATATGTGGTTGTACTGAGGCTATAGCCTTAGTTTAGATAAAGTGGAATGGAAAAATAGGATTTATGTCGTCCCAAGTAGTTGGGAAGAAGGCGTTGAGTTGAATATATAAATTAATCAGTCCTTTCCTTTTTTAGTGCTGGGAATGTAACTATTGTCATCTTTGGTATTACCGTAGCCTATTGTTGAATTAACAGTGCCAATTTTGCCTTCCAGCATGCTGCTAGGTATCTTGCGAATCAGGAATGGGTTAAAAATGATTCTCTCAAGACTGTTGAAAATACAGCTGTAATGCCTCTTACTTTGGAGCACTATTATTCTTTATTTCTTAGTATAATTTTTTTATCGTCATGCTTCATCTCATCTTGCTATTGCCTTTTCCTGCTTTCCAGATACCTATTATCATGCTTGTTGTGGAAGTTCCTAATGACCTTATTATCTCTGCTACTTCCAATGTACATGCAATTAAAGAGGAACCAGCTCAGGTGACTGGTGAACTGGCCGATCTTTTTCAGACTGATTTGGTTGGTTTAGAAAACTCTGCTCCTTCAAAACTTTCACAGATGGATAATGATAACGACAAGAATGTGAAATCAGTTCGTCTTGACATCAGTTTTAAGTCGCCATCCCACACAGGTTTCCAAACAACAGAACTGGTAGTTCTCTATCTTAAATTTAAAACTTCTTATTTTATAAGTTAACTATACAGTTCTGAGATCTGTCTTGACATTTTAACCCATTAGAGTTTCTGGCTAAATATAAATTATGTTTGTCTGGCTTGTACAGTTGTACTCTTTACCTCGTTAGGTAAAAATAATGGCAATGCAGAACATTGTTCTTTCTAGTGGGATGTGCAATATTTTGGGAGTGTTCTTGTGAAGCTGATAGAATTTTTAGAGCTAATCATAATTGTCATTAATGCGTACCCCTCTACTTTTTTTTTTCACTAATTATTTAGTGTTTGAGATATCATGTCTTCATGCATGTTTGTTTTGTGTTAACCTTTTTTGCGCTTCAAATTTGTATCCAGGTTAAGGAGCTCACTGAGCAATTTCCTGCTGCTACGCCCCTTGCTCTGGTATTAAAGCAGTTCTTGTCAGATCGTAGCCTGGACCAATCCTATTCAGGTGGCTTAAGTTCATATTGTCTGGTGAGTAGTGATGCATTATTTAATTTGATGGTTCAGTAACTAGCTTTCTACATGGGAGTACTATTGGTGAAGAGTTCTATAGATACTTGGTGTTCTATGATTAAGTATTAAATTTGTTAATGGTTGTTTGCTGTTTGCTGTTCACAATGCCATATAAGAAAAATGCTTCAACAAAGCTCATGTATAATAATGTGAAAGAAATGGCTGGGGTACCCTGTATCATTGAGTTCTTAAATTGAAAAATAATATATTTCTGATACCAATATACTATGCTAAAGTTCACTCAGGCTCACTTTCAGATGATTTCTTGTATAAGGTACATTATTTAGTTCAAGTTTTGTATATATTTAAGGGAAAATTGCACTAAGCTCCCCTTGAGGTTCAGTCAAATTGCACCATGTTCCCCTCTTGTTTGACAAATTTCACTGACCTCCCTTGAGGTTTATATCTTTATAACACCGTGTCCCCCACCGTTAACGGCCGTTAATGGTTAGTGCGGTCAACGTTTGTAATCGCTGATGTAAGCAAATTTTATAGTTTAAAGTTCCTAAAGTGTTTTTTTAGTTGCTTTGTCAACCCATTCGAACCCATAACTTGCTCCGTTTCCCTGAACGTCTGCGATACATGTCCACAAACAAGGCAATAATACCTCATGGAAATCCAAACTAAAATGCAATCTAAATGGTAAATGTGTTTGCATGGCATATATGTAAAATTATGTATAACTTTTTTCCTGCATGGTTCTTTTGAAAAGAGCCTCAACGCTTCCTTCATCACGCTTATCCCCAAAAAGAGCCGAGCATGTGAGGCGAAGGACTTTAGACCAAATTAGTCTTGTTGGGGCGGTGTACAAAATTATTGCAAAAGTCTTAGCCATTCGGTTGAGGAGTGTTCTCGAAGGGGTGATTTCGGACTCCCAGAATGCTTTTGTTGGAGGGCGTCAAATTTTGGATTCAGTTTTGATTGCTAGTGAATGCATTGAGGCTAGGGTGAGAAGTGGTATTCTGGGGGTTGTTTGCAAGCTGGATATTGAAAAGGCTTATGATCATATTTGGTGAAATTTTTTCATGTACTTGATGGAGAGAATGGGCTTCGGGCAAAAGCGGAGGGCCTGGATTTTTTATTTTTTTGGTATTTCGACGGCTTGGTTCTCTGTTTTAGTGAATGGATCCCCAGCTGATTTTTTTGCTAGTTCTCATGGTTTGAGGTAGGGGGACCCTCTCTCCCCATTCTTGTTTATTATCATCATGGAGGCTTTTAGCCGTCTGATGGGGAGGGCGGGTGAACTTGGGTTCATTCATGGGTTCTCAGTGGGTAGAGTTCCGTATGAGTTGGTCATCTTGCGGATGACACCATTGTCTTTTGTGATGCTAGTCTCCTTCAGTTGAGGTATTTACGGTGCGTGCTGGCCTGCTTCCAAGTTGTTTCTGGTTAAAGATTAACATTGTGAAAAGCGAGATTGTACCAGTTGGGGAGGCGGATGATATTCATGCCTTGGCTGATATTCTGGGGTGTGGTGTTGACTCTTTTCCGATCTCTTACTTGGGACTCCCTTTGGAAGCCTCGCCGAGGAGAGTTTCTGTTTGGGATCCGATTGTTGAGCTGTATGAAAGAGGTTTGCAGGTTGGAAGAAGCAATACTTGTCCAAAGGGGGGAGGGTTACTTTTACGAAAAGCACTTTCTCAAGTCTCCCGACCTACTATATGTCGCTATTTCCGATGCCTAAGACAGTTGTTTGATGACTTGATGTTATTCAAAGGAAGGTTCCCGCCGCGCCGGGGGGGGGGGGGGATGAGTTCAAGTACCACTTGGTTAACTGGGAGATGGTGTGTTCCCCTATTAATAAGGGGGGTTTGGGGATTCGAAGGTTGGATGTGTTTAATAAGGTAAGGCATTGTTGGGCAAGTGGTTGTGGAGGTTCGGGAGAGAGGTTCAAGCTTTGGAGGCGTGTTATAGCTTGTCATTACGGGGAGGGCGATGGAGGGTGGATTTCTAGGGAGGCTAGAATCCCAGCAGGTATGGGCTCTTAGAAACTTATCCATAGAGGTTGGGACGAATTCTCTAAACGTATCCGGTTCAAAGTTTGAAGTGGGAGTAATGTCAAGTTTTGGGAAGACAGATAGTGTGGGAATTCAGATTTAGCTAGTAGATTCCCTTGTCTTTGCCGGATTGTTGTGGCTAGAGATGCAGTGGTCGCGGACTATTATCGTCTTGATAATGCCTGGGAGGGTGACTTGGGATGTGCAGTTCCGTAAACAGTTTCATGATTGGGAACTTTTGGAGGTTACAAACTTCTTAGCATTCATTTATAGAGAGGTGGTGCTTGGGGTGGGCATGGACGAGATGCTGTAGGTGGGAACCCCGAGAGAAGAGTTCGAGGTCAAGTCCTTTTACAAATGCATGTTGGAGCGCCCTAGCCTTATGTTTCCATGGAAAGCCATTTGGAGGACGAAAGCTCCACTGAAGGTGGCATTCTTCTTGTGGACTGTCGCCTTGGGAAGCATCCTTACTATTGATAATCTTAGAAAAAGAAATCATATTGTGGTTAACAGGTGTTTCATGTGCAAGAAGATGGGGGAATCTGTTAACCATCTCCTTATTCATTGCTCAGTGGCCAGGGATGTTTGGGCTGTTTTTGGTTGCGTTTGGTCTTCCATGGGTGTTCCCAGAATCCATAGTCAACTTGTTAGAGACTTGGAAAGGGTGTACAATGGAGAGCCGAGTCAGAGATGCTTGGAGGGCCACTCCCCTTTGTATTTGGTGGGGTCTATGGCGCGAAAGAAATAGGAGATACTTTGAAGGAGAAGAGTCTCCCATTTGGCCTATTAAATACAATATACTTATTTATTTTTTTTGGGTATATGGGCGGGATTGTAATTCAATGGATAGTCTTTTGGATTTTGTGGATAGCTTAAAGCTATAGGGTTGATTTTGGTCAGCTGTTGTCTTCTTTGGGAACGCTCCCCCTTTTGAGCTACTTTGTACCATCTCATCCTCTTTCTATATATATCCTGGATCATCACTCCCTCATTCTCCCACCACCATACCTACCATTGATGATGGGAAATTCAAGATGTCTCTCTTCTGGATCTTATTCTCTTCTCTCTAACTTCTTTTGTTGCCAATTAAAATCGAACACTAAAATAGAGAGACCCAATTAGAAAGAGAGGGATATTATCATACATATGCGTTTATGTTGCATACATTGATTCTATTCTCTGCTATCTTACTTTTCTTTTGATGGTCAGCTAAAATTAAACACTAAAAGAGAGACCCAATTAGACAAAGTGAGATGATTATATATTTATGGATGTATATAATTATATATGTATAATTGTCAACAGTGTTGTGTACACATGTATAAACAATAAATTGATCCATTTCTCTCTCCACCAACAGATCATCAAATCTCTCTGTCTTTCCCTTTCTCCGATCATATGACATACTACCACAACCATTTGCCAAATGATTAAGGAGGTGGTCGAATCTGGATCCCATCGAAATTCCCACAAGCTTTCTGTCAAAAGATGATACAAGAGCGTTGAGAGTGACAGAGTGCTACATGCGAGAGGTCAGTGACGCTTTTGTCAAAGAATGAGAATAAGAAGAGAGAACTTTCATTTTATCAGATGGTTTATTCATAGTATATGCAAAGTCCCGTATTTGACCTGTTGGGCTGCTGGTCATCGACGCCGTTAATGGCAGTGGATCAGTAGTAGAAGGGTGAACCAGCGTTGGGATACAAATGGGTAGTTGTCTTTTCATTTTGCTTTGTTTATGTGCTAAAAAAAAATATTAAAAAATGAGGACAAATAAGTAATTTCACTGCTTCTGTTAACACCGTCCACCCGACAACTCTGACAGGGGAGGCCATTGTAATTTGTCAAACAAGAGGGGAACACGGTGTAATTTGACTGAACCTCAGGGGAGGTCATTTTAATTTCCCTATATTTAAACCTAAAAAACTGAGTACTTAAACTGATATCAGCAACTGGTTAATCCCATTGAGAACTAGTTCTGTAAAGAAAAACCAAACTACTCAAGCTCGACCCAGATTTGACTTGTAAATGTTTGTTTGAGCTTGTTTACTTAGGTCGTTGAGATAAACGTGAGACTAAAATGTAAGTTTGTCACAGAATAAGTTCAGTTATATCTGCAATGTACTTGGCTGTAATGGCTTGTTATTACATTTTTTTTTTTTTTTTGTAATTCTTGGGCCAATCCAATTTGGTCACTTTGTAATTTATTATTACTAAAATTGGCTTTTGTCTTTTATGATGGTTTCTAATTCGTAAAATGAGGTGATCTTTAGTACATGGAGGAGCATTGACCTGCTATGACATTATTGTGTCAGTTAGTTTTATCATTTATTCGCAATACCATATACAAAAATATTTTAGAAGCTGTTTCCCTTTCTATTATTATTATTATTATTTTTTTAATACAAAAATATTTTAGAAGCTGTTTCCCTTTCTATTATTATTATTATTATTATTATTTAAAAAAAAAAAAAAAAATCTGTAGTGAAAATTTTCACTGGATAGAAAAATAACTAGGCTGAAATTCAACTTTGGGTTTCCGTAACCACCTATATCAACGTCAATTGGCGTATTTCAAACTTTTGAGCCAAACCAAGTATTCAGCAAGCATTTTCGGGCCAAGCTTGTACTTGATCGGCTCAATCATGACTTCTTACCTGGTGAAGGCTGTCCTTTACTTAACCAAACTTGGCTGATACACCGCCAACGATATTTTCTATACTATAATATCAAGTAAAGCTTGAAAGAACTTCTTAAAGCTAGGGTAAATTAGTGACTTGAATTTTTGACAGTCGTTGAACATCTACTTGGCCCAAAAGTTTAATTTATTATGTAATGGTGCAACAATGTAAATAAAGCTCACTCATGCTCCTTCCCTCATGTGGGAACCCCCTGTAGCACATTGAGAGGTAGATAAACAGCAAAAGGAGAGGCTCAGACCAAGACTCTCTAGACCAAAAGTCTAATACCTCATTAAACAGTTACTTGCCTAGAATAAGCTACATACTCCCTCACCCACCTCCATGTATGTGAAGAGTTGGACTGGTAGAGTTCAGTGCACGCACATTGAAATTATTGAGAACAAATGCAAATGGACAAATATGGAACCCAGGATGTGTTTTCACATTTAATTGTTTTGGGGGGTGATGCTGTTGTCACATTGTTCCTTGTAAACCAGGAGGTAAATAACTGTCATTGAGGTTTTGCATCTGTCAACCTTATTATTTTGTCTCCTTTCACAGATATTACTGATTACACGTTTTCTTCAGCATGAGCATCACCTTGGCCGGCCTATTAACCAAGTAAGTTATTGAACCTCAATTTTATCAGGTTCCGACTTTGGATTGTTTGAATGCTTATGTAATCATCTTTTATTTCACAAGTGTACACCTGTGTTATGATGTTCATATGAAATGGCATAGTCCATACCATGTCCATGTCATTTTATGTCTGATATAGGTACGATACAATTTGATTTTTTTTTTCCTAGTTGGGTACTCACACACACATGCCTTCACAGAGGCTCAAACCCCTGACCTCTCTTTGAGAAGTAGGGGCTTGGTGCCGCTAGACCACTGGCCTGTTGGTACAATTTGAAACATTAAACGTTTGGGGTGGATAATTAGGAGCATTTTATACTCTAGCTTCCTCGAGGAAATAGTTTTGACTTTTGTTATCTCTTACTAATTAGGTGTTTTAACTATCAGGCGCAAAGAATGTTTTTCTTCATTGAGATTTGGAGGAAGTAATATAGTGCCACCACTAAGGTTCATACTGTGAAAAGTAAAGAGGAGTTTAAACTAATGACAGCTCTCTATGAACTGAGGTGATTTTGAGAGCTGATTCCAGATGATTAGTGCTCTGTTAGTATTTTTTGTATACATATACTTAGGTAAGCTGACCGCATGCTCTTTATAAAACAACAAATTGTTTGATTATAGTTTTTTTGCTCTGTGCGCTGGTCTAATGGCAGGGGAATACTTTTTGAGTTGTGTCAACAAACTAAACACCATATGAGGAATTTGAGGTAAAAAATTCAAGCTTGTTTGCAGTACTTCCTTGGTATAGGAATATTAAGAAGTTTCTAGTTTCCGAAGGATGAATATACTTGAACTTCCAAAGGAGACTCTAATTCTTGGTTGATATTCTTAACTGTAATTCTAGTTTTTGTGATCCCATCTTTCTTGTGCTTTATGGTCAACGGTTCCAAATCACTGGATCGTGCATCCTTGACGAAATCAGTTTGTGAAGTCTAATGCTCACTAGTCCAAAGATTTTTTGAGTTGTGGAAAATGAGGGTGGTTAATCTTTTGCAGGACTAGTGAAGAGGGTAAAGCCATCTTCTAATGTGTGGCACATGCCTTGCAATTTTGTAGATGGTAAGAGTAAAAGAAAATGGTCGAAGCTCTTAATTTTAATTTTAGCATATAGACTAAGAAGCATGGATACGGATACGGACATGGGCACGGGCACTACGCCGACACGTCAAATTCTAAAAAAGTAGGATACGGATACGGCGTGGACACGGCTATAATATAAATATGTTTTTATTTATATATCTATTGAATAACAATTATAGAACTTTAATTAATTTTTAAATTTATACTAAAGTTATATAAGTTATAAGATGACACTATTCGAATATAAAAAAGAATAGGGTTAATTACACCTAGACCCCCTCAGGTTTGGCCAAATATCACATTGAAACACCTTTTGAAAATTAGTATCACTCACATTACAAACGTTTGGTCCGTTTTTCACTCACAGCCCAAAAGTTACTTTTCAGTTGTGTCAGACCACTTTTTGCATGTAAAAATACATTATTACCCCTTTGACTTTGTCTTGATTCACTGAAAGGTTTTTTGATGTTTAAAAAGACATTTCTATCCCTTTTCTTCTTCTTCTCTTACTACTTCTGTTATCACATCAAATAATGGCAAATAGCTCAATTTGTTCATACTAAAATTCCACAGCTTTAACCCCCAGTCTCTCCACAACCTGTCACGAACCCATTTGGAATTTCAGTTAAATAGTTGTTGGAGAAATCAATAGACCGCAAGGTATCAATCTGACAAAGAACAGGCATAAAATCAGAGGTAGGGAGAGAGAGGAACTTGGGCAATGAAGGAGTTTACTTTCTAGTGCTGCAGACCCATGAGACAATCTCATCCTCTTTGGGTAAACAGACATGCACCAGACCGATATACCTATTCAACCAATTACCATCTCGGGAGAATAAAAACTTTGATTAATGTGACACTATTTAGGCAGAATGAGAGTGTTTTGAGATGTGAATCAACAAAACCTTAACTTTAATACCAAACTGAAGTATTGATTGGCCAAACAAAGGAGCACAAGTATATATGAAATTCTATGAAAAGTTTTACATATGAAATAGTTACTGCACATATTAGGAGGGATAAGTAAGGACCTGAACTTGAACCTTAATTTTGACCAATTCAAATATTGATGCGAGCATGTCAAGTTTATGATTACTGTAAATCATACTCTTATGTGACCCCTTGAATGCGCACATGGTCCCATTTGAATTAATCCCACCAGCACCAACTTTTCAAATCTTCAATTCCATTCCCATCTTTCCATCTTTTGTCCCGCTGGAAACCATCCCCAGTTGTTACCCAAACGCACCCTAATTCCTACTACCCCTTTTATGGCTTCTCCGGCAATTGCTCCGTCGTCGATTACCAGAACATCACTTTGTTCTGATCGTGAAATTGAGTTGTTCTCCCATCATTATGAGAGAGAGACGAGTGGGTAAGTGAGATAATTAATGAGGGCAAAATAGTCTTTTAGATTGCTGATATTTTATAATATAAAATATTAAAAAATTAGGGGCAAATATGTCTTTTGGCGTGATTTTAACGGTGTTAATGACGGAAAGTAGGGGTGCACAAAAGAACCGAAATCGGAACTGTGAGAACCGGAACCGTTTTTTTCGGTTCTCACGGTTCCGGTTCCGAATTTAAGAACCGTGGACATACGGTTCCGGTTCCGGTTCCAGCCCGTGGGAACCGGTAAGAACTGGAACCGTATGTGTGTGTATATATATATATATATTATATATGTATTATATATTTAATTTTATACTAAAAAAGGAAGTAAAGATAAGTCGCTGGACCTGAAAAAAAACATATTTTTTTAGTTTTTTGCCCTAAATGTCTCACTCTCTCAGTCCTCGCCAGTCGCCTCCTCTCAAATTCTCAATCTCTCTTGATCTCATCTTAGGGTTTGACGAAGCGGTGAAAACAAAGGTAAGAAGTGGTTGCTTCCTCCTCGTGGTCCTGATGATAAGATCCGTTGCAAGAGATCCCACTTGAACATGTGGATAACGAGGGTTGAGGAGGAGGGCCCATGTACTCATCATGATGATCATCAATACTACTACTGCTGCTGTCTTCCTTGCTGAAACCTCTCATCTTTTTAACCTTAACTTTGTTGGTGTTAGGGAGGAGAGTTTTGAGGCTACGATTTTTATTGGATTTCCTTTTCTTCTGATATATGCGACACACAACCCAATCTTCCTTTTTCATTCTAACTCCACTTTGCACACATATATATATATGTGATATTCAGAAACATGATATATACATCAAAATTAACCACATACATACATGTACATAGATATATATATATATATATATATATATATTGGGTACCTTTGATGATTGATTAGGGGTGGTCTGAGAGGGAAAGGGCACAAGGTGAAATTGATGCATGACCCAAGTGGTTGGAATTGGTTGATTCCCAACTGCTACTGTATGGTAGAAATGCGATCGCAGATCTGCGAGCATCGGCGACGAAGCTCTCAAGCTCATCTCTTTCCGATGCCGAAACCTAACACGTCTGAAGCTCTGTGCTTGCCGAGAGTTAACGGTTCCATACTATACGGTTCCGGTTCTGGTTCCGTTTTTAAGGAACCGTTGTGAACGGTTCCGGTTCCGACCGGAACTGTGAGAACCGGAACCGTGTGCACCCCTAACGGAAAGTAAAATTAGACCTAAGTGATAGTAATTTTTGAAAGGTGTTTCAATATGATATTTGGCCAACCTGAGGGGGTGTTAGTGACATTAACTCAAAAGAATATGTTAGATTATATATGATATTGCTATCGTATTGTGGGGGTTCTTTACTATGATTCAATTGTACATAATAATGGTGATATCAAAGACACACATCTGAGGGACCCAGATGGTACATTTAGGAGGAAGGAGGAGGAGAAACATACTAGCCAATTGAAGTGATGGTGAAGGTAGAAATGTCTTTTACCTCTTGTGATACTTAAGGTTATCAGTCCTCACTCTATGGATGCATGAGAGTCCTATTGATAGCCTTAGACTATTGGGTAGCACCTAGTGGTTCATTCTCGAGACTACCTAGGTCTTTACCTACCCTGGTAAGGCAATCATGACCATTTTAGGTCTATAGGGTCAGAATAGTCTTTCGGCCATGCCATCATTTGGCATGGCATGTTAATTCTACATCAGCAATAAATGCACCCATCCCTTCTAAGATGGTGGTAGCTAGGAGCATTTAATGTGATTAGTAGGGTTTCGGTCGAGGCACGCTGTTCACTATCCCATTGGCTAGGTAAGTTCTAGCTTCTCATCCTCCACTCCAAAGGTCCTTCCGAGTCCCAAGATGAAGATTCGCGATCCCTCAAGACTATCCTACCTTTGTCTCGCTCTGGTGTTGTGCTTCTTGTTTGCAGGTGAAGTTCTTTTTGAGAGTGCTTTCGTAAGGTTCATGCTTGCGGGCCTATCCTTTGGCACGAGAGTCCCCTAGTTGGAATGTGGTTATCCTCGAGGTACCCCTAGAGGACCCTTCTTTGGCCTTTCGACCATGAGGAGCTATCATGCTAGCAGGACCTACCTTGGTGCCACGTTGATGGCACGTGGGCTCCCTTATTTTGTGGGGACCTTACCCTTACACCTATCTTGTCATTGTAGTTATGTTTTTGTTTCTTAGAGGTTGAACACATTCATGTTTGTTCATGCTATCTTCAGGACCGTCATGTGTTTGTTTTATATAAGACAGAGTGTAGGATGTGTTGATCTAGTGTCCGGAATGTGTTGAGTCTGTTGACCAAGTATCTAAGATGTGTTGGTTAAGTGTCCAAAATAATAAAATATATTTTTTAAATAACGGACATGACCATGAAGTATTGGACACGTGTTTAGGAGTGGCCATGGAGTGTCGGACACGGACACCGACACGACACCTCATAGAAGTGTCCATGCTTCTTAGCATATAGATATCAAGTGGAGTGCACATGTGTGTTTATATGTACAGTTTGTCCATGTATGTCTGCATGCATGTGTCTTGGTTTCAATTTTATGAAAAGAAATTTCAAATTCTTGCTGGCTTGGTTATTGATAAGAACTTTTACTTTTATTGTTGTGCATCTGCAAAAACATTTTGTTTTTTTGTCTTGCTTGCAACATTAACATCTTCTTATTCCTTTTCTTCTTTTATTTATTTATTTATTATTATTTTTTCTGGTTGGTAGAATCTTGGAAGCTTGCTGATGGATTTTCTCTACTTCTTTGGGTGAGTTGAAGCCATTTATGAGATGGGTTCTCTGTTATGTATTGTTGACATGATTCCTAGTTTACTAGTAGTCCTCAATTGATTGTATTATTTTCAAATTCTGTCTTAAATCTCATGATTGCTATTAATCTGACTTGCCTGTGTAATCCAGGAATGTGTTTGATCCTCGCCAAATGCGTATTTCAGTGCAGGGAAGTGGGATTTATATAAATAGGGAACGAGGATATAGGTAACAGAAGCATCTTGTTGCTTTGTTTGTTAGAATTTGTGTTGTCGGAGGTCCTTGTAGATATTTCTCTTTATGCTTGATGATCTATCTTGTAGCATCGACCCAATATACATTGATGATCCTCTTTTCCCAACAAATAATGTGGGGCGAAATTGCTTCCGGATACATCAATGCATCAAGGTCAGTCTATAATCTTTATTGGATTATTACCAGCTTTGAAATTTTTTTTATTTAAAAGATAAGTTTTGCAAAGAAGTATGGATTTTTGTATAATAAAAAAAAAGGTTATTTGAACTCTGAAACTGATCAATGCAAATACTTCAGTGTGCAAAATATGTTAGCAATAAATGGGGATTTTTTTGGATTCCATATGAGGTGCAATTAGAACCTTTTGTAATCACTTATATTTTATTTTGAGTTGAGGGAATGTAGTGATTTCAAAATTTGCTGGAATGAGTTGTAGTTCTAGTCACTTTTTCTTTTTAAACCTAGTTTTGGTTTATGACTATCTTTTTCAGGTTAAGATAAGTTGGGTTTTTATTTAGATTCTTAACTGGTCTATACAAATTTTAACAGTTATTTATAGTTTTTTATTTTGAAGTCATAGTGATGCAGGGCAGATAGGCTTGTAGTTTCTTCAATTTAGGACCAGAAAGAAAGAGGGGGATGGGAATGAGACGATGAGATGAGGTTAGAAAAAAGAAGTTAGAAGGCAGATGAAGGG
>JAOTQH010000060.1:4362152-4373694 GCA_025631255.1 Cornus kousa | reverse complement strand
AAAGTTCAAGTGTATGCATTTAAATTCCAAGTTTTGCTTTTGAAATGCATTCTTTTCTAACTTTGTGGTTTAGCATATGATTTAGAGTAAATGTCATGTAATGAGGCCATGGGCCATTGTAATACATTTCAATATGTAAAGTACACTTGTTAGCATGTTTGTATTGCTTAAAATCATATTTTTGGTCCATATAATGTTGGGGTTTGAGACTTGAGTGAAGTCTCAACAATTCTTGTTCATAGTAGGCCTTTTTGCAGCATTTCGAGGTGTTTCAGTCAACGGAAACTCCATTTCAGTCGACCGATGTCAAATGGAATTGTCAATGCACAATAAAAACTCATTTTCAGTAGCCATTTTCACTGTTTGGGCCTATTTCGGTCGACCGATGATCCATTTTAGTCTACCGAAACAACCAACCCTTTAAAACTTGTTTTCAGCAGAGATTTTGTCCATCTCGGTCGTCCGATGGTTCATTTCGGTCGACTGAAATAACCCCTTTTCACCCAGCTTCCAGTTTGTGTTTCAGCACTGTTTCTCCGACTTCAAACGATCATAACTCCTTTGTTTTAAATCCAAATAGGGTGATTCTTGAGTCTAAATTCATGAATTTTGAGTCAAATTTCCAATGGTACCAATGTCATCCTCAGATTCCAATCACAGTGGGAGTTATTCATGTTTTAGTGAGAGGGTGTCAGTTTTTGCTTAAACCGGGAAAGGACATTTTGTGGGATTCTTGTTCAAAGTTCTTAGAACCTCTTGAAATATTATGAAATGATTAAATTAGGTTGTATTCACCTTGTTTGACTTGTTTAGAGTCAAGTTTCTCCTTTTAATTGTGAATTGACCATTTTGCCCCTTGGTTCACGAATTTGCCCTTTTTGACCTTTTGTTTCCGCTTTACAAGTGGGCCAGTGGTTGTAAATAACAATGGTATGTTATTGTTGAACAAACGCTTCGTGACAAATCGATAATAATGTCAAGCTAAGATGAAAATTTGATGGTTAAAGTTCCCCCACAGTGGGTGTGTAATTTACATACCCAAAAAAGAAAAGAAAAAACAGTTTGACTGCTCACTTTATAAAATATGATTCATCAGCTTATCACCATTTTTCTTCACCACTTAAAAAAGTAAAAATAATAGTGGGACAAATTTTAAAATATGCCGGTTGTAGTGCCCCTACTAAATCATGTTCTTAACTTAAAACAATTTAAGGTCTCGTGTTTATTTACATTTTTGTTATTTTTACCAAGTAAGGTTCCGTATGTTTCAACGTAAAATATTTCCAAGTAATTTAAATTCTGGCTTAAAGGGGGAGTTCTGGAGCCAAGATGAAAGCCTTCTCACGCTTGGGCCCTGACAAACAGCTTCATCCCCTTGGGATTATGCACCTACCATAAATAAGAAATTAATATCAGAATTAAAAGAATACCTTTCAGCAATTGAGCGAGCCTTTTCAACATCTGCCAAAGAGAGCATAAATTTTATGTAATCTATCTAGACACAGCTTTTACCTTCTAACCAATTTCTCAAATTCATCAGCAGAGCTTGGTATACTATCCTCCAATAGTCTTTCTTCAACAGCTCTAATTTTACGTTCCCTGAGTAACATTTTTTTTTTTTTTTTTCCATAAATGAGTAAAACATTTTCAATCTTATAGTAGATCGAAGATAACTAGATCTCAATTGACTGATAATGAACCGAAGTAAATAACAATATTACTTCTCTTCCCTGGCCTTCTTTTTTGCCCATCTCTTGTTCTTCTCATCCATTGTGTCTGTATATCAACATTTTCTTTATCCCGACGGTCTACAATTTCCAATTCAGAGTTCTCTGTATCATCAAGAGGTACTGCAAGTGGAAGAACGGAAGCCCTTGCTTCAACTTCAGCAGGAATTAGATGCTCCCTATTTTCACTTTCAAAACCCAAATTCATCAGGAACTCAGTGGCCATCATGAAACTATTTTTTTCAATGGCATCATCAGACCCTTGTGTTGAAGCTGCATAAATACCAGTGTCATCACTGAAATATGAATGATCCACATCTACCTGATGAACAATCTAGAAACAGAAGAATCAATACTAAGGTCTTCCATTGCTAAAGTAAAAGGCTAAGTTTTTCATACTGCCATAATTTCAAATTCTATCATTAAAGTTGCCCTTTTCATCATGTAACCCTTGTTATCAAACAGGTTACCAATTACAATTATCCATGAGTTACAACCAGTCTAGTCATCAGCAATAAAACACAACATGTTGGAAGTTAATTCAAATTTAACTTTGCTGATATCGTCAAAGTTATCTTGACGGTTAGAGTTTTTGAAATTAAAAAAAAAAATTGATAAGTTTAGATTGTTAGAGTTTAAATAATAATAGTTATTATTTAGATCACATTACATGTACGTTACATGTACGTACTGCCTATTTAAAGAGACTGATTGTAACCATATTGGTATCCCAAATCAATAAATACAATTTACGTGATTGTTTTCCTTTCACGTATATTTTTATTTTTGTCCTGTTGTTACGTATTGGTTCATCTCTAACCAAAAAGGCCAACACAACAATGGTAAACGATGCTTTAGAAAAGCTCCAAATATAATGTGTTTACCTTCAAAAATTTTGCTCTAACATTCTCCCCTGCTCTGTAATTTTTTTTTTTTTTTTTGATAAATAAGATCATCAGGTTATCAATGTTTTATTTCTCCCCTGCTCTGTATGTAATTTCATTGTTGTCTCAGAAAGCTCAGAAACATGGCATAACCCAACCTAGGCAAAGAAAGAATGCAACGGTAAACACAGAAGTCTATAATGAATATACTAAGAAACATTTTTCTGCCTGGTGATACCGAGTTTTGAGAATCAGCAATTCCATTCAAGATTGTTGAGTTTCGTGGTAAAATGTGTGATACAGTTCATTGATTGTCCGTGTCCAAATAAAGAACCATGTACTTCATTCATTCGTGGATGGAATGTCCACCGGGGCAATCCTTGTATTTGATTGATTACAACAAATTACTAAGAATTTCTCTTCTATGGTTTTACCCTTAATATACCAACGGACCACTAAGAATTAAATAAAGAAGCTTGTTTGGAAGCCATGCCCAGTCTCTCATCAAGGTCGGTGTTCTAATTTGCATTAATTTTAAGAGACAAGAAAGTTAATATAAGTGTAGAGAAGAGAACAAGAAAAATAATTCGAGTGTAGAGAACACTACAAGAGGCTGATGATATATTTAAACATTTGTGCACAGTTAAAAAAACACTCCCACTTCCTATCTTCTATCAGATGATGTGTTGAAAATTGGCATTCATTACTGTAATATATTATTTAGTTCGACCACAATTAGCTGCTAGCTGATTTGATGAAAGAATATGTAATATATTATTTAGTTTGACCACAATTAGCAAGGACGGACCTACCATACAAGCAACGGGGGCAATTGCCCCCTGAAATTTATTTTATAGTAATATATAGTGGTGCAAACCTCCTAGGGAAGGAGGGGACATTATAGTCTTCAAATTTTGGGGGCATGGCTTCCGATGGCAACTCCGTTCTTTTGCTACCTGGTTTGAACCATCTTTTCGATGGTTTATGCAAGGCTTAGTTTGGATACACAGGAAAGAAAAGAAAAGTAAGGTTTAAGAGTGAAAGGAAATTTATAATTTACATTCATATTTGGATAGATGGCAAAGGAAAGAAAGGAAAGCATAATATTTTTGTTTGGATAAAACAAAAATGAAAGGATAATAATCAAATTACTTATTACCATTTTGTATTTAATGTAAATAAAATAACTTGTTTTCAAAGCTTGAATTACTTATAATTTGGAAAGCTTGAATTAGCGTAACAATTAATTGTAAAATGAACAAGGAAGATGTAAAATGACAACTAATTATAAAATGAACATTAAAGATGTAAAATGGATGGCTTGAGAAAAGGACTTTTACTTTCAGAGATATTTAATGAAGCACTTAAAGAATAATTTTTATACCTTAAATATCAAATAATAATGTGAACTCAGTAAAATTGACAAATGCACATTAGGTAACACTAATAGAAAATGTAAAACTATTTACATAAAACTGAACTATCTTAAAAAAGAAAAATTATCATACTTTAAGTGAACCATAGATAATATTTAATAAAAGATAAATTTATGTGAACCAAGCAAATCCAATAGCTTTGCAAATGCGAGAGAAGAGGAGATAGAGAAGCTGCGCCCTAATATGATTGACCTAGGACTTGAATGTAATATGAATTTTGTGTATAGAATTTTAAAGGCTAATTTTGTCTTTAATGAAATTTTTACTTAAATTGCTTCATTTCCCCCTCAAATCTTTTCAAAATTGGATCAATATTACGGATTAAAGTAAAACTAGGCCCACACAATCCCTGTTTCGCCTAAGCTCTCTTTCACCGCTTTGCTTGGCAGGGTCTCGGCTCATTTAGTTGAGTTTACTCTAACTAAAAACGTGCAAGATTCAACAAAGGAATTAACTAAATTGACTTGATTTTTAAGTATTTTTAGATCTTCAAAACTTTTATATTATCTATCTTTTTGATGTACAACTTTTTGAAACATAAATTCATTATTTTGAGATATTCCTCTTGACAAATATTTTTTAGAAAATCAAATCCGATTTTTTTTTTTTTTTTTCTTTAGAGCTCACACATATATATACAAGAATGATTTAGTAATGTTATTCTATATCTCATCAGAATTGGAACATAATTGAAGATTCAAAAATCCCGAAAAATAAATCTATTTCTTCTGCATCAAATTCAGATTCAAATATGAATAATTTCATATTACACTTTGAAAGGATCAATGAACTTGTGTAGTGTTATTGATCTACCAGCAATCCTTCTACAAGGTTTAAGGCATAAGTCTTAAGTCAAGAGCTGTTGGACGAAAAGTCGCAAAGTCAGAGAGATTCCGCAGATTGAGTCTTGGTAGAGCAAACGGATGTGAACCTGAGTCAAAGTTCAGTGTATTTTGCTTCATACATGGTGGAACATTTGCGTTCGGGACAGCGCAAAAATCCTGGAGGTTTTTCAATTGGTTTCCTCAGTAAAATCCTAATGTCATCTTTCTAACTTTAGTTGTCTTACTTTTCAATATTTATATCTGTGAATGTTTAATTGATCATATTCTTGGGTAAATTAATCAATCAAAAATAATTTGGGCAAGCAGACCTAAAAATCGCATTTAGGTCATTTAGGAATTTAATCACAACTAAATAAACTAACAACTTCTGCACGGCGTAACTCACAAAGTGTTCCAAGACCAGCTTGGTCGGGGAGCTTTTGCAATCACATGGTGAGTACAACAGTACCAGTCACAACAAAGAAATATTCATTAGTATTGCTTAACTATTGAGAAACCGCTCTACTGTATTGCTTAAATCAGAGACTCTGAATGTCAATTTGAAGCCCGCCTCTGAAAGTATCTTGTTCTGCCTATAAAGGACACAAAGAAGCACTATATTAAAATTCTATCAAATAAAACCCCGGAATCATAAAAAATAAAAATAAAAGAAGAAATTACATAATCGCGGTAACTTTTCTGGCTAAGAAACCGATGTGAAACAAAAATGGAAGGACCAAAACAAAACAAATTGTCCTATGTACTTGTAAATGACCAAAGGAATCAAAGCAATATAAGGACTTGTAGGCATCATCAAATAAATTGTAGAACTTCCCCCATATGGCGAACATAAACCAACACAACAGTATGAGAAGCAAGCATTATAACAACTTACATTAGTTCGCTCTAACTGAAGATAAGCCTCATCAATAGCATCACCAGCCCTCTCAAATATTTCAAGTAACTGTAGCATATGTATGTATCATTGCCTCAAACTTTTTACATATTCGAGCCAAATCTGTGTGTTCCTTCTTGTACGTACATTAATTAACGAGTGTCCCAAGTTCAAGGCGGATGCATTGGTCCAATGTCATCCATCCAGTTTGATAAAATGTAAGTGAATCCTCCGTAACCATTTTCCCATCTACCATTAGTAGATCAGCAAGCTCAATGAGTTTGCCATCCCTGGCAAAATAGCGAATTACCGCCTTGATCCCTTCTGTATTATGCGCAAGCAACCTGTTGGTTTCCAATGCTTCTTTCTACCACAAGTGTTAAGTAAACCAAACAACATTAAAAATCCTTTGAACATTGCTCTGTACTTCAACTCTTCAACTCGCTCATCTGTAACCAAAATGCATCCTGCACGACCCACAAATGATTATTAGTGAAGAACTAACCATTTTCAAAGCAAATGCTTGAAAACTCAGTCTGTACGAGTTTACATTTTGATCCTAACAAAAGATTACTTGAGCACACATACATCAATCCACGAGACTTAATTTGAACAAAAGGAGAGAATACATTCAAGTCATCATCTAGTCGCAATGAACTGCAATGTTGTGCTAGAAGACTAGAAATTTCATGAATTCAAAAAAGGGGAGAGAGTACATTCATGTCACGGTAAGCTCCATCGTTGAAGAACAAATGCATGCAAATTACAGGCAAAACAAAGAACACACACAAGTCATTGTTTAAATGGGAAAACTTCTACTTTTGGCAAAGAAAATTCAACTTTTCTTGATAAGCCGCATTAAAATGGGTTCATCGGATGCTTGATCACAAGCCTTCAAGAAAGAAGCTTGTAAACAATTACCTCTTCCCACCAGATTTCAAGGCTTCACTTCACCACATCAAACTATGCCCGAAAGAAATGGCAATCCAAACTACAAAATTAAACTCATAGGGTTACGAACAAAAAACATCAGTTAGTGTATCCATGTGTATGCTTGTATTGTAGATGCAAAGGACTAGAGGAGAGAGATTAGCTTCAAATTCTCAAGGATATGAAAGTAATCCATACAGTGGCTCGGTACCGTCAATGGGCACTGTAACATAAAAAATTAATCAAGTTGATTAGGCAGAAAACAAACTTGTGAATCCATTACAAGATTAATCAAAATGCATGGTGGACGTTGGAAGACATATATTACATAGAAGCGTCGTCAAATATCTGGTTCAAAAGAATTTCAGCTCTACCACGCACTGTATGTTAGAGAAGCACATTATACTTATAATAAATACTTGCTTTAAGAATTTGTTCTAAATAAAAAATAAAAAATACAAACTTCCTGAATGTATTTTTCATCTCCCATTATGAATGTCAGCATTCCATTCCCCCATGGCAAACACATCATTGAACTTTCAATCAAAATGAAAACACCATCACCAATCAAAACGAAGAAACAGAAAAAGGGAAAATGAAAAATGAAAATTACATCTCAAGCGTTACAGATTATAGCTTATTACATACAATGGTAAGTGAGTAGGAGTAGAATCATTTCAAGAAAACCTATTTGACATGCCTTACCATAGTTGTGTTTTAGGTTCCCCAATTTCTTTTTTGATCCCGTACTGGATGATTTTTTTATTTTTTTTTTCATCTTTAGATATTGTGGATTTTCACCCTCCTACAATTTCAATACATTATGTAAAAAAATCACAGCTCTTCCTACAAACATAAAAAATCCATGTCATATGACTTGCCCAAAAAAAAATAAAAAATTTCATGCCACATAATATGGTGAAAATAAACATTTTATTTTACCCGAATCTACCATTGGATCATTAAATATTTGGAGAGTACCATGGCGAATGGGCTAAGGCTGCTCTTATTATTGCCTACAACACCACTTGACTACATTGCAACTTTTATAAAGCATAAATCAAAGTTTAAAAATCTAAACCTTTTTCTTCTTCCCTTTCTGATAAGTAAATAAAAATAAATAAACATTTCTTAGAACTGTAACAAACTCTAGTGCTCAAATACAAGTCAAATTATAAATCTAGCATTCGTTATAAACTACTGTAATAACAACTTTAGTGCTGTTGGTTCTATAGGAATTGTAAGAGAGTAATTTGGGCTTTCCTTCCCGGCAAATTATGATCCAAGAGAGACAAATAAATAATCCAAGGGGGTTGTTTGGAGTTTGAAATTTGGTTCTATATTTTCAACGTATTACGAATCCAAATTGTTTATGTAGCATTTAATGACTTCATTTTCTTCTTTTCGTATATTTGATATTCTGATAGTAATTTTTTATAATCTCTTTTTAAAACTAGGACTAACCTTCTTTAGGGTCTCAGTCATCGAATTCAACAAGTGAATTTTTTATTTTTTTAAAATTAATTAATTATTAATTAATTGAGTGGAACATTGGGCAATGTGGAGGAACAGCAAAGCAAGGTTAACATTTAAAATGAGTTTGTTCCATAATGATAACTGAATTCTCTTCCTCCAATCTTTTCTATTACATGTCATTTCACCTACTATATGTAAGTTTTTTAAGTCATTTTTAATAACCACATCCCATGTTAACTTTGGTCGCCCTCTCTTCTCTTACCTTCTGTCACAACTAATCTCTCTTGTTTGACCGGAACGTCTCTAAGTATCCGATGTATGCATCCAAACCATCTAAGCCTACCCTCTCTCATTTTCTCGCCAATGGGTGTTACACCTAATTTATCTCTCACACTTTCATTAATGAATCAACTAGTTCTTTGTAAAAATTCTATATATCATTTATACTTCTAAATTAGAATAATTATGATTAATAAAATAAATAATCCATTTTGCATGGGACAAACATGGGCCCTCTGTTCATCACTAACTCAAAATGGAAACATAAATTCTTCGACAACTGGCTATGCAACTGTCTGTGCAGCCTTCAATATTTGTTCAAGATTTCCCATGATGAAGCACACGAACTATATTTCGATTCCAGAAAGGTGCTTCTGTCACAAACTGTGTCATTACTTTCACTTTCGTAAGCAAAGATCAGAAGAGAGAGATGGGCAGAGAGATGCACATGGACATACACATTTATATGATATGCTTGTATTCAACATCCATTACATGCAACAACAGTAAGAGTTGTGAGCAGTAATGATTCAAGGCGGTAAATGAAGCTTACTTCTAAGGATGCACTCACTCGTCATGCCCAAAAGCTGCATACAAATGTCAATGATTTGCTGGGATTGCACTACTACAGACCAATTAAGATTGTGCTCGAACAATCAATGGTGGCACCATGGCTGTCAAGCAGGACCAAAGGAGAATGGCCATTACCATCGTCACTGAGGCTATCGTACATGTATTCAGCAGCTTATGATGAATCAATCTAAGAAATTATATTCATGATTATCTTGACGAGAATATGATTCTGAAACCAGAAAATGGAAATAAACAGTTATGTTTACATTATGTCTCCCACTGATGACCCTAAAACTGCAATGTTGAGTTCCTTACTGCAAGTAAGCAATCCGCCAAGTAATATGCACAACTCTTCTATCTTCTCTTGCCAATTACTTATATTATTTTTGTTTGAAGAACTCAGCCCACTGTTTTGGAGCAGACGGGTGAATAACAGATATGCGATGTACGAAATTTTTCTCACTAGTTGCAATTATGCTCGCAAGGGAGTAATTTTTCGCACACCAACCCTTTTCCAAAAGCCACATATGGAAATTGTATCTGGGCTTAATTCTTTTCTCTAAATCATAACACAGAAAGGCAGGAAATTCATCAAGTAACTGCAAAGATGATCCCACATCCTGGCAAAGGAAGTTCAATTTCTGTTCAAGAATTTCTGCCTTTTGGTTTAGAATCTTAGGCGATAAGCTTAACATCTTAGAAAGTTTTGAGAATTCAATCCCATTACGCAGAAGGCAATCGAAGCGTTCCTGCAGTTCGCCACCATTGCCGTTTACCCGATCTAGGACTTTTATGATAAATTTATTCTCTCCAAACCCGATACCGTGCAAGAAATTCAACTTGGTAAGGTAGTGATTTCGGTTTCTTGAAGATTCTATTTTATCCAAACCAGCTTTAAAATCACCATCCAAGTCTTCGTCAAACTTACTACCATCATAGCTACCTAACAAAAGATGATTCCCATTTTTCATCTTATTGAAGAACCATTCTTCTAGATCCAATGCTCTCATCACATGAGGCAAATTAACCATTTTGTTTCTTCCTAAAACGTGTGGATACTTTTGAGCAATAGATTTTAACTCTTCTGTTTTGATTCCACAGTGTTTTAGGAACCCCAACACTGAAATCACCCGATTCTCCAAATCAAAACCTAAAATTTCTGGTCTCTCAAGAAGGAACAAGGCAACCTCCTCCTTCCCCACACACAACCTACAAAAGAAATCCACCTTTCTGATCAAATCTTCCTCCGAGTATTCCATAAAAATGCTTTTGTTAATACCCATCAGTTCCCCAATCTTCCCCTTCTCACAATTTAAGTCATAAAACACCCGAATTTTCCTACAAATGTCATACCAAGCATCCAGATTATACTCCACAGAACTCATCAAATCAAAATCAATAAGAACCCTTTTCAAATCATCAAGAAACATGGCATATTTCCGACCCAGTTGACAGTCAGCACTTAACACCCGAGGGAAAACCAAGCAAATAGCAATTATCATTTCAGTTCTAAACCCGTAATCTTTAAACCCACTAAGCTTTCTACTCAACTCTGTAGAATCTATACCAAAAATCGACTTCTCTTCTTTATACAATTCTCCCAACCTGTTCCAAGGAAACCCAAAACCGGAAAGACCGTATGCCGCATTCAAAGTCCGCAAATCTTCCGATAAAAAGAACTTGTTCGCAGGCAAAAAACCATTAACTTCCTTATAATGAATGCCTATACTTTCATAGAAAAATTCAAATTCATTAATGGGGTGGTACCTGAGGAACCTCTGGAACGATCCGAGAAACGTGGCCCGCGATGAATAGACTTTGGCAATGATGTTGGCGAGGGAGAATGTGGAGTTCTTGCCAATGTGCTCGGCGAATGTGTAGGGTAAGTACCTGGTGCTGTGGAGGTAGTCCGTAAGGGCCTGTTGAGCGTCTTGGATGACTTCGCGTCTCCTGTTTCTTATTTTGGAGAGGCTTGGCAGTTGTGAGATCTTGGACGCAGAGGAGAAGTGCCGTGAAACAATGGTGTATGGGAACCAACTGCTGCTGGTGGTGGTGGCGCCGGCGCCGGCAGTGCGAAGGAGGTGCATTGTCTGGTTTCGGGTTCTAGGGTTTCAGTGTATGGTTTTACAGTAATTGGGGTTTGGACTTTTGACCGGTTTGGTGATTGGTGTGAGAATTGACCGGTTTTAAGTTACAAAAATGAAGCGTTAGACAAGTTAATCAAAGCTTAATGATTTTTTTTTTTTTTTGGTCATAAAGCTTAATGAATTCACCATGTTGGAACTAGGTGTGGGGTGGGACTTGGCCGGGTTGGGTGATCAGGTTAGCTAGCCCACACCAACGTGCGATTTTTTTTCGTTTCTTCAAGTCATCTCAAATTCTATCCTTCTATTTTTTTTCTTTTATTTTTTTTATTACTATATATATCATATTTATATATGTACATCCATCAGGGTGACAAATTGACGGGTTGGATCGGGGTTGGATCGAATATGGGGGTCATGACCCATATTCAACC
>JAOTQH010000060.1:4326249-4339856 GCA_025631255.1 Cornus kousa | reverse complement strand
ACACACTTTAAAACATAAACATTATTATTATTATTATTATTATTTTCTTTCTAAAATAACATTTTTAATTAATCATTCAAATTTTCAAACTTATAATACTTCTTACTAAATATGTTTTCATATTTTTGATTCTAAAAATCTGGTAACAAATTTACGTTACAAAATAAGTTTCAAAGTTTCAAAATAGTGTTGAATGTAGTCTAAAAACAACATTACTTTTGCTTCGGTAAAAGTAAAAATACAAAACAACTTTGGTTACCGAGAGACTCTTAATAATTTATTTAAAGGGGGTAAAACAAGTAATTTTCTGTAATGCAAAGGTTTTAATGTTTTATCCACGGGGACCCATGAATATACAACATTCATGGGCCTCGGATTGTGGGTAATTTTGTCATACGAAATTAAACGGACAATAATGTGACCTTTTGAAATCTGCTCTCCCCTCGGCACTTTTTCCACCTCCCCTATCAGGCTATCTCTCTCTATACTTTCCTTTGCTCCCATTCCAAGTCTTCTTTCCTTGGAAGAAGCTAGTCTGTTCATCAATGGCGGATTTGGACTCTTTCAACAAACCCCATCATCGAGTTCCAGCGCCGGCCTCTCCACTTCAACCAAACTCTAGTAAGTCCTACTCCTACACACAAATTCTCTGTAAATCTCTCATTGTTGTTTTTGTTCTTGTTCTTCTTCCATTGTTTCCTTCACAAGCTCCTGAATTTATCAACCAAACTATACTCACTAAACTATGGGATCTTTTTCGTCTTCTATTCATCGGCATTGCTGTGTGTTATGGCTTGTTTAGTCGACGACATGTCCAAAAGAACACTGAAAGCTACTCAAAAATTGACAATTCACAAACTTACTTGTCTGGGATTTTACATGTTTCCTCTATTTTCGAAGATGGGTTCGAAAATCCATGTGGGTCTGATGAGAAAAGAGTGATCCAAGCATGGAATTCTCAATACTCACAGAGTGAATCCATGGTTGGAGTCACTAATGGTAGCTCTATTCTCGATGAATGGAACGATCCCAGATCCTCACTTCCTAAAAATAGGCTTGAAAATTCATCCGGTTCTAGTTATTTTCAAGGTGAAACCGTGTTTGTTGCTGCTCACAGTGACCATGTAATAGATCAATGGGGTAAACCCGGACCGAGCATTGACTATAAACCCTTGAATTTACCTATTCGGAGTCTGAGATCGAGAATTGTGGACAGTGATACTTCTGATTCCTTTAAAGGAAGTGGATCTAGTTCAAGTTTGAAGGGTTCTTCTAATAGTTCATCTAAGAGTGGTGATAAAATTAGAAAGGGGAAAGCTAGGGGTATGGTTCCAACAAATTTGGATGAAAAGTTTGAAGAATCTGATGTATTATCTTCCCCGGTTCCATGGCGGTCAAGATCGGGGAGGATGGATTTCAGAGGAGAAGGGGATTCTGTTAAGCCTCCTTCACATTCCAGGTTTCTCTCAGTTGGGGAATTTGAATTGAAACATCTCAAATCGCAGTCTTTCCGTTCCTCAATTCCGTCTGGAAGTAGTTTTGGATCTTCACCCAAGAAAGTATCACCTTCCTCTAGTGTATACTCGGTACCAAACTCAGATACGGAAGGTATAGAGAGAGAGAGGAGTTGTTTGTGTGGGTCTTCTGAGCCCACTTCACAGACACAATCAGCACCAATAAGTGGCGATACATCATTCTTTACTTCAAAGGCTCAAGGATTTAGCATTGGCTCCTTTTCTGATATGAACTTGGATAGAAGTTCCAAAGATAACTTGGACAACTTTGGTATGGGTAAAAGAGATGATCCAGTGAGCAGAGGAAAATGGGGTGTGGATTCTTTGAGCTCAAATGTGGAACCCACAACAACCATTGTCAAAGGTCTCTCAAGGGGAAAATCAGTTAGAAGGATTAGAGCCAGTGAGAATGTGGTGACGACGACAAGAAGTAAAACAGGAGATATTTGTGCAAATCATACAGATGATGACATGGTTAGAAAAGCTCATTACAATTGTGAAGCATCATCCAAGGGAAATGCCGAAAGGACAGCAGAAGATGAAAATTCCATGCTCGACAACCAAAAACCGAATCTTGGTAATCTGAAAGGAGAAAAGCAAAACTTTGATGATGACAGTAGTAATATAACAATAGAATCTGAAGAAGATTCAGACACTGAGTTTGGGAACTTTCGAGTAAGCTCAGATGAAGAAGCAGAGGTCGAGTCTGACATTATCAATGATGCGGGACTTGACCCTAATGAGGTTGATAGGAAGGCTGCTGAGTTTATAGCTAAGTTCAGAGAGCAGATTAGGCTTCAGAAAATTGCATCCAGTAAAGGACCAAGTGGTTGGTAGGTGTTCATCAAGGTAAACCATAAGTTTATACTTGCCCTCGAAGAGTTATATATGAACTGATAGTAAGTTGATGTTTCTAATTCATCTAGCTTTTAATTTATGTTCCCATCCTTCTTCTTCTTCTTCTTCTTTTTTTAAGTTATATACATTGTATTATCTTAAATGGGCATCAAGATATTTGCAATTTACAGTTGTGATGAAGATTCATTATCTGCGGAAATGAGAATAATTTTACTTGCGTTTCAATTTTCATGTGGTTGGTATTCTCATTTATTGTGGAGTAAACGTAAAGGATCTCGGTGGATAATATATATATATATATATATATATATATATTTAACCAAATACAGCTCTGGTATTGCATATGTTGTTTACACACAGCTAGGTGATCATTTGTGGGGTGATGTCTTGGAGTCACTTTGTAAATGCTTGTATATGGAATGTTTTTAATGGGGTTAAAGCCTGGTTGCAACATTAGGATTTATTTGGTGGTGCTAGAAATGGAAGAAGATGCACCACTTAAGGGTGTCTCTTGTCTACCATCCTCATGTTAATTTTCAGGTTGAGTGAAAAGTAAAATAATTAGAAAGTTAAATGTTAATGGATCAAACATGTGTGAGAAACACCTAGGAAGATATGGCTAACATTGTCAGAAAGATTAATACTTTTTAACATTGTCTTCTTCCATTCTTCTATGGCATATTGAGAGGCCTTTCTGTTGTGGACATCAGGAAACACAGAGCCAAAGGCCTACAACATTATTTGACATGAATCACAAAACTCTTGCATATTTTTCTCTATTATGAGAGTTATCAATTGTTTAATTAATATTCAATTAAAGGAAATGTATATTGGTGTCTGCAGATGCTTGCAGGCGTGCGTGTGCGCTATAAATCAGACATATAATGATTATTTTTAGTTTAAAGCAAATCAATTTGCATTAGCTACTTCTTGTTTATGTTTGAATAAAGAACAAAGAACGATGAGAATTGAGCATGCTTGATCTGCTTTTTTACAACATTTACCGTCTCTGTCAACTTCATAGTGTTGTTACATTGCTTTATTTATAAAATTTTAAGTTTAGTGGGTTATAAATATTCACTTCTAGTGATCACAATGGAGTTTGGATCTTGATGGGTCAAAATAGAGTGATTTGCGGATTCGATCCCAAATGTGTCTAGGATTAAAGCCTTTTGTATTGTTTTGAGTAAGTTGTATTGTCCATTTTTATGGATTCGAAGGATCTGTTCTGCTATATTGATTGAGCGATAATGGTTTTCCTTGAATCTGCTTGATGGACTACTACTAATTTATGATTAAAAACAAAGCATGGATGTCAATGCAGTTGTAGCTTGATTGGTGTAGAAAAGGTCAACTATGAACAGAATTCTAGCATGCTGTGTCCTGGATGATTTACAATTGAAGTTGATAATGGAAAGATTGGGGAAGATATATATATATATATATATATATATATAATGCCCTGAAATGCAAAACCCAGTTATATAGTTCACCTCCAAGGAGCCAAAACCCTTCCAGTCAATGTACAGAACCAAATGCTGTAATATTTCTAATCTATTATTCACACGTCACTTCTCTAAGATTCACAAATCAACGGAGCAATCCCAACGCAAAACCACCAAGGGGAATCAAGAAAAACAGTGCGTATATGTTTCTAAACCATAATCTATAATTTTCATTCTGCTTCTTTCCAAAAGAATGAATGTACATGCAGATACATACATATAAATTGTACAATAGTACATGGCAAGGTGTTTCCTCATAACTCGAGATGAGTTAGTGCAAAAAAATAAAAAATAAAAAATAAAAAATAAAAAAAATAAATTCATATGTTTAAAACATTCATATGTACAGTATTCATCCTTTCTATCCTATTTTTATGGTTTTAAAACTTTTAAATGAATTGATTGAGTTGTATTTCGGAGTCAGAGAGTCCAAGGGATGATAATGATACAGGGTGCGTCCACTTATAAACAAAATCTAAAAAAAGTAATTAGATAAAAACTTTTAAATTGTTTACCACAATGCATTTTAATCTTATTTTTAACGTTTTTAAACCTTTAACTTTTACCTCAAAGTCTTTTAATTTTGTTCTCAACATTTTTAATCTTTACCTTAATGTCTTTTAATCTTGTTCTCAACCACTTTAATCTTTATCTTGTCTTTTAATCTTGTTTTCATTTTTCCATTGTTCTTTGTGAATTTTTTTTACAATTATAGCAACTTCATCGAGATGGGGGAGATGGAGGTAGATTAAATACAAACCTTGACATTTTCTTTTTCTTGTTTTTGCATAATTAAAGTGATTATTCTGAGATTTGAACTTGTATTATGAAAAAATGTCGTTAATGTTATGTTAACATTAAGAAAAAAGAAGAAGTAAAGAATATCAAGGCAAAAATTAAAATTCTACCATACTACCATTTAAAGTAAAATGAAAAAAAAGAAAGAACATAAAGAAAAATGAAGCAAGATACTATCTTAGCTCTCGTGGTGAAAGATAATAATCTCATCATGAGTACTTATTACTAATTGATGGGTCAATCCATGATTGAAATGCACATTATACACGCATCATAATAAGCTTACGTGCGAATAAACTCACAATGAGCTTGTTCAAAATAAAATGACAAATTTTAAGAAAGTTTGGAGATAGTGATCAACAACAATGAAAAAGAGAAAGTGAAAGTGAAAGTATTTCTTAGTTTTTTTATTTTTTTATTTTTTTTCAATAGAAGGAAAAACTCACCTAATAATAAACTAATTAGAAAAATATACACAAGTGGACCACAATCTAGTCCCATTGAATTTGTTACTTGTGCGAGTCGCAATCTTGTATTATGTGTAGGTGTGAGTATGTTTTTTGTCATATTATATATATATATATATATATATATATAATTTTATTCTCTCATTAGATAAAAATAAAAATATCAAATATTATTTGAAATAGGTAAAATTCATAAAAAAATCTAAAACAAAAATTACTAGTAGTTTCAAATAACTAAATTTAGAGTGCTACTTGAAACTGGATCATTTTCTCTCTTTAAATATTATATAAATATATATATATATATATATATATATTTTGCTCTATTGACCAGAGCTAAATTAAATTTTAAGTTTATGTTTGGTGTTGCGATTCAATAAGCTGAAAAGCACTTTATACTATTTGATAACAACTTTACATATTTGATAACTACTTTCTGCATACATCTAGTGGCACGTGAAAAACACTTTGATAACTACTTTCAACCCACATCTAGTGGCACCGAAAAAAAAAGAAAAAAAAATTTCGGCAATGAAGATTTCTGCACTATGGAGTGTGCAGCTTTTAATCTCATATATTAAACGTATTTTTTCCCCCTAGTTTGATATATAAAAATTTTAGAATTTTTTTTCTTTTCTTTTTTCTTCTTAAGCTTTTAGAATTGAAAGTTGTAAAAACTAAAGCATGAAAATAATAATAATAATAATAAAAGAAAGAAGAAGTAGTAAAACTAAGATAAAATTTATACAATGAACTGATGAAGTATCTATTGAGTAAATTTATAAGGAAATGTTTTACATGTAGCACTATATATATATATATATTATATTATAAGCAACTAACACCTTTCTTTTGAAGGCCCCGGAACAACACCAAACAAGCTATAACTTCAAAAAAAGATAAATAATGAGCCCATTTGTAGGAATGGTCTCTCCTCCTCAAATACTAGGTAGAAATTGAAAATTAAGGCTTGTTGGGAGTAATACTACAAGTCTATTTGCGTTTTTTTTAACAATTTTTTAAAATAATAATAATAAATATACGTGATTAAGATGTTGGGAGTAATATTACAAGTCTATTTGCGTGTTTTAACAATTTTTTTATATAGTAATAAATAAATAAATATATATATGTGATTAAGATGAAAGGAAAGGAAGACTTGAAAGAGATTCTTAAAACTTTTTAGCTATCTTGGTAAGAAAGAAAAATTTAATGACATAAATCACCCTTAAAAAACTTCTTAATTCAGATGAAATAAAAGAGAGACTTTAAAAGAGATTCTTAAAACTTCTGAGTTTTCTTCACAAGAAAGAAAAATTTAATGTCATAAATCGCTATTAAAAAACTTCTTAATTTACTTTACAATTCTACCCCGACTCTCTCTTTATAATAAATAAATAAATAAAATTAAGCTGCAAGAACAAAAACCACCCTCATTCTCATGAGCCAATTTCGTCTACTCAGTGATAAGTAGGTCATTCCTTGATCCAATGTACAAATAGTTCATACTTACAAAATTTGGAAGGTAATAAATAAGAACAATAATTTTTTATTTTTTTTTGGAAATAAATTCAATCACCATCAATAGTAAGTAGGAATGATGAGTAGGCAAGTCTTGTCCTTTAAATATAATGAATAAAAATGGAAAGATAACTCTCCATAACAAATGCTTGTTTATTCCCCTTAAAATGGGCTAATATGTTTGATAGCCCAGTGAGTTAGTGTCTCTTGTATATTTTAGAGTGTCAGATTTTGACTCTTCACATTTATTAATCTAATCTTTAACTCTTCTTGTCTTGTAAAAAAAAAAATATATAAAAAAAAAATTATAGAAATTTACAATATCCTCAAAATAAGGATAACATAATAAATTAAAAAATTAGTAATATACCAGCAGGCTTGTGGCCTAGCGGTATAAGACTCATATCTCCTTGTTATGAATTCATATCTCCCTATCAGGAATTCGAATCTCAGTGGAGACTGTGTGTGAGTTTCCCAGTTAGAAAAAAAAATAGTCATATATATATATTTTTTCCAAAAACAGAGAGAGGATAACATAGATATATCTAGTTGTGAAAAGGTATGCATTCGTAATTGTCGCAAGACAACAACTTCTCTTTGAGGGCGTTAAAGAGCGTTACTTTCGTTTTCTGGGAGTTTGTTGGGAGAAAACGAAAGCTAGAGAGAGAGAGGGTCTTCGTCACTCCGCTAGGATTGCGCAAAAGCTTTTCAATTGTTTTAATTCGACTGTTTCGCAGCTATTTGTGGAAGGATCGTCATCGAAACGTAGGGTTTCGTTGAATTTACGTCTACCTCATTTTTGTATCAGATGAAATTGAAGAACACTAATTACATTCGTCGATTGTACCCGATGAATTGGTGTTAGTGTATCATTGAAGTCTAATCTTGATTTGAGGTGGTTGGTGGGTTCTTGGAGTTTTGGTTGGTTTATAGTTTGATTCCATGGTATTTGAATGGCTAGGGTTGGAAGGTATTGGTTATTTTTGTGAATATTTGGCGTTGAGATCTTAGGGTTTGTTGTTTTAGTCCATTCTTGATTTTGAGTCGATTTGTGGTTTATATGTTCGTCGGTTTCAATGGCTTTAGGCTTGATTCATAGGTTTATGAGAGGGTAGGAATTGTGTTTTTGTTGTTTTAACCCCACAGCGTTTAGTTTTCATTTTCAGTCCCAATCCTATTTGAATTTGATGGCGGGGTTATAGTATTCTCTGCAATTTTCAATCTTATTCCAAATTTGAGGTTTTTTTTGAAGGTTGTTGAATAAGGGTAGTTGGTAGCTTTAATAATTTAGTTTGATATTGTTGAGCTTGTATTGGAGGCATGTACATTGAGGTCCTGGAGGAGGAGGGGGAGTGTGAAAGAGGGAAGGAGCAATTGTCTGCTGATCTTTCTCATGGTGCCATTGTTTTGGATGTGAAAAGGGTTTTGGTTGGAGCAGGGGCTCGTGCTCTTTTCTATCCGACACTGATGTATAATGTTATGAGGAACAAGATTCAATCCGAGTTCCGCTGGTGGGATAGGGTTGATGAGGTATATCTACACATTGAACTTCTATTTCATTGTTTTTGCTTTTCTCCATATATTATATATTATGTGTTTGTACTTTGCTAATGTACTTTTACTTTCATTGCACTTAATAACAAAAGGTCATTTACAAGAGACTGTGACAAACTACCAAGAGGTACAAGTTCCACTCAGGCTCTGGGTTTGCCTGATACATGGAGAGTGGGGATCTCTCCATGTATTTTATGGGATCAGATGTGCTCTATAAAGATTTGAGAACACCTCTCATGACCAAAAAGAAGGAAAAAAAGAAATAAATAAACTTGAAGAAGTCTTATTTCATTTTGCTTCCTAAATCCGTTTCTAAGGTGATTTTATGTACAAAAAAAATTGTTAATTTGTAGTGATCCAAAATAGATCCTATTTTGTGTTCATTGCTAAAATGTATCTGGGAAGTCGGAATAAGATAGCACTCGTATTGGGGGGTGGGTTGCAATAACGAAACTTATTGATTTTGGTAACAATGTGACCAATTCTTAAATTTCATGTTTCCTATACACATAGTTGGACTTTCCATGTTTCACCAATTTTAAGGATATATCGATAATGTAATGCTTCTATCATAAAACCACTCCTGTGTTTCATGTTCTGCAATCCCTCAGTAGTAGCTAAATCCATGCATGATCATTATACTAGACTTCATCTTTCGTTTCTTGAGAGGGTATTAGGATCATAGTAATTGAATCCTTCTTGAATTGGCAGAATCAGACCAGATTCCTTTCCAATGATTACTTTTGAAACAAATCATTTTTGGTCACCTTTAATAAATCATAATAATTCTCCTTATAATAGTTTGACTTCTTTTTTGTGTTTTTAAGCTCAAGAAATAGTATTTTTGGTTTGATATGGACATACTAGTACATGAATGCACACACGCTACTATTTATGTATTTTTTAAAATATATTTTTCCCCTTTTGAAAATGTCAGAAAAGTTCTCACTTTACAGACCATTTACTTAGATTACAACAGCCATATTTTTGGCCACTGCAGAACTTCTGGGAAAAAAGCGTTCCTTTTGAAAGATAGCTGATTTTTTTTTGTTTAAAATTTATTTTTATTATTATTTTTTTGTACAAAATTTATCTCCAATCTATTTTTAGCTATCAAATCTGAATTTGGCCAACTTCATACTACTTTTACAATGAATTCAGAAAGCAAGCTTTATATTCCAACAAAAATGTGGGAATTAGAGAAATGAAGCATAGGTAATCATAGATAATGTGACAGTTGTAATGTTGGAGAAAAAGGAAATGAAAGTAACTCATGGTGGAGTTATTCCTTATTGGTGGTGTGACTTATGAAGTTTTGGACTTTTGGGTGCGAACAGTAACATTTTTTTTTGACTGTTTTAAGTACTTTGTCGACTGTGTTGGTATGGAGAGCGACAGATTAGTTCTATCATTTATAAATTTGCTTACACCGTGATCTCTAATGAGGCCCTTCGGCCTCAGTGATTGTGAGTAGGGTTGCAGTCCAGACAGACTTTAATAGCAGTTAGAGTGTGGTCTTGAAGAACATGATGTGTTGCTATCACCTCCTTTACAGTATCTTTCCGTGCAACACCACAAATTTACTATTCTAGCACTTAAGAAATAATGTAGCATTCAACAACACCTGCATTATGCCACTCATAAGTAAAAAATTGTTATTATTATTATTTAATTTACTATTCTGGCACTTAAGAAATAATGTAGCATTCAACAACACCTACATTATGCCACTCATAAGTAAACAATTGTTATTATTATTATTATTTTAAACTCGACTACCTTTCCTAGATATGATGAGTAGAGTGGAGTAACATTATCTTTTTGTGAAACATCACAAATTTACTATTCTAGCACTTAAGAAATAATGTTGCATTCAAGAACGACTACATTATGTGACTCATAAGTAAATAATTGTTATTATTATTATTATTTATTTATTATTACTTTTAAAACATGACTACTGTCCCTCGCAATGTTGAGTAGAGTGGAGTAACTTGAGTGCTTAGAGGTAAATGTATAAATTTCTCATATTGTAGTATGGCCAGAGATTGTTGGGATTTGATGATTTGATTATTTGGGGTCCCATGGGTTATGCCCTGTTCCTCTAGAGAGTTGATTGAGGCTTGGAGAGGTGTCTCAGTTGGGGCTCTCATTCGGGATGCTTGTAGGGTTACCCCTCTCTGTATTTGGTGGTGCAATTGGCTTGAGAGAAATCGAAGATATTTCGATGGCAAGGAGAAACCTATGTCTATGCTTAAGTTCTCCATTATTTCCACTCTTTTTTGTTGGGTCTCAGGGAGAGACTATCGTTCTGTTGAGGAGATTGTTATTTTTTTGGCCTCTTTAGAGGCTTGAGGCGTTTTGTGGCCTTTTGTTTCCATGGGATTCGCTCCCCTTTTGAGCGCTTTTTTATAAAATTTTTACTTATAAAAAAAAAGAGAATAATTAAGATAATCACGTTTACTGAAGTTAATAGTATTGCAGCTTACCTGTCTGTTTGTATTGCTGAGCTTTGCATTTTAATCTCCATGTTAATGGCTAGTGGATCTGAATGTTTTACTTACATTGCCACATTGTGAACCAACTATCGTTTTGTCATCTGTTGCCTGCATTCATTTTCCTTTCCACTTTTAAATTACATTACTTGAGCTGTCTTCCGCTCAATGTGAGAGAGAATTGTTTCTTTGTTACAGTCAGCAGTTATGGCCTCAGTATTTTCAAAGAATATCCAAATGCACATACATACAGCATAAAGAGGATAAGAGCAGAGGATTGCTTGAGGGCTTAGAGCTTATGCCTTTAGTATATACTTCAAGAATGTTATTAATTAAATTTTCTAAAGATGCTGAGGAACCATCTTTCAAATGCTCTTATCTTTGTAATGAGTAAATTGCCCATCTGATAGTTTATATTATTTCTTTCACTTCTTTTTGGTTGCTGCATGTCTGGCTCATGTAGTACACGGAAATATATAAGGCTTCACGATTTTCAATTAATTACAGTCAGTTTATTGGTTTTCAAATTTGCCTGTTATGTGCAACCTTGTAGTAGTCTAAATCTTGAATCAACTACCTAGTGTAGAGTGCAATCCTATCTCCCATGTATGATTAATGGATTGAGTGCAATTGTAGGCTAGTGAATCTGGTATGCACAAATTCTTACTAGTGTCAATCTTTTCTTAGCAATACTTGTTTTTGCATGTTCTTAGTGGCTGCATTATAAGATTGCGCTCATAGTTTGGAATTGTGGTTTTTGCATGTAGTATATGACATCCTTGGAATAGTGTGTTGTGTGCATGCATGGAATTCTTTTTTTTTTTTTTTTGTTGACAAATTGGCAATATTTTTTTAATGCTGTACTAACTTTTTCTATCACCAGTTCATATTATTAGGTGCTGTTCCATTTCCAACTGACGTTCCCCACCTGAAGGAACTTGGTGTCTGTGGAGTGGTTACTCTAAATGAATCATATGAGACTTTGGTCCCAGCATCACTCTATCATGTATGTATGTTCACTATTAATGTTCACAGTTTCACATTAGTATCTTCTTTTGAAATCTTTATTAATTGTGGCATAATTTTTAAAAAGTAAATTAATGAGATAAATTATTAATGACATCACCTATACTATTGTGGTACTATGTGTAGTTGAGTCCTTCTGGAATTGTTGATAAACTTGAAGCTGGCTAACCAACCCTGACCTGCTCAGCTAAACATGTCAAAAATTCTAAACTGAACCTCTGAAAGCATATAGTGGACCAACAGCTCTGCTGGGGAAGACCTAGAAAATGCTTGTCTTTTGTTCTTCTTTTTCTTTTTTGGGTCTGAATTACCAATCAAGAGTCACTTAAAAACTTCATTCTGAATGCATGTTAACCGTTTCTACTTGTTATTCTTTTTTGTCATTTTGTTTCTGTCAAAGTGTTAGTAAGTTGATGTCTTTACTTTCTGTTTGTCGTAGGCTCATGACATTGATCATTTGGTTATTCCAACAAGAGATTATCTTTTCGCTCCATCATATGGTGATATTTGCCAGGCTGTGGACTTCATCCATGGTACGTATTCTTCATAGATGTCTAATCTCCTTTAGGACATGTTCTTGAAGTATTCTTGCACAAAATTAATTTAGTTACTCGAGTTGCCTCTAGACGTTCCTTTTTTCCTGATAGGTGGCTCTAATTGTTCCACCGAGCATGTACTTTCTTTACTGGTCTACTGCTGCGAAATTCACTTGTATTATTATTTTTGATAAGTACGAAATTCACTTGTATTATGAATTTGGAAACATTCTTTTATTTGGTTTTGTAATTATACCATTTAGGTTGCACAAGAACCATCGAGTGTTACAGGTCATGTAATCTGACTGTTAGTATCTGTTGCAATTACAAGCTGTTTCGTGTTGGATTGCAACAAGTCATGGTATGAATGTACTCCGTCATCATCATGATAGAAAGGGCGAGTGTACTACTGAAGTTGCCCTTGTTTTAGGTGGTGCAGCAGCGGGAAGGCCAGCTATTCCACTATGTTATTAGGGCAATTGCCTAAGCCCACCTCATTATATTTTTCTTATTAGGAAACATTGTTGGTTTATAAACTCTCTTCAAGTAGTTTATGTGGGCCCAAATGTATTGATTTGAAGTATGCATTATTTAATGTTTAGATAACATTAAAATACCATATAATCTAACAAGAGTTGAATGTTTTAATTTCTAATTCAATTACTTCTCTTTTCTTGTACCTGTTAGACTTCTTTTCACTTATTATTTTTCCTTCTTCTTTTAAGCTTATAACTGGTTAATTTGCATATTAAAAGGAAAATGATGTGATAAGGTGCTCTACTGTGACTTCATGCCCCATCCAGATTTTGGGCGCGAAGTCACGTGAGAGGGCCCTCATCATATTATTGCTCATATTAAAAAGCTTCCTAACTTTTGCCTTAGGTCCTCAACCTGTATTAAGTGGCAGGATGTGGCTGGGGTAGATATTAGGTTGAGAACTTACGTATATGAGTAGAAAAGAATATTACTATAATTTCCACCTTCCTTCTTTTGAACAGTTGGAACGCACCTCTGTATTGGGACATTTTGCATGGACTTTTTAGTGTGAGAATAGAGTTCAAAGAAGTATTTTGGGCAAGCAGATCCCATCCTGGTTTCCCTCAATGGTCCACATTTTTTTTGCTCTTACTAAAAAAAATTATTCATTTTAGATGAAAATGCTTTTGGAATATAATTTTTAAGTAATGGGAGTTATGTTCTCTCTTTTTTAATGGACAGTTCTTTCCCTACTTTTTTTTTTTTTTTTTTTTTTAAAAATTTTTATTATTTCTAAAGTTTACTATTTTTTAATTTATATTTTTTTGGTTGTGTAGAAAAGGCGCGTTGTGGTAAA
>JAOTQH010000060.1:4309502-4325554 GCA_025631255.1 Cornus kousa | reverse complement strand
GTGGATTTAACGGTCCGTCACAGATAAGGGAGGTCCGTGTAGGATATTTTAAAAAGTAGGGGAGGTCCGAGTAATTTCCGGAACAGTAAGGGTGCCGCCTATAATTATGACAAACCATAAGGGAGGTTGGTGTAATTTACCCTTTTGTTTTTTTATACCACAAATGATAAAACTGAACTGAAGATAGAATAGTGTTTTTCTCTCTTTCCTCTGGTCGAAAGCTTGAGAAGGTTTAGACGAAGCCATGCTGACGCTCTCAACACCTCTTCTACCCAAACCATCTTTTCCATGTAAGTCTTCTCTTTCTCTCTCTCTCTCTCTCTCTCTACACACACTCAATTTTTCTGTTTTTCTATTGTTCTGTTTGGTACTCGGGAAAATGTTCTCCAGGAAAATCCCAATTTTATCTTATTTGTGGCACAAATACTATAAGATTTTCTCATCCGATAAACCTTTTTTATTTTTTTATTTTGAATTTCCTTTGAACCAAGTAGGGCTGAGATTCGCGGCCTTGCCTTCTGTTCGCTAGCATTACGTGGATTTCTAACGCCGATAGTGTGCGTGCGTGTTTAGGTTTATATTTCTGAATGTATGCATATTGGATGTCCTGTAGTTCATTACTGCCGCAATCTTCCAATTTCTAAATTTTAATCCTTCTGGCATGACGGATGCTCACAAATGAGAGAAAGAAGGATTTTCACATTTGGGGATATCGGTTCACAGTGATTATATTTATGTATACATGGTGTTATGCCACAACCAGAGAAACGAAAATTTGTGTCATTTTTAAAATGATAATTCTTTGAAGGTTTAAGTCACAGTAAATATTTATTATAACAATAGTTGTCAAATCGGGATCTGCATTGTGAATCAATACCCTACATTTATGAATCACAAGTTGCATCATATCTTCAATCTTATGAACACATTGACATTTCTGAAGATAGTTAGGAAATTGCAGGTATAAATGTTAGAAAGATAAAAGAAAAAAGGAAAAGGTAATTTATATAATGTAGGATGTTGATGTAGTAGCATATGACTATTTTTTTTTTTTTTTTTTCAATAAACTCACACACCCATTTGACCCTACGAGTACTTGAATCCTCACCTTCCACTTTGAGAGGTTAAGGAGATACTACTAGGCTACAACCCTTGGTTATGATCTTTTTAGTGATGTGACTCCTTCGTGAGTGAAGTGCTCACCATATTAAATACAGTCTTGATTTAAAAGTTGCATAAATCTTGTCAACTGAAAAGAAACTAATATCACGATAAGAACAGAGTTTTACATTCTTGCCATGTGCGTCAGCCAATTTCATCAGATTAAGAGCCGAAGATGGCCATAGAAGAATTTTCAGACGTTTCAAATAGCTGATTCCCTCTTCTTTACGTATATTTTTCATTTACTTCTTTTAAAAATTAAAATTTAACCTTTCTAATTTTTGCTCCTCTTTTGTAGCATGCTTCCATAGTTTCCTTTGCACTATCAATTTCTTTGCTTCTAAACAATCCACGTAATCAACATTAATTCTGTTTTAGTGATTCATTTTATTACGGAGTAGTTTTTAATTGGAAAAAACTTTCTGATGGCTTTCAAAACTTGATAACAGGAGGAAACTTTTTTTTTTTTTTTTTTGAATTTGGACTAACTCATGTTTTAGCCAGATGCAATGACCCAAAAATACATTATCACAATACGACCTCTTTAAATGCGTTCTACCATTACACCTTATCGTCATTGATACAATTACGATGATCCATTTGGGATCTTTACTTCACTTTCTTTTTTCACTTATCAACAGTTCTTAAAAGGAAAAATACAATTAAAATAAAAAATTCAAAGAATACATAAAATACTCACCTTAAAGATTAAAGCACCAAAAAATCCCCTCTAGATTCTGAAAAAGTTGATGTCAAATATAAAGGGTAAGTAGGAATACGTATAGATAAAGGGTTTTGATTGTAAGTTTGGTTGAGTGAAAAAACTCAAATTCTCCGTCTTTGAAAAAGATTTTAGGGACTTCAGTGGCATGACAAAGAGGGAAGAGGGGAGAAGAATAATATATTGTACATTGAAACCCCTTAAAAAGGGCTTTCAGGAGCTTCTATTGGTGGAAAGCATAGGGTAATTTTTTCTTTCCTTTTCCTTTTTTGGATTTTTTTTTTTGGAGGGGGGAGTTGGTGTCAATCTACCGAATTGCATGGTTCTTTTCCAAATTGTGAATCATGTGTTTTACTTTGAATTCATATCAATTCCTTACAAAGTGGGATTCACAGAGCATTGGTATCCTGTATCTAAGAGGGGTCCAATCATTTACAATTTGAATTGTGAATCATTAAGGTTTTGAGTCTTTTGACAGCTTTTATTATACCATTCCCAATTGGTAAAAGTCATACTCAAGCTCACAATAATGAATCAAGCTCTATGAACTGGTGTTAACTCTATTCCAATTTCCAAGATAATATATAGAGATATTTTACCTGGATTTAAGATAAATTGCACATTCAGCGTGGTTCCTTTGGTAGCTGAGAAGGTACGAGAAAAGAATAATTAATTGGTTGTTAAACTAATTATGTTGGAATTGTAATTGTAAGCATAGTTGCCAGAACTCATGTACATTGAGGATCCTGCTTCCTGTTTCTCCCACTTCTAATACTTAAAGAGGCACATTTGGAATTTGGCTGCTTCCATATTACCATATGAGAAGAAAAAAATTGTTGCGGTTATAATATCTAAAGTTATTCCCTAGTCCATTGTGTTTGACAAAGATCCATATAAATTCCGAGTCAATCTTTAAGGTAAGTTAGCCCTTATAATATTTTCAGGTAACTTATAATATTAACCACGTTTTTTAAGTCAATAGTTCCTACTTCTGCCTCTTGTTCCATCTCCCGTTCCTACTCTTAAACTGGTATGTAATGACTAGTAACTATGGTCATGATGTTCTTCTTCATCTGTTCTTGCAATTTTACATATCCATTTACATTCATGCAGACAAAACCCTTTGGGTTTCTCCCACACTTGGAGTATTTGTTGCTCAGAAGAAGCTTTTACCGTCTTGCTGCTCAAGTTGCAACTTGAAAGATGATAGGTAGGACTTATATGTTTGTTGACAGGATTTTAATCAGTTTTCTATTTCCTCCATTTACCTTTTAGTTTTAATTGCTTTTTACAAATGCTTTATGTATTGGTAGAGAACAGAATGGATATAAACTGCATTATAAGGAGAATTTGAGGCGGAGACTTCTATTTGTTTTGGTCCCATCAAGCTTGATACCTACTTTGCCTTCTCCTGCAAAGACAAAAAGCAAGAACCCATATGATGAAAAACGCTTACTAGAACAAAACAGGCGGAGACAGAGAGAAAATAATGTGCCTGATGACTTCCCAAACTTTGTTAGAGAAGGTTTGTTCTAGCCTTGTTGCAACTGCTCTAATGGTTACCTCTTAGTTCTCCATCCCTCTCATGTTTGTTGCAATTATCTGTTATGAACTTCATAACAGATACTGGGATAACTGGAATAAACAATAAAATTTGGCTGTTCAATTCAGGTTTTGAGGTCAAAGTAGTGACATCAGAAAACTACGTAAAGCGTGACTCTGGGCTTATATACTGGGATATTGAAGTTGGTAAAGGTGATTGCCCAAAGGATGGTCAACAGGTTTTTATTATTATTTTTTTCTATGAAGGCTTTGATTCCCCCACCCCAAAATTTAGCATGCTTATTGATGTTTCAGTGACATCTAAACATTTGGGGAAGAATATTGGATTTGAAATGTTGAATTTCTTTCTTTTTTGTTGTTGTTTCCTCTCTCTCTTTTGGGATAGCAACCATGACAGTGATGTTGTATTCTTGATTTCCACTTAAAAAGAGAAGAAATAAATGCTACTAGTAATAAGTTGTATTCATGAGTTCATGATGGAAAATACCACACCAACTTCCATTGAGGCCAAAACACAATGCAAGAAGTACTTTCCCATGCACTACTGTTTTTTGAGGCTTACATACTGGGATACAAAGCTGGTAAAGTTGATTGCCTAAAGGCTGGCAAAGTTGTGTTCTCCTTTTAACTTTTTCTGTAAAGGTTGGGATGCCCTTTCCTGATATTAGCATGCTATTGATGTCTTGTGACATTTAAGCATTGGGAGATGCATACTGGAATGCATATTGGATTTGAGTTGTTGAAAATCTTTCTATTGCAAATTGTTTGACACTATCATGTTGAAACCTTTAAAAAGATCTCGTTTTGGGATGCCAATCATGAAATCAGTCATTGTTGCTGTGCATGACAGTGAAGTTGTACTTTTGATTTTCACAACAAATACATATTGTATTCATGGATTCCTGAAAGAAAACACCACCCGTAACTTTCACTTGGGCCAAAAAACAATGTGAAAAATAACTACTTCATGAGCCTTTGTTTAATTGTCAACATCCCTTGAAAAGAATTTCCCTGCTGTATTTTTCTTTTAGAAGGTTTCTTTTGCAGCTCTACTACTGATTTGTTGGTAAAACTATCCATAAATTGGCCATTTTTTAATGGTGTTAATGGACACAAATTGTTCACATGATCGTTTTTATTGTCATGGTGATTTCCATCTGTAGAAGACCATTTAGCTATTGTGCAACCCAAATCACCTTGTTTTCTAACAAATGGATACATCATAAAATACTTTAGAAGCAATATATGAATTCTACTCAATATTTATTGGCAAGGATCCAAAAAAGTTTCTTAAAAAGGCACTTGGGATTTGTTGTAGAGTGATTTGGTTGCTTTAATGGCTCCTGGACCAGTAATAGTGCAATTCAGCTTGGTTGTCTTTTCCCTAATGTCCATAATGAAATTTGAACTTTTCTTGGATGAGCTGTTGTTTGCTTGTTCTAGATTTTATGATGACTGTGATTGGAGTGAGAATTTTATATAATCTTTGAAGAGAAGTTAGTAGTAAATAATTGAAGTAATTATTCTTTAATTATTTTTCTGAACACAGCATATGGAATCTCTAGCACTTTAAACATGTAAAAGAACTTCATATTATCTTCATCACTACAATTACTACTGCCAGTTTACCTGACCAAGCTAATGTGTCAAGCTTGAATATCTAAGCACAATTAGCGAAGTGTTTCTCTTTTTATTATATAAAAGACGCTTATATTTACATCCACGCTTAACTCCTGGAACTGACTGCAATGCTATAATCTTAGAAGGTTCATAATGTGGTGAATGTAAACTTTCAGTATCAGGTTTTTCTTTAAGACAACAGCTTACTTTAGGTCTGTGATTCTGTCTCAATTATTTGATTTTTTACATATCTGATTCTCAAGTATAACCAAGAATGAGAGGGTGGGGAAAACCAGACGTGAATTCTGTGTGAAATTTTTTATAGATCTGAAGTCCTGGTTTCACTGTATCACTTCCATTGGTTTTCTTTATGAATGTAAATGACATTGAGTTGAGTTGCTTAATCTTCTCATATAAAAAGAATTTTTAGTTGTATCACAAAATTACTTATGTTATTAGAAAAATGGCAAAATGCCAAAAACCCACTTGAATTATTCTGCATTTGCAAATAACTTCTGGAACTTCAAAGACTCACCCAACTTACAAAAGATTTGCAAGTAACCCCCAATCTGTCATTTAACTATTAACATAGTAAAAAATATTACATAATTGCCCTATTTTGAGTTAAAGAATTAGTTTAAAATAAAAAAATTGTTCAAAATTAAGTTAGAACCATAAGATGTACTTTAGAATAATCTGAACCATTTCCCCCAATTCGAGTTGCAAAAATGGATCCCTCCATATATTTTGTTCGAGTGTTAGTCTAAAGAAAAGAACACATTATTCAAAATATAACACTGTTATGGCATGTGAGATGCACATGACTTCTCTTTCATCCATTCTCTAACGGAATAGACGTTAGGAGGTAATTTGCAGGGTTTTACAAAAGTTCAGGGGTTATTTGCAAATGTGAGAAGGTTTAGGTTTTTTATTATTATTATTTTCCCTTAAAAAATGATTGATTTAAATTTATTTTTGGAACAGTTTTCTATGCTCCTGAACAGATGAAGAGTATTGATATATAAAAAATTCTCTACAATCATAGTTTCATTCATCAATCTGTGCAGGTTACCTTTCACTATGTTGGTTATAATGAGTCAGGTCGTCGTATTGACAGCACCTACTTACAAGGCACTCCTGCAAAAATTAGATTGGGCAATAATGCATTGGTTCCAGGTGGCTTAATTATGTTAGGGATGAATTATTTTTCTTTTGTGGTTCCTTTATTAATATAGAGAAATGTAGCTAAAAATGGATGGAACTCATGCAGGATTTGAACAAGGAATTCAAGACATGAAACCTGGGGGGAAAAGAAGAATAATTATTCCTCCAGAACTTGGTCCGCCGGTGAGTTTAATGTACTTTTATGTGGTTATGTTTTTCTTCTTATCTGTAGCTTTGCCTACACTATATTACTATTCCACATTTTTGTACTTGCCCTGTATTCCTAATTTGTTATGGCTAATTAGTTGCAGTTGGTACGTGTTGTATGGTCCTGACATGTAATTTCATTCTTTGGGGCACAAATATTCCCTTTATATGGTTTTAGACAAGGACCCAGAATGAACTCGATAACACTGTCATAACCTCTGCTCCACTATTCCCTTGAAGACATGATTTTAATAGACTCAGATTTAGTTTGACATTTCTTCCTTGGTGATAGATATTCCAGTGAATTAAGCAAATATATATGTGGAGATATCATTTCCTCTCAAAAAATCTGGCTTTTCATTTTGATCATGACCTGTTTTGATTTTTGACATTTGAATACTTTTAACCTTCTTACAAAGACCCAAAAGGAAAAAGAAAAAGAAAGAAGAAAAAGAGTGTTGAAGTACTGTATTGCAAATTTGTAAAATCTTGGCATTGTGGTTTTATCTTGGTTATAAGCAAGTCAATCCAAAACTGAAAAGCTCACTTGAGTCTAATTGACTTATTGTGAACATTTAACCCAATCATATTTTGATTATACTCGTCTCTGTAGTATTTCAACTGAAGTCAGTCTCTTTGACCATGAATACCTGAGTTTGGATAGAATGCTTGTGTCTAGAATCCAGTTCAAGGACTAATAAAGTCAATGTGGGAAGTAGTGCCAAATGCTTGTAGTTGCTCATTTATCGTCCAAATCAAAGAATTTGACAGTATTATTGATCAAACTTGGCTGTAGTACAGATCACATTAGAGTTGTTACCAAGCCTATAACACATTTAGTAGCATCACTAACTGTAGATCAAAATCAATCCACTTTCCTCGTTCGAGATGAAATGCATCACGATGTTATTGCTAAAACACAAACATTTTATATTGGAGGATTACCAAATCTCTCTTTCCACACACACCCGACATGCATACACACATACACAAGTTTATTAAGTTCTCCATCTCTCTTCCCGACACACACACACTGACATGCACACACACAAACACTGTATTATTAAAGAAGTTTCTTCTGGTCTGCAGGTGGGACCTTCTACCTTCTTCAGCGCAAAACAGTTTGAAGTGTTTGACGTGGAGCTGCTCGACATTCAGAACTGTCAAAGGAGGACAATAGCTTTTTACTCTGATGTTATATGCAATTGAGTTACGAGACTTTCTTCAATGAAGCCATCAATATCTGCTAATGTTAAAATGTACTGCGGCTAGAAACTATTTTTTTCTGTACACAATTTAGCAAGTTTGAATCTTGTGCAAAGAAATGGGCTTTGAGAATGTAACTGGTGGAAATGAACTCCTGTGACAGAGCTCGAGAAAGAGAACAAGAACAACTCTTGTAATCTCCCTTACAGTTAAGATGAGGTTGCTTGGTACTTTAATACTGCTTTGTTACTTGGGCTATTTTGTGTTGCAAATAGAAGAAGGTTGGAGTCAATAAAAGGACGAGGCTTCTGACATGAGCAAATGGTGGATGTGTTATGACTTGTATGTTTGTTATCAATCCAGTTCTACAATTGATCGAGCATATGTATAATCTTATTTTGAAACCTTTTACTTCTGGGATGACAACTTATCAATGTATTTCATTCAAGTTAAAGTTAGTTCTAATCAACAATGTCATACAATGAGTGATACTACATTAAAAGGAGGAAAAAAATAAAAAAAAATACAATGAGTGATACTACTGTACATTAAAAGAGAAATGATATGAACTTTTGAGTGGTACATTTGTAAATGGCAAACAAGCACGTAACACACTATACTTGTCAACACTTTTGAGTCACATTATAAATCAAAGGTAGCAGTAACCTGGAGGCAACAAATACATATTAATTGTATCATAAAGTAAAAGTATTTTTTCCCCTTTAAATAGCAAAAAAAATAATAAAACTATATCTAAAAAGATAATATTCTTATTTATGAATGAAGTAATTGAGTAGTCCAGTGAAGAAAGGTTCCATAAACACCAAAATATGCGCGGGCGCACACACAAAAAACAAAATATATAAAAAAGAAAAAGAAAAAGAAAAAGAAGATGATCGTCAATTTGTCACTGTTTTATACATTCAATTAATACTATTTTATTGGTAAAGGATCTTCAATTATTACAATAATTTGAAAACTCAGAAGTCAGAATATATTGGAAGTTTTAGAGAGAGAGTAAGCAGTCTCTCTCATAATATTTTTGGAATTCCTTGACATTAGAAGGAACACATTTAACAAAAGAACACTAGAGAGAGAGAGACTAGAGAGGGGTAGACAAGAGCCTTGGACTTTGTCCTTGCATTATCACCTATTTGATACGTGACTGAATTCTTCTATCCGACCCTTTCTCAGCTTTCTCTCCTTCTATCTATATCGTTAAAGCTCCATTCAAGCTTATTCAATGCAGTTCCGGAAGAGGTAATGGATTTATTGCAATTCGGAAGAGTTATTATAGTTTTACCCAAAAACCCACAAGGCCTAAGCACGCAGGTTTGAGAAAATCAGTTACTTTGTTCACTGTAATGCATTTATGATTGGTGCTTTGCACATCGTTGGCTTTGATTTTTGTATATATTGAATCTTTCAATCTAAGTGGTATTTATACAGATTGGTATATGTTCAACAACTTCACTATTAAGTTGCAAAATTAGGGTTTTTGAGGTTAGGGCATCCGTTGCCGGGTCTGATGTATTCCTTGACTGCTTTGGGAATTTGGTTATTGAGTTTGAATGGTAATGGGTTGTGGTCTGGCTCTGTTCTATCACTGGTTTACAAATTTTAGTCTTTGAGGTTTGAAGGTGTTTGTTTTATGGTTCTCTGTGTCCCATTAGTGGTCTGAATTCCTCTTTTTTTTTTTTTAAATCTTTTTGGTTAGAGGGTATTGGTTATTGGGTTTGCGTGTCTTCCTTTGCTAGTTAAAATTTATGGGGTTTTGAAGTGGTTCATGATTTGTATCTGTTCCTTCACTGGTGTTTCTGGATTTGGGTCTTTGAGGTGTTAAGAGTGCTGGTTCCGATTCTGATTACTGCTTTTAAAAATCTGGGTTCTGTGTCTGGGCGTGTGTGATTGAGTGTGATATGAGTCGGAGGGTGCGCAGAAAGGTGGCAAGGAGGGGTAAGGAGGCTGTGGCTTTTCCGAGTTACCCCGAAATTGTGGATGAGGGATTGAGTTTGGATCAGAAAAGGGTAGTGGATTGGATTGGGTTGCCTGATGATACTGTTATTCAGCTGTTTTCATGCCTGAATTATCGTGACCGAGCTAGCTTGTCATCAACATGTCGGACGTGGAGGACTCTGGGTGCTTCTATGTGCCTTTGGCACTCATTGGATCTTCGTGCCCACAAGTGTGATGCTACTGCAGCTACTTTGCTTGCTTCTCGATGTATGAATCTTCAGAAGCTTCGACTTCGTGGTGCAGAATCTGCTGATGTGATAATAAATCTTCAAGCTAGGGGTTTGCGGGAAATTAGTGTTGACTACTGCAGAAGACTTTCTGATGCTACGCTCTCTGTCATTGCGGCTCGACATGAGGCACTTGAGAGTCTCCAGCTTGGGCCAGATTTCTGTGAAAGGATTAGCAGCGATGCAATCAAAATGATCGCTATTTGCTGTCCCAAACTTCGGAAACTTCGGCTTTCAGGAATTCAGGAAGTTGTTGGAGATGCCATTAATGCTTTGGCCAAGCATTGTCGGAATTTGACTGATATTGGATTCATAGACTGTCTTAATGTTGATGAGATGGCATTGGGAAATGTTGTATCAGTTCATTTCCTTTCTGTTGCGGGGACAACAAATATAAAGTGGGGTTTGGTTTCACAGAATTGGTGTAAGCTACCGAACTTGACAGCGTTAGATGTTTCAAGAACTGATATTGTTCCAACTGCTGTTTTGCGACTGCTTTCATCCTCAAAAAGCTTGAAGGTCTTATGTGCCATGAATTGCCCAGCTCTCGAGGAAGATGCTAGCTTTGCCGCCAATAGTTATAAAGGTAAATTGTTATTTGCTCTTTTTAGTGACATTTTTAAAGGAATAGCTTCTTTATTTGCCGATATTACAATGAGAGAGAGGAATGTATTATTGGATTGGAGGAATTTGAAGAACAAAGATAAGAACTTGGATGAGACAATGACTTGGCTTGAATGGATACTCTCCCATTCACTTCTACGGATTGCCGAGTGCAATCCACAAGGTTTGGACAATTTCTGGGTTAGCCAAGGCGCAGCACTGTTGCTCAGTCTAATGCAGAGTTCGCAAGAGGATGTTCAAGAAAGGGCAGCCACTGGACTTGCAACTTTTGTTGTCATTGATGATGAAAATGCCAGCATTGATGGTGGAAGGGCTGAAGCAGTTATGAAGAATGGTGGTATACACCTTCTCTTAAGCGTAGCAAGATCTTGGCAGGAGGGGCTTCAGTCAGAAGCAGCAAAGGTAAGAATAAAAGGGAAGTATAATGATAATAATCCTAAACTTGTTATCATGCAATCTGGTTATTTATTTTAAATAAATTTGATCCAACTCTAATCTATTTGAATTGTTTAGTTACACTTCGACAAGATTCACTTGATACACTGCACCTCAAGCAAACATTATTATCATCTAACTATTTCTTTCCTTATATTACCAGTTTAACATCATGTTTAAGCATTTTCACATGTGTTGGCATAAATGTTATTAGCTTGTAATTTTTTTGGGATGTGCAGGCTATAGCAAATCTCTCTGTGAACCCCAGTGTTGCAAAAGCTGTTGCAGAAGAAGGTGGGATCAATATTCTTGCAAATTTGGCAAAGTCTATGAACAGGTTGGTTGCTGAAGAGGCTGCAGGAGGACTATGGAATCTATCTGTGGGAGAAGAGCACAAGGTTGTTTATTATGCAGTTCTTCTATAATCATGTGCTCTGATTTTCAGATTGTGATAAACCAGAATTTCTTTTTCAGGGTGCCATTGCTGAAGCTGGTGGTGTAAAAGCTTTAGTTGGTCTTATTTTCAAATGGTCTGTTGGTGGTGATGGAGTCCTGGTACGCACTTCTCATATCATGCACACTCATTTGTGTGCACTGTGCACACATGCAATTTCCCTACAATGCCTTCTATTTCACGCATAATTTCTTTATCTTCTTAAAATTTTGATGTTCCGAGTTACAGTTGTTTGGTAGGTAAGTAGTGGGTTGATTTTCTGTTTACTTGTTTTCAGGAACGGGCAGCTGGTGCACTGGCAAATTTGGCTGCTGATGACAAGTGTAGCATTGAAATTGCTATGGTAGGTGGTGTACATGCTTTGGTGATGCTTGCTCGTAATTGCAAGTTTGAGGGAGTGCTAGAGCAGGTAGCACCATATCTTTTTATATGCTATCTGTAAGTTCTATTTTTTTTGTATAGTAGGCATGGTCTAAGAATAAAAAAGATTGGATATCAACTGAAAGCCCAGTATACATATATAGCTAGTGTGTAGGAGCTTGGAGATCAGATCACGTGGACCATTTGAAATCAGATAGGAGGGAAATTTCTTGATTTTTTTTTTAGGTTAATACATATTCTTCAGTCTGATGGTTCGAACTCATCTGATTGTTTTTTATTATTATTATTACTTTGCAATGACACTTCCATCATGGAGATTCATATTGTGTGATAGTGTGAGTTCCTTTGTACTAAAAGGTGGCAATGCGTATTATTATGATAATACAGAACCTGATAAAAAGAAACCCTGCTTCATAAAATTCATGGGGTTTGATTTTTACATGCAAGTTGTTTCCTCGTTACAATAGTTTGCATTTACAGTATGCAATACAATTAAATTCTGCTCAGATGTCATTTAGGAAAAAAAAAAAAAAATCTGGTCAGATGTCACAATGTATTACTTTAACAATATTATACTATGATTTCTGCTACACTAGTTTTCTCTGACGCCATTCAAAACTCCTTGTTTTGGCATTTGGATAATCTTTTACCTTCAATATACTTCCTTTCATATTTATCCCTCAAATATGCATCACTAAATTCAAGTGGCGTGAAAAATTTGAAGTTCAGTGTTTCCTAGATTTTGTAATGTTAATCTTTTTGCATCTTTCAATTCGTTTATGTTACACTCAAGTTAATTTCTTTGTTTTGAAGTTGAATTGCATATGAAATTGTCGCATTTGTAGCATATATTTTGTGTCCATTGATGTTATTATCAATATACCTTTTTGTCCAGGCTGCTCGTGCCTTAGCTAATTTGGCTGCCCATGGAGATAGCAATAGTAACAATGCTGCTGTTGGACAAGAGGAGGGTGCTCTTGAAGCACTTGTTCAACTTACCCGTTCTTCCCATGATGGTGTCAGGTAGTTTAATATGAATCTGGGATTTTGATGACATATTTCAGCTGCTCATAGGTTCACTTGGATGCATTCATTTGTGAATTCTATTTTGTAGACATGCTTCTCATAAAGCCTGTAATGGCTGATATGGCTGGTGCCCTTTCAAAAATAATGGAGAGTGCTACAATGGTAATTGTTTTGCTTTATAATGAAAAGAGATGGGTGATGAGCCATATTAGTTTTTATAGAGCTTGAATTCAAGCCTTTCGTTTGTACATGGCCTAACCATTTTTCGGTAGCATCTTTGTTCATGCTATTTTTGTTGTTTTTTTGGATTTGATCTTTTGATAATAGATAGGCAAGTCCTTAGCAGAACACGACCAGCACAAGAATATGAATTAACCAAAAAACAAAGATATCAGGACAAGAAAAATATTGCTCTGGCTATATATGTAGTTTGAATGAAGTTCTTAATTGTTCTTACATTCTCTTTTGAAAGAATGTCCTATCTTAGAAAGAATTTTCCTGGTCAACTTTTTTCCTTATATAATTTCTTAGTAGTTTCCTAACGGATTCTTATGTTTGTTTTGTTGCCTCGTTATACCCAGCTCACTCCTTTCCAGCACCCCGTATCGATGGGACCAACACTTGCATAATAAATGCCACAGAAGTCAAGTTTAAGTTATAGTGGCTGAAAATCATTCCATTGGAAACAGGGACGGACCCAGAAATATAAGTGGCCCAAGTGGGGAGGCAATTGTTTTTTTTTTTTTTTTTTAAGTTTCAGTGGGGGCAATAGTGTGCTTTATAGGTATATATATCAAAATCCTAAAAATATTAGGGTATGATAATAATTAAAAAAATAAATCAGTGGGGGCAATTGCCCCCACTGGGCATACAATAAATCCGTCCCTGATTGGAAATCTTATCTACGTTCCGCCACATTCTGTATTAGTATGTCTATAAGTTGTCTTTTACTGAAAATTCCAGGTGGAACTTGCCTCTCTGCTTCTGTAAGCTGTAGGAGAAGCACATTCATCATTGTAGTTGTTACTGTTATAAGCAATGTGGAATTATGTCTTTTTTCTAGTAAAGAATATTAGTAGTAGCCAATAAAGCCCTTGATTTATTCATATTCTCCACCGTTTGGCATCTTTAAGGAAACATATCTACTTTATCTGTGCTGGTATAATTTGTGGGCAACATCTTATTCTTTTTACTCTCAAGGTTACCTTCTGACGCTCTCATCCAAATTTAGGGAAAAAAATTGATCCTATTTTTAAAGATCTTATCTTTGTACTTTAATTTTCAATTACGTCTATTAAAATGAGTCGATATCAGCTATATTTTCGGTTAATGTGATGGCAAGTTGCATATGCGGGAACTCTATAGACTATCTATTGCAAGCCAGATAATTATTCCCGTATTATTTTTAAATGGATCTTACCTTTCTGCTTTTTTCTCAAATAGGCAAGAAGCTGCGGGTGCATTGTGGAATCTATCATTTGATGACAGAAATCGAGAAGCAATTGCAGCAGTTGGTGGTGTTGAAGCCCTAGTATGTTGTTTCTTCTTCTAGAGTTCAAACTTCTATTTACTATATTCTGAGATAGTCACTAATTACCAAGTTTATTGGTTCAAGAAGTATATTTGGTATGGCGGTAGCATAAATTTTCCTCGAAGCGAACAAGATAACCACCCTCATTACCCTCCCTACAGTAGAAACAATTTTACTGACAACAAAAAAGTCGACTAATCTTTGATGATAGTACCATCTTCTGTTCTATTACTACATATACAGAATGAGATTTCACAATGGAGGTGAAGGTGATTAGAAGAAGTCTCTTCAGCCTTTTTGCATATGTAGCACCAGTGTGGAATCATTTTAACCTTTTACACTAGATTATCCATAATCAAGATTGCATCCCATGCAATAGTTTACACGGAAAAGGAAAACTTGGGAGGCACTTTAAAGGTGCATCTCTACATGGAACCCAGGCCTATCTCTTCCACATGCAGCAAACTACCCAAGAACTCTCCCTTGATCCTACATCAAGCATCCTCTATCTTCATAAAGGAACAATAGAGAACTTTAAAGAATGCAACCACCAAATATATAGCTCCCAATCCCAAACAGGCTTGAAAAATCTAGGTAACTGCACCACCATATGAGCAAGTAACCTCTTTAGATGTCCACTCACTATTTGATTCTCAAAAATTCCTTTAGTCATCTTCCTCCACATGTAATTATTTAGATTCCACCGGGCAGCTCTACAGCCACTCACCAACAGGGCTTGATTGAATACTCTTAAAAGTGTAGCCCCAAGATCCCCTGCTCCAAAATATAGCATGCTCTGTCAAGCCACACGATGGTATTTTGAACTCCTGTCCTCGTGAGAATCCTCTCTGAAGTCATTTTAACTTCTCAGCTACCAGTGCCAGAATGTTGAATATAGACATGAAGCACATAGTTATGCTAGAAAGAGTACTCTTTATAAGAGTTACTTTGTCACCTTTCAGGTACTATCTTTTCCACGATGCCAATCATCTCTCAAACCTCTCTATCACATGGTCCAAAGTTTTTTTTTTCTTTCCAATTTTGTCATTTCTTGCTGAGTGTGTGCATGTATAAGTTGCAGCAGTAGCACTTTGATTTTCTATATAGAATATTCTTTGTATGGAGTTTAAATGATCACAACTACCAAGTTATTACTGTATGTTGAAACTTTAATGTTAATTTTATAGGTTGCTCTGGCACATTCCTGTTCGAATGCCTCTCCAGGTCTTCAGGAGAGGGCTGCTGGTGCTCTATGGGGATTGTCAGTGTCAGAAGCTAATAGGTAAGTGCAAAAGTTTAATAATGGCAATGATACACTTTATTATTCCATGTCATGCATTAAATGGTTATTATTAGTCATAAATTTGAAATTCTCCATTCCATTTCCCCTCGGTCTGTTCACACTTCACCAAAACAGCAAGATTGTGTGGTAATATTTCTTAATGCAACAAGTACAATTGAGTAGCTCTACGTTCTTTAGAAAATTTAAAAAATAATGATGATCTTGGGCCAGGGCTCATAATGATATCTGGTTTTGTGGAAGATGATGTTTTCATTGATTACAAGAAGCTGCCTTTGCACCTTGTTCGATTTTTCAGAGAGAGAGAGAGAGCAAAAACTGTATTTTGTATATATTTCCCCCACAAAACCCTAATAAAGTGTACAAATATAAGGAACACAAGTTTCACTTAACTACACAAGGGCCCCTATTAGCTT
>JAOTQH010000060.1:4296362-4309402 GCA_025631255.1 Cornus kousa | reverse complement strand
TGCATATATACCAACTGAAATAATGCTGAGGACAACAAATCTCACCCAGGCTTCATGGTGTAACTGTAAAACAAAGAGAGAAAAAAAAAAGAAAAAGAAAAGGGTAAGTGTTGATAGTCTACTTGGAAATGTTAAACCGTTGACATTTGATTCACAATCTCATTCCATGCTAGTTTAGTTAAAGAGGTATGATGTAGCAAAACCTGAGCAAACAGGAACATGTTGAAGAAGATGCAAACAGCCGGCACAATTGGAACACCTGGACAAGAAAAGCCTGGTGGATCCATATAAACCTGCATAAAAGATAATGCAACCTCTACATTTGTACCAGGACTAAAAAGGAAAGGACAAAATAACTTGCAAAGGAGGAAGCTAGAAGTGTTCTGTTGGAAAATGAAACAACACGGCAAAAATGCATTTGCACACTAAATTCTTCTTTAACTTTCTCGAACTGATTGCCTGGCTAATTATATTTGCAGGAGAGGTAGGGAAACACTTCCCCCCTCACCACCGTGGCTACCTAGTAACTGCATTTACCGAGGGAGCTACCTAGTTCAACTACATATTCCATTAGCTCTCTCTCTCTCTCTCTCTAGTTCAACTACATATTCCATTAGCTCTCTCTCTCTCTCTCTCTCTCTCAAAACTATTGTAATGCATGGTGCCCACAATATAAAAAATAGTGACACCATGTATCTATGGTGTAGAATTGCACTTACTTGGCGGCGATAAAGAACAGCAGAAGCAAAGATCGCAATGACTACAGCTACAACCAGAAAGATAAATGAAGCACTGAAACGATAGAGAACTCCAGCAGCAAAACCAGTAGCAGCAATTATGATGAGGCAAATGACCCCTTCCTGCCTGTTTGAAATCCACTTCCTAGAAACTTGACTTGCAGCTTTATCCCTCCAGCGGAGGGTTACAACACATGCTGAAACAACAGAATAGCCCGTCTGAAACAAATCGAAGTGTTCATATGAGGTGCATTCAACCCAAATCTAAATATTACTAAGATACACTAGTCAGGGAGTACTTTTATAGGCACATATATTTCATAGTAATTTATAAAATTCTAAAATTAGCCATCACAGCATGCCATATAATATAACTCAACTTGGGCAATTCTTTTCTCTGGAATAGCTATGCAATAATTTAATTGGTAACTGTACGAACTTCATACAGAAGTAAAATGCAGAACATTTACCCTGTTTTTGGGAAAACAAATAAGATACGTTTATCAAATTCAACTTGTCAGGTACAAAAAATAAGCAACAAACATACCAACGAGCCAACAGAGAGAATGTGTGAGAGCACATGCACATTGAACAGCCCTGCCAAGACACCAGCAATAATACCAACCCAGACCTGAGAATGAATTGGAGTGTGGCGTATTGGGTGTACTTTAGCAAATATTGACGGTAGTAAACCATCCCTTCCAAGCCCAAGATATAGCCGAGACTGCTCATGAAAAAATTCCATCATCTACATTGGCCCTTTATGTGATGAAGACATGTTAATATAAGGAAGTTTATAGTGCTTTACCTGAACGTAAAGACCAACTAGAAGGGTTGTAGTAAGTCCAGCAACAGCACCAAAGCTAATTAACACAGAAACATATTTCAAACCCTTGGATATGAAAGCTTCAGACAAAGGAGCATCTTCCCCAAGGAACTTGTAAGGTACCATTCCAGTAAGCACTAAGCAAACACCAATATACAATACAACACAAATAAGAAGGCTTCCCATGATGCCCAGTGGCAAGTCCCGCTGCATGTCATGTTGAAAACCAAAAAATAAATAAATAAATATAGATGCAAAACTATCAGAAATTAAAAACAAAAATCTCAACATGAAAACACAGTGGTGAGAATCCCGACATCAAGACAGTAGCAACTAGCAACACAGGCATCAAATCATCTCACTAAGACTTACCTGTGGCCTTTTAGACTCTTCAGCTGAATTAGCAACCGCATCAAATCCAACATATGCAAAAAATACTACAGTAGCTCCAGTCAGTATGGCTTCAACACCATTCGGAGCAAATGGAGACCAATTTGAAACATCAACCTTAAAAGCACCAACAATGATGACGAAAATAACAATGACTACCTGCATCAAATTTGGTGTACCATCAGTTACATCATTGATGTGAATGCAGTATCCATTGCATCAGAAATATTACTTAAATCTTTAATTATTTGAAGCATTTGATTATTAGTTGAAAGTAGAAAGACCACAACACCTTAAACTAACTGTACCACAGGGCATAAATGAACAGCTGATCTATAACAAGCAACCAATCTCCTGAGTAAACAGTTTTAAAAACTAATATTCAAATTTTAAGAAATAAAATATGTTCTACATGGAGACCCGAGATGGACTTACACATAATTTTAAGTAATAAAATATGTTCTACATGGAGACCTGAGATGGACTTACACATACATTATTTGCAAACTGCGCATGTATCATATTAGAATTGTTATAATTTATAAATAAAATAAAATAAGGGATCTACTACAAGTAAAGAAAACTGAAAATTTGTAATATAATAAATAAGACCAACAGAACGTTGAGCAACCACTAGACGTGTTTGAATGAGGATGTTTAGATATATGATAGCAGAAGGCCAGAAAAGATGTAGCAGAATCAGATATATATAGTAGAAGCCTGATGCACCTTCATTCTATTATTGCAGTAGTTTCGGTGTTGGAATATCCTCCCTGGACTCTATAGACTGAAAGAAAATAAAATAAAAAATAAAAATAAAAAAGCTCTCATTTATCACCACTGAGATGTCCCCTTAAGATTTGGTTGACAACAATCACTTCATTAACGTTCTTTATATCCAAAGCAATGATCAACACCATCTAACCAATTTAAAACTCATCAAGTTCGAATTAACCCTGAAACTACTAAATATCTTCTCTAATCCCAAAATTTAAACATGCGCTTTCTCACCCTCAATCCATTCTTGGTCTCCTCACAGACTTCAAGAACACCACCCTTCAGTTAAATAGAAGATGCAAACAAGGAACCAGACCGCAAGGATGCCCAAGAACTAATACATGAGAAACATGACACAAAAGATGATCATAAAAAGCCTTAATTTGAAACTATTTTGACCAAAAGATGTAAAAATGAAACCTAAACTCTATAAAGAAGCATAGGAACTCTAGGCCAGATTTATCTAATGTATAATCATTAGACAACCTAAAGGACCTTCAAAGCTCCAGAACAACGTGCTGGAACCTAGAGACAGATTAAACAAGAGTAAATGATGTCCAAATCCCTAGGACAGCAAGTTAACTTGCTAAAAGTAAACTACATGCAAGTCATTTCATCAAAAATTTGGTAAGCATAAAAATGATTTTTTCCCCCCCTTTACTCACTCAGTTTAATTACAACTACACACAAAACATTTTCCCAACTATTTGGGGTTGGCACTTACTTTAATTGCCAATTGAAATTCTAAACCTCAACTTTTGAATCCTAATCAAAATGCATACATTCGTCTCATACACTATGGGGATGGTGAGAAGATATATATTTTACATCCCAAAGGGAATAAGAATAATTTATCAAAAAAAAAAATCTGGTATAAAAATAAAGAGTGCAACCCTTAAAGCACAACCTTCTTAAGGAAAACAGAACTCTAACAAAATGACGTGTAGTCAAACTCTATTACGGAACATACAACAGCCAATAGTCCAGCACATAAACCCTCAAATTGCCATACATTTGCAAAATTACCCATTTTTCTCCAAAGGATTGTACTTGCTTTAAGTAGTCATGGTAAGCCATGTGACAACTTAATGAAGGACATGGGTATCTTCCCATAAGAGAGGCAAATAACACACCCAACTGGTAAACTTAACAGAACAATACAAATTTTTAGCAAGTATTCTAACAAAATAGACAGTAAACACAGAAAAACAACCCAAAACAAGCTAAATTATCTACTAATAGGATTTTTAGATACTCCAATACAACGTTAAAAGCAGGCAGAATATAACTTTGCATCCTGCAGTTGTGGCATTTTATTTCCTCACTAATACGTAGTAATAAATATTCCTGAAGTCCTAAATAAAGTCTTTGCAATGTCATTGATGTTCCTTTGGTATTACTTTTTTTATTTTTTCAACTTCACGTGATTTCATTATAAAATTTTGATTTCCCCATTGGCAAACATATTCTCCAAATAATTTTTAATTTCCCATTAGTAGTAGACGTGTTTATCTTCAAATTTTCATGATGCTTCACCAAAAATTTCTATTCTTATAATATATCTTCTAGCATTTGTCGTGTTATAAGGGATTATCAAAAATGAAGAAAATGAGTTTATAATTTTATGAAAAACATTAGGTTAAAATACATTAGAATGGTCCCATAGGTTAAAATACATGAGAATAGTCCCATAGGATAAAATATATGAGAATGGTCTAAATTTTCTTCATAAACGGTCAATTAGTAAGAAAGCCCAACTCTTCTGCATTTTCCAATTTGTATGAAAATCAAGAAAGGAACAGTTGCTGTATCCATTTCTCAATGTTGTAGAATCAACCAACTTTATATTTTGGTCTACCAGCTCTCTACTTCTTTAACAGAAACGCTATTTGGAAAGGCGGATCTTTTTTTATTAAAAATATATATACGCTTTACTTTGGAGGGGAAAGTTATTCCCATAAGGCATATGCCTCAACTTGAGTCATGTAAAAGTTATACACCTCCTCAGTCCACAAGGGGTGTTCTTACAGATTGAGCTTTAAGGCTATGTTCTTTTTCCTTTTTTTTATTTTGTATTTTTTTCTTATGGTTTAAGCTTTAAGGCTAGCCTTCAAATGTTTCTTAACATCCGATCCTAAAGGAATTAATCCTTAACAGATTGAGATTCTGATCCTGGCAACAGCGACATTAAAGAAATGTAGGATAGAAAAGTCACCTTTGTCATAGTCATAAACGAGTTTAATATGGATGATTCTCCAACACCCCGACAAAGAATTATGGTCAGAAGTACCAGGAGAATTGGAGCTAATATGTTGATAGAAAGAACTCCAAAAAACTCCTCGCCACCATGTCCAATCCAGTTTGGTATGTTACCCTTAAAAAGAGGAATGAGTTCTATTATTGCAACTACATAGCTTGCTAAGCTTCGTGCTATGCTCGCTGCACCAATATGATAGTCAAGCATCAGTTGTGCAAACACAAGAAAAGCTGTAAGCTCGTTGAAAGCTGTGTACGTATATAAGTAGGCTCCCCCAACAACTGCCGGAAATCGAGAAGCTAGCTCAGCATAACAGAGTGCATTGAGTACACAAGATGCTCCAGCAAGTATAAAGCTTATTGTAACTCCTGCATTCAAGCAGGAGAGAATGTATGAATAATATAACCAAAAACCAGCCATATTTGGGTAAGCCAAACAATTCAAATTCCAAGAACAATGTTAGAGCTAGTTTGGATGGATTTTCTAAATCAGTAACATACCGCTTTAATGAAAAACCGAGTTCAAAAATAACCCAAACCTAAATGGAAACATATATACTCTTTAATCATACAAAATAAACTAGCTATGAAGAATGGACTGTTAGACCAACGGCCAGCGGCCGTATCAGCCTCTTACTTCCCAAAGGGAGGTCAGGGGTTCAAGTCGTTCAAGTCTCAATAGAGACGTGTGTGTGAGTACCAACTGGGAAAAAAAAAATGGACTGTCAGAAGATATAAATATGACACAACACAGAAATGCCAATACGACAAAATTTGTAAGAAATTAGGAAGCAAACACAGTAAGGACATTTCAAGGAGTACATGTATCTCTCATCATATATGAATACATGTAAATTAGGTAAAGTTACATTACCTCTCATGCGATTCAGACAACTATAGGGACCACCCTTTAGGCTTTGGAGTTGCACTGCATTCTTCTATACTTTAGTTGTTTCTAACAAATTACTGATTCTAATAACTATTTATGAATGGTAATGATACAAATTCCTGATGTCATCTAACAATCAATTAGAATACCATATACTTCTAAAATAGTCAAAAATATATATAAAAAGTTGAATATACCCTTAATAAAAACTTTAAATGTCAACTGTGCCCTTAAAATACACATAGCTACTGTAAACCAGATTTATCTCTATCTTCTTCTTTTTTTACAAGTAACCAGATTCATCTCTATCTTAAACCAAGTAATTTAAGGTGTAAACACAGTTCATTAGCTAATGAACTAACATATCAACTAATTACATAATAACAATTTTGATTAATCATGGCCTTGATCAATTGATGATGAACAAATTCATTTGAACATTCCCACAACAAATGATCAAGCAATAATAAAACTAAAGAAGAAAAGCCTTACAGCATCATTCTCTTCTCTTTCTCGCTGTTCACCAACTCCTAAGGGCCCTAGTTTATGCACTAACTTAGGGAAAATCTATTTATCCACAAATTGGTGATTTAAGAGCGAACAAAAGTCCTTTGGATTCCAGATACTCCAGTTCTAAGTTGGAAGGCCAGCCACTCCTAATCAGCATTTCATTGATTGTTCCATTTTACCGAAATGGAGCATACTGGCACTGGAGTGTTTTGACGTACCATTTCAGTTTTTTTTGTCAGTATATGTTTATAAAAATGTAGAAATTAACACGTCTAATAAATGAAATATACAAAAAAGAAAATACATATATATAGCACTACCTCCAACAAGCATGTCTTTCACCAGGAATTTACCAAAAAAAACAACAGATATATTTGAATGAAAGAAGAAAGATAGAGGGGATGCAATAAAAAAAAATTACATACAAAATTTACACAAACATCATGCCAGAGCGCGAATCTTGAATCAATATAAAGTGATTGCCGAAACCCAAAAGCAAGAACATATTAGAGATATAGGAGTATAAGGTAATCAAAGAGGGATATTTAATAGCTGACTGAAGTTTTAATTTCCTAAAACAATATATACATATATACACAGCACATATACATAACTATATAAGGATAAGAAAACCAAAAGCACAAAGACTTTTAAGGATACATAAGCAAGTGACAATTGCTAATGACAGACAAGAGGCAGAGAACTTGAGTTGGATGATGAATCCCACGGCTTAGTTAGGGTTCCAACAAAAAGAAACACAACATATTGATGATTAAAGAACGTGAATAGTCTGGAATATATCTAATGGGACTTTGTTCTTCTTCTTTTTTCTCTATCTATTAGCTTTCATAGATGGCAACATACAACAAAACCTAATACCGGTGTTCATGCAACATTCGGCAAGCAATATCAATATTCACTATAACTTCTGCAATACACCAAAACAGGTGAAACACCACGAAACAGGCCGAGATAATTACCCAACTGAAATTGAGGGATTTACTTTGTCTTTTTGCTAGATTGGAACATTCTAGCTGAAACAAACGGGAACAGACCAGATTTCAGACTATGCTCCCGATAAACTCAGTATTTTAATGCCCATCTTAACTAGGCTAGTACAGACAACATTCCACGTGATTGAACCCCTGCAAAGTGAATTGGCACAACCACCGGCAAAGTTATTTCATAAATTTTTCTTCAAGAATGTAAGTGAAGAAAATTAACTTATTATCTTAGTGAAGATGAGGAAGGCTACATGCACATAATAATAGCAACTTGTAAGATTTTTTTTCACTTCATACTACTCAATCCATACAAAATGTAAAAAATTACCAGTTATAATACTGTTCTATGCATACAAGCGCTTTAAGAGTGCAATCAATATAAGGCACCTTCAAGTCAATGCTCTATCTCCCGGGCCAGGCGTATTATTTTACTAACCATATATGCAATGAAAATCTTTCCCCAACAACATAAAAAGCATAAAATTAAATCCTCTTTCTTGGCTTTCTCTACTCTCTATGTCCTCTTCACTTCTATCCAACTTTTCGTCAAATGAGCCAATATCTTACAATTTGGTTTGCACAGTCAAAGAAATGTTCTCTCTTTGTCTCTCTACTCTCTAACTAAAACTTTGCTCTTCATTTGTTTTGGACAAGTTTAACACGCTCAAGTCCGACTGCAGTAAGGAAAATGCAGAAGCAGTTTGATCTAAGCAGACCTATTTCGAGATTTGGCTTCTCCTAGTGAAAGGCTATTTTCCTCTTGAAATTCCGTCCACAATCACATGTTTTATGAGAAGGAATGTAAAAGGACATGCCGTGTGATTGTCAAAGATATCTATAAAAATATTAAAAAGAATTGGACATGTATTCCAAAAAATAAAGTAGAAGTACTAAATTTTCAACTATGGTAAGTTAGTATCAGAGTACCCAATAAGTATCAATATATGACCTGTATCAAATGCAGATAAGGCTACTTTGTAGTATTTGTGCTTCCTAGTAAACTAGCACCTTCCAAATATTTTAAGCTTCAACTTTTCAAATTAGTTGTCCACATGTGGTAATTGTCAGATAATATTCACAAATATTGCACCCTAAGACGAGGGGTTAGTGTATGGTGAACTCTGTAATCACACTTAATATAGAACAATTCAGACATGATTCTAGTATAACCATAAGCTCTTCCTACAATTATCTTGTGTAGATCGTATACAACTCGGGGTGTTAAGGTATTCTAAATTCAAGTAAATTTGTTGGGACATTACCTAACTCAGCCAGTCAATTTGCTCGTCTTGATTGGATTTCCAAAAAGGAACTGTAGAACAAGATGCAATAGATTAATATTCATCAATTTTTTTAGCATTGACCAAGCCACTGCGGAAAAAAACTTACACAAGGAAGCAATTAATTACCAATTCAAATTTAAGATTGTTTCACAGTTATACCTAAATAAGGCCCTTCATAGTCGTGACTCAAAGAACAAAGCATGTACACCAAAAAATTCCTTCCTAAAAATTCCCGAGAAAACTTTCACTACCGATACAAATAATTTTCACTACCAATACAAATAAAGCCAATGGTTGCATAGCTTCAAAGTTCAATTTCCACAACAGTGCCACAATTAACACAACAAATCTGATTCCATCTGAGTTCAAATTTGACACAACAACAACCAAATTCAATGTTAAACAATCATACTGTACAGACTTGATAGCATAGCCACGTGAATTCATAGAGTTAGAGAAAAATCATAACTTTATGATTAAAATATAAAAAACCAATTAGTAAACGCCAGTAAATCATACCATCGAGTTTATACTAAATTCAAGCTCAAATGATGCTAAACGCGTATATAAATCAATAATTACATTCAGTCATCAACGCACCAGGACCGACATCGCGAGCGACGGTACCCGTGACGACAAAGATTCCGGCGCCGATTGAAGCGCCGATTCCGAGGAGGATGAGGTCGAAGAGGCCGAGACGGCGTATGAGACCTTCGCCGGAAACTGTACGGACGGCGGCTTCTGAGAAAGGAGTATTATGAAGGGGCTTTGATCGGAGAGCAGAGGACCAAAAATGGGAGAAGCACGAGGAGGAAGAAGAAGCAGAGTTACTGCCACTCTTCTCAATTGCCATCTCTCTCTCTACACATAAATTAGCTCTTTCACGCTTGTAATGAGAAATATATATATATATATATATATATATATGTAGTATATAAGAGTTGTTGGGATTTGTCTGTCCATATTATTAGATTCTAGTATATAAATATGAGCATATCTGTATATACCTCGATTATTTATTGTCCATTGACCACATATTTTAGTCACGTGGGCGTCACATGCACCCCCAAATGCTTTTGGGACGAATATGATTTTTTTTTTTGGTCATTTCTAAAGGATAATAATAGTTGTTGCAATGAAAATAATAAATTACTCCTGATAAAGTTTTTGCAACAAATATTATTTTCATATGTAAAGTTACATTTTTGCAGAGAGATTAGAAAAAACATTAATTTGTTTCGTACAAACAAATATCATATAACCAATAAATGCAGTTTTTTGCAATGAAAAGGTCAATTACGTACCACAAAATAATAGCTTTTGCAATAAAATTGGAATTCATTTCACAAAATTTATGGTTACTAATTTTTGCTACAAAAAATGTAACCTTGAAATGATAATGAGTTTATGCAAAAATAAAATAAATCATCACTCAAAATTGTTATTCTTTTGTGACTGAAATAGTTGGCATAAAAGCATCATTTAGCAACAACAATATATTTTGTTGCGTTAAGATTCCACACACACGCGCGTGTGCACACACACAATTGGCAAATAAAATAGATGGGACAATACTTTTCTACTCACCTGTAAATAAGAAATTTATACTCATCTCTATGTGGCACAAGTGTCCTTATATTTAAAATAATAATAAATCAATAATTTGATAGTTATTTGGATTAAACTCAAACGAATTCGTCAAATTTTTAATTCTCTCATCCCCTTCTTTCTCACCTTCTATCATGTGAAGCCCTGATCTAATTCGTTCTCTCCCTCTCTCTCTCTCTCTCTCATGCTTATTTTTTTTTTTTTAGAGAGAGAAACTCATGTCCAAAAAAATTACAATTCAATTTACTAAAAAGAGAAAACATAGTCCAACAAGGACAATTGACTTTGAAACTCTCTAGTGATTGATCACTAACTCCTTGATTTGATAATTTCTTCGTTGATAGTTTCTCCTCCAGCTAAGTTGCATATCCAAACATAACAAAACCAAGAAATAAAGATAATGTATCTTTTCAGAACTATTTAATTCTTACAACATACATGCAACTTGATTGGTCATTATGGACAATGATTGATTAAATTTGCAATCATAAAATTTAAGACACTTGCACAAATTAACCAAAACGGACCTTCCATCCTTCATTTAGGTGGTTCTTCTTCATGTACAACTCCCAACTAGGTTATGAGTTGCAAATCCCTAATTCAAGATAATGTTTTTGCTTAACTCAAATTTTCCTGGTCTTCTATTTCAACCTCTAGTGCTCGCATATACTTCTCTTCTTCTTCTTCCAGTTCTCCAACTATACGAGTTTCTCTCTCTAAAAATATGAGTGTGAGAAAGAGAGGGAGAGGGAGTGAACGAACGAGATTAGGGCTTCCACATAATAAAACGGTGAGAAAAAGGGGGAGGAGAGAGAATTATAATTTGATTCAGATTCATTTGGGACCTTGGGTTTAACTGGATAGTCACCAAATTATTTATTTTTTATTATTTTAAATGTAAGGACACTTGTCAGTTTACTCTTGCGTCACATATGTGGTGAGTATAGACTTCCTACTTAGGTAGGCAAGTATTATCCTATATATATTATGTGAATGGACAATATTTGCTTACTCACCGATGAGTAAGATACATATACTTACCCCGTAGCCATAAGGGTTAAACCAAAATGATTCCGAATCAAATTCTAATTTTATCTCCTCCCTCCTTTCTCACGCTTCTATATATCCTATGGAAGCCCTAATCTCATTCATTCACTACCTCTTCCCTCTCTTTCTCATGCTCCTTTTTTTAGAGAGAGAAACCCATGTCTTTGGAGAACAGAAAGAAGAAGAGAGGTAGATGCAGAGGTTAAAATAGAAGACCAAGATTTTTTGAGTCAAGTAAATACATTCTCTTGAATTAGGGAGTTTGTAACTCATAGCCTGATTGGGAGTTCCACATGAAGAAGAATGATCCAACTCCCAAGTGAATGATGAAAGATCCCTCTTGGTTAATTTCAACCAGTGTCTTAAATTTCATGATTGCAAATTTAATCAATCATTGTCCTTAATGACTAATCAAATGTTGTAAGAATTAAACAATTTTGAAAAAAATACATGATCTTTGTTTCTTGGTTTTATCACATAGTTCTCTTTGAGCCGTGGTTTTTTCTTGGAGTATTTGTCAAAGGGATGTGCAACTTGGATGGAAGAGAAACTATCAAGGAGGAAATTATCAGATCAAGGAGTTAGTGAGTTTCTCTCTCTTAAAAAATACGAGCATGACAGAGGCAGAGAACAAGTTATATTAGGGCTTCTATATGATAGAAGTTGAGAAAGAGGGGAGCAGAAAGAATTCGAATTTGATTCGAATTTATTTGGATTTAACCCGAATAGTTATCAAATTATTTATTTTTTATTATTTTAAATGTAGGCATACTTGTCAGTCACATAGGTGAGGAGGAGTATAGATTTCTTACTCACCATTGTCCTATGCGAATGAAAAAGATCCATATATTGTTTTATTTATTTATCTTTCCCTCCACAATGCACAGGTATTAGAACAAGCCCCTTTGGGTTGGTTGTCAAAAAAATTATGGTCTAGTAAATGACACGGTAGGTGTTGATAACAAATTGTTAATTTATTTGGTAATATATATTTTAAAACACTTTTATTATTAATTTTACAATAATATCCTTTAATAGGATGTTATCATAGCAACTTTATTAAGGAAGGAGTGTAATTATCTTTATATAAAATAAAAAAGACAAAATTGTCTAATGAAAAAAAGTTACCTAAAATATTAATCTATGCTTTTTAAAAACTCTAAACCATAGCTTCATTAAAAACTCTATTGAGCTAAATTTGGTAACTATTCAAAATGTTTTAAATGGGTATCAAACACATCTAAACACAATTTTTAAAAATAAAAGCCTTTTTTAGAAGTAGAGAAGCAATCTCAAACGGGCTCATGCTAACTGCTTAAAAGCACCTTTATTTTTTAAAATTGGGTTTAGATGTGTTTGGTAATTATTAAAAACACTTTAAATGGTTACAAAAATTTAGCTTAATAGAACATTTGAATGAAGTTTGAATTTGAAACTTTTAAAAATCGTTTTGAGTAAAGGTTTTTTTTTTTTTTCTTTTCATAGAACACGTGTATCGGCCCCACAACACATGCACCATTCAAGTCACAAGTAAGGTTCAAAAACGAGACCTCAATGATGTAACTCCCAGATTCCTTATGCCCCTAGGGCAATAAAGACATAATTGACTAATGAAAAAAAATTACCTAAAATATTCATTTTTTCTTGCAAAAAAAAAAAAAAAAAAAACCTTTACAAAAAACGATTTTTAAAAGTTTAAAATTAAAAATTAAT
>JAOTQH010000060.1:4241219-4255948 GCA_025631255.1 Cornus kousa | reverse complement strand
ACTTATTAATTAGTTGTCTTATACACGCTTTACAAGCGCACAATTATTTGTTGGTGGTGATAAATTTATAGTTATTGATTAGTTGTCTTATGCACAATGCATAGGGGCACGATTATATTAGTTATATAATTTGAAAACATCAATTACCAAAACTCGGGGGTACGTATGAGTGAAGAATAGTGGGAAAAATGGTTTTGTAGCACATTACCAAAATGTTTTGTAAATAGTGACGAAAAGTCAAAACATCAATTTGGTGTTTTTGTATGTTTTCACACTGTTGCCTTGGTACTGTAGTGATGAATAATATATGTATATATATATATTTGAAAACTCTAAAATGACATTTTAAAACTAATCATTATATTTTTCTAACTTGCAACACTATTTTATCAAACATGTTTTCATATTTTTGCTTTTAAAAATCTTAAAACAAATGAACGAAAAAAAAATGAGTAGGGAAAAAAAGTTGGGCGGGAAAGAGGTGGGGAAATTAAAGGGGGCATTTAATACCCCTATTAAGTTATTATTATTATTTTTTTTAGCATTTCTTAATATTCCTATATAAATATACATCGCTTTATTCATCAGTGTTTCAGACTTCTCTCACCGTTGTCAACACAAACAGTCTCCCCTTCCAGTCATCTGACGACAGTTCAATCTTTTTTGGCAACAGCTTTCAACGAAGGTAAGGTCACTCTCTAGTCTTGTCCCTGTGCAGCGTTCTCCGCCCTATCTATGTTCTCTCTATCGTTCCATCTGTATCTCATCTAGGGTTTCTAACTACACATATATTTATATTTGAAAAACCAGCTCTTTTGTTCACGATGCTTAGTCGAGGCTGTGAACTATATTTGTGCGGGGATGGAATTGGGGATTAGTTATAAACTATAAAACACTAACCGGACAGGTGAACCCCCCCGCCCCGCTGCAAAAAACCAGTTTTGTTGCCATCCACTTATTCAGACAATAAATTCTGTATCTTAGAAGTACCAGAGATTATAGAGTTGGAGAACCGCAGCACAGCAGCTACTTTTACTGCTTCTTCATTTTCTCTGTGTCAACTAAAGCTCACTCTCCCCTCTAGGTGGTGATTGACACTCATCAGCTATCAGTTAGTCAATCTTAATGTAATACTACCATTGTGCTTCTTGTCATCGTGGTTTGTTTAGTGTGCTTCTGTAATTTTTTTTTTTTTCCAATGGCCGCCTAATGTTTGATAAATTGCCATTGATATTTATTTTTTGTAACCATTTTATTTCCCCCCCATAACTTTAATTAAAACCCATCTGCCACAGGAATAACAATAATGCTAGCAAGAATGTGTTTTTTTTTGTTGTGTAGTTTATTCACCTAAAAATGAATTCTATAATATGTATTATATATGGAGTAACATAAATTAGCACTTGACTGTGGATACATTATTGTAATTATAACTCTTCACAAGGTTTCACAAATCAATAGTCAACATCTTACTGTTTTTATTTTTATTTTTTTATAAGTTCTCCTTCACACAATGACTACTGCCTTTGGAGGAAAATCAGAATTATCAGGATGTGTTGCTGCTTCAATTAGGTCCTCTTGTCAGAATTTATTCGTCTCTCAAGCATACAACTGGAGACCCAAGATTGATTGCTTTCCAAAGAGATTTCCACCATTGTCAGTTTCTTTTAGAGAAACAGGAGCTAGAATTTTTTTGAAGCGTGACCTGATAGTCTCAATGTCAAGAAGCAATCAGGGGGAAAGTCTTACGTATAAGGATGCTGGTGTTGATATAGATGCTGGATCAGAGCTTGTGAGGCGAATTGCTAAGATGGCACCTGGTATTGGAGGTTTTGGAGGGCTTTTCCCTCTTGGTACAGTTTTTTGTAACTCTCTTCTTGTCTGCCGTTGATGTTGTCCTTTTTTATTTTTTATTTTTATTTTATTTATTTTTTAATGTTAATTGGAGGTTATCAAAATAATGAACATGGATATAATTAATTTGGAAACGCCATAAACTCTTTTGGAGAAAGTATATAACAAAATTGTTCTGGAGTGGTGCGTCCTTGAAATCTTTAAAAAATACCAAGGTTTTGTGAATTTCACCTACTTTGTCATTTTTTTTGTTTGTTTATGTTAATTGGAGGTTATCAAATTTCTGAACATGGATATAATTAATTTTGAAACGCTGTAAACTCTTTTGGAGAAAGTATACAACAAAATTGTTCTGGAGTGGCGCATCCTACTTGAAATCTTTAAAAAATACCAAGGTTTTGTGAATTTCACCTACTTTGGTTCTTCAAATGTCATGTTTAATTCTTATAAAAAATGGCTTCATTATACTGTAACTCACTAATGTAAGCATAAGCATAAATTAAAAGAGCATCCCTTGTTGGTGAAGAAGGCCCATTATTGATTGAAACGCTAGACTTTGTCTTGCAGGTGGCTAAGATGCAACTATGCCGACATGGCTACAAAGTCATACTGGTTTTTGTTAACTTGTATTGAATTTCTATCTCATCTCTTTGTATATATGTTTTTGAATGTGTTACATGACTGATACTAGATCTAATATTTAGGTTGTGGAGTTATTGTAATCAATCTGTTTTTCATCAATATCATCATGATCCTTAATGAGGGGCCTTGTGTATGTTCTACTATTTACAATGACGACCTTCATTTGCAATCTCATCATTATCATTATCCTTACCTTTATCCCATATGGATGGGGTCGACCTTCTTCTGTAGTCTGTTGGTCACAAGATAAGAAACTAATAATTTGGCAAGCTTGCCTATCACTTTGGTTGGTCTGTTCAAAGTTACAAAATTTGTTGCTAATAGGATCTCAGGGTATTTATATCATATACTTGTATGACTGGCCCTTTTTTCCCTTGGGCCTTTTTACAAGCTCGGGCATTTGGCATCCTATCCAAGATTCTCCAACACAATTATAATTTTACATCCTCTGGTGTGCAACTCTCATTTAATACAACCAGTTTATGATGAGTAATTCGTTCTGGTCAATTTTGGCATGGGCATTGTAGATTGATCGTGTTGACGTCATACGAGCTGAAAAGGGATGACCATTGTTGCTCATCTTTGTCACCATTTGTTGTTTCTTCTCTCTTTTATATGTGTTTATGTATTCCCATATATGATTTTAAAGATTTGCTTTCCTTGTTAATTAGAGAATGTAAATTTTATTTAGGTTGTTTTCTTCTAGGATTTGTTCTATTTAGTCTTACCACTACCTCCTCTTGAACAGGGGATTCCTATCTTGTGGCTGGTACAGATGGTGTGGGAACTAAACTTAAGCTTGCCTTTGAAACTGGAATTCATGATACTATTGGTATTGATTTGGTGAGATTTAAAGCATATACTGATATATATGCATTTTGCAACTAATATTGGACCTTCTAATGCGCTTTTAGTCCAGGTCGCAGTGAGTGTCAATGACATTGTTACATCTGGAGCAATGCCCTTATATTTCCTTGATTACTTTGCTACAAGCCACCTTGATGTTGACCTTGCTGAAAAGGTGCAATAATTTGATACTGTTTTGCCTTGGTTCCATGCATTGTACAGTGATCCATGTATGATTTTTTATTTTTGTTTTTTCTTTCTTAATCAGGTTATAAAAGGAATTGTTGATGGCTGCCAAGAATCCGACTGCACTCTTTTAGGTGGAGAGGTATATTTTAGTAGTTTTATAGTGCTTTCGCATATGTATGGGAATGAGTAAAGTCAAATTGATGTGCTCTGACTGCGCTCTTTTAGGTGGAGAGGTATATTTTAGTAGCTTTATAGTGCTTTCACATATGTATGGGGATGAGTAAAGTCAAATTGATGTGCTGTGCAATGTTGGCTATGAAGAAAAGGAAAGATGAAATATTATATCATAAGAACAGTCATACAATATGAGGTGGTTCCACCACCTAACTATTGGTCACACAAAATATATGTAAACATCCAATTCATATAATCCTTTTGGATATTTGACATTGAAGAAGTTTATGCTCTGTGTTCTTTTTTATTTTTATTTTGTGTGTGTTTTTGTTTATTTTTGTTTTTGGTGGGGGCAGGGGTGCATTTTGTTTCGCAGTTGTTCTATTTTACTCCGTAGTAGTTTGTTGGTAATTGGGCGAGTTACTGCACACCATTTTTCTTGAAACTGTGGATATGTGCTCCTTTATTTTTCCTCCCTCCATCTTTCTTTCTAGAGGAAAATTTAATAAAATCAGGTAACTTTCGAATAAACTATAACTCCTTTAGTTTTGCTTAGTGGATTTTATTTGTCTTTCAGACTGCAGAGATGCCTGATTTCTATGCAGATGGCGAATATGATCTTAGTGGTTTTGCGGTTGGCATTGTAAAAAAGGATTCTGTTATTGATGGGAAAAACATTAGGGTTGGGGATGTCCTAGTTGGTCTGCCATCAAGTGGAGTTCATTCCAATGGTTTCTCTCTTGTTAGGAGGTTTGCTGTTTCTCTGAGAAAATCTTAGCTTTTTTTATTTTTATCTCTGTTAAAAGTCATTATTAATAAAACCTATGTTCAAAATAATATTCAATGGTTGGTTTCTTCTGATGCCTCTCGTACTAATATACTCTAGTACGTACCTTGATTGATAACTAGGGTTCTAGCTCAAAGTGGCCTTTCCCTGAAGGACCAACTTCCTGGTGAAACTGTTACGTTAGGTGAAGCTCTGATGGCGCCAACTGTTATATATGTTAAGCAGGTCTCCTTTTTTCACCTATTTGACCACATTATTATGCTCAATGTTATTTATTTGTTTGTTGCTAAACATGGAAGAATCTCATCACATTTGATTTGGTGAAAAGGTTCTGGACCTAATTAGCAAGGGAGGTGTGAAAGGGATATCCCATATCACAGGTGGTGGTTTTACAGATAATATCCCTAGGGTGTTTCCAGAAGGCCTTGGAGCTGTCATTTATAAAGACTCTTGGGTAATACCTCCTGTGTTTAAGTGGATACAAGAGGTAAGAATCTTTCTTGGTGGTAACCTTATTTTGGATTAGGGGGATTCCTTGAAGAGTTTTTCAAGGAGATATAGTACCCTACTAATCGACGTGTTTTTAGAAACTTATTAGACTATTAATGCCCGAATCTTGTCATAAGAGGAATGTGGACATCATTTTATGTGGTTAAATGAAGACAAACTAAAATTGCCTGTTTGTTTTTCTAACTTATCATGATTATTGTTTTTTCAGATGGGAAGAATTGAGGATTCTGAAATGAGGCGGACCTTTAATATGGGTATTGGGATGGTTCTTGTTGTTAGCCAGGAGATGGCTCTTAGAATACTTGGGGACGGACGTGGGACAAACATGGCATACCGAATAGGGGAGGTTGTAGCTGGGGAGGGAGTGAGCTTTCGCTGAAATGCTTATGTTTTGCGATGCTGTCATGGTGTTTTTGTACCATCTGTTTGATGAGATGAGGTATAAATTATCGCGGCCATCTGTTTCCTTTGGGTAACTTTTTTTTGGGTTTAATTTTAGCGTGCAACTAAGTTTTCATTGTATTGAAGGTATCTGGTTGTTGGTTTTCAAGCTACAAATGCTTGACATGTAGAATTACTGAAATCACTTTTAAAAAAGTTTGGAATCCATCTCTATTTTATTTTTCTCCCAGCTACGTGGCTACAACTCTGTGATTATAATTCCTTTGATAACCGGTTCCCTCCTCGCCTGAATCACGGTCACCCCTTTCTTTTACTCTGTCCGTGGTGCTGTATTGTTTCACGAATTCACCAAACCCTCTATCAATCTGTGCCTGCTATAGTTACCGTGGATGTTCTTCATGTCTCTCTCTCTCCAACTGAGGGCCTCGTTTTATCTGGGATGGTGACGAGAGCTCCTCCTCTGACTTTCCAGTGGCATACCCGCTAAATCATCATCACAATTCGTGCTTTTCCTTTTTCCCTGGTTTTCTCTAGGTAAAGGGATATCTCTTGTTTTTGAGCTCTATCAGCCTATGTTGATCTGATCCTATTTGAATGCATCTATTGTCGTTGATGCATAAATAGAGATACAGATTGGGATAGAAATATGGAAGAAGAGAGAAACAAGATCCCTTTATGTCAAACAATAGGCTGTAAGTGCCATTTTTTTTTTCTTAAACGCAAGGGCAGGTAACTAGAATACGAAAAAAAAATTAAATTTTTTTGCTTAGTTTAGTTTTTTGAAATATAATTTTTTTTTTTTTACTTTTCATTTTACAGTTTTTTAGAAACTAAGTTTTAAAAAAATGATTTCAGATAATTATTTTTAATAGTTATTGCAATTTTGTTTTTGAATTCTTAAATATTTTTTTTTCAAAAAGTGAACCAAACATAGAGTTTATTTGTTTATATAACCCTCTATACTACTCTAGTGTTTTGTTTTTGGTTTTTTGATTGCTTAAAAGCTGGTGTACAATGTCTTTTTATTTTTTAATTCACTCTTAATTAAGAAATTATATATATTTTGTGCTTCAGTTTCTTTTGTAATCAATTATATATATTTTTGGTTTGGTAAGCCTTGGACTAATGGCCCAATTATATATTACATATAAATATAAAGTCAAAAAAATGATATTGGGCCAAACAAGAAACATGTGTCTTTTCTTTTTCGGTTAAAATAACTGATTTCCATCATAAATGAAATATATATTAAAAAAAGTGATCTCACGATAGAAAATATTTGTTCCACCTCTTCTTTACTAAAAGGTTAGTTTTACTAAATCCAAGCTTATTGATAATCCCAAGTGGAACCTCCACTTATTTTGAGAGCAATTATGCACCAAGCAGAACGAATCACGGGACCAATTAGAGAACTAGATTCATTTAGAGCAGTACATGGATATGCTAAACATGCGGGAAAAGCAAAAAAATATATCACGAATCATTGATGGCATATATGAGGAATAAATTTGGTATTCATTTGGTTGTTAGGAACGAACCATGTTCAGTGTACTAATTCTTTTATTGTGTAAATTTAGGATTTAAATTCTGTACATGTAATAGGATTGATATGGGTGAAGCTTGTCCAATAAAAAAAAATTAGAGCATCTCTAAGGGTTGCGTGTGTGTATATATATTTTGTGTGTAAATATGATGTGTCACAGTATATTTACATAAAAAATTTAAATTATTTATTTTTAGTTCTAGCGGTTATGTTGTTTTATACCTTTTGTATAAAAAAATATCCCAAATAACAACCAACCATTGTCATGCCCACATAATTTTTACAAATCTATTGGTTGATTTGTGAATGGAATGAGAAAGATGGAGAATAAAATAAATATGCTTATGTGGCTGTGTAAAAAGATTGTGTAAAATACACAATAATTTTAGGTATTGGTGAAGTGACAATGCATCGAGAGAGAAAAAAAAAAAATTACAAATCATAGTGTATATTTTAGTATTTTAACAAATCCCTAGAAATGCTCTTAAAAATAAATACTTTACAAAATTAACATCAGAGACAATAAGGCATCTTAAATAGGAATTTGACTAATTGGGAATTGAAAAAGATGTATGGAGTGTAAGAATTAAGATAGGTTTCTTGTGTGATGTACTTATTCTTTGATTTTGGATTTGTTAACTTGAAACTATTTTTTTTCAACCAGATATTCAGTTTTCTATACCTGGGATCCAATAAGTGAGCCGTTGCTTCGGCGACAGTGCATCGTCGTCGATGCCTCCGCGTTGGTATCGTGCCTGTCCATGATTCTTTTGATTCTATTTTCAATCCTTTTGTTGAGATTTGTTTATTAGTACAAAAATAAATTGGCCTGCATTATGATCGATCGATAGTATGGTGTAGAAAGAAATACAAGATAGGAAATAGGAATAGTGATTTCATTGAGGCAGCAGAGATGATGGATATACATCGATATAAATACGTGGTGGTGGTGGTGGTGGTGGTGGTGGTAGAGGTGATGGTGATGGCTGGATGCCGCTGCTCTCTTTTCCCGATCTTATATATATATATATATATAAGCAATAATATATATATATATATATATATAAGGACAAATTTGACTTTTTACTAGTTCTAATATTTTACTGTAAAAATGAATTGAATGTTGAATGACAATTTCATCTTTTCCAACATTTTAAAGGATCAAAACTATCATCACAAATTGTCTTTATTTAAAAAAGAGTTGAGTTATATATTAAGGTATAGTTGTAATTAACCCTTATTATTAATTATTATCAGACTTGCCTGTGCTCAAGTTTAAATTTCTAACCCATTAGGCTCTTAATTAGGTTGTAAAATACACGTGTTGTGAAATTGAAAATACAGGTCACCGTGCGTGATGTGTAGGCAATTAGGGTTGAAAACTCGAAACCGACTTAACCAACTACTTGGAAAAATTGAGTTGGAGCGTTCTTTTGAGTACCTTAAAGGGGGCATTCTTTTTCCCGCTTGGACATTAACACAAACACATAGGCCGCAGCAGTTTTGAGAGAGAGAAGGAAGCATGAAGTACGTGTTGGTTACGGGAGGGGTGGTGAGTGGGCTCGGCAAGGGAGTCACTGCCAGCAGTATCGGCGTCGTCCTCAAGGCCTGTGGCCTTCGTGTCACTTCCATCAAAATAGGTTCGTTGCTTTACTCGTATAGATGTTTATTTTAATATCTTTTCCCTGTATATACGTTTCATTTTCTGTTTATTTGAGATATTTTAATCTTTAACGTAATGCTGTCATTGATGGATATGAACGGTGATCTTGCATATACTCTGTTATATTTACATTTTTTTTTTTTAATCGAGTTTAATGTTCATTTTAGAGAGGGGACGCAATATGGGTTTTTCTTCGGAATCTTTGGTTCCTTATTTTGGTTTTTGTTTCATTTTATCAGTTTTCTTTTGATCTTGTGAGATTTTATGATGTGTAGTCATTATTGCGCAACATAGAATTGTGCAAGTTACTGAATTAAGAATGGTGTTGGTTTTTGCCTCTTCATAGACACCCCTCTCTCTCTATATATATACACATGCATTTTATTTTATTTTCATTGGCAATAAACACACTCATACACCCATGCCCTACGGGGACCCTCGGCCTTTTCTGTTGGAAGGCAAGGAAACAACAGCCTTTGGTGGTCATATACACATACGTGTCTAACCATGTTTTTTGTTTTCTTTCTATGTAGTGTTCTTTATTTATCTTCAATTTCATTGTTAAGGTCTTTTTACATTTTCCTTACTAAAAAATATGGTATATTTTCATTTTTGCCTCATTTATTCATGTGCAGTAATTGTTTTTTGTAAATGCAGATCCTTACCTGAACACAGATGCTGGTACTATGTCGCCATTTGAGCACGGGGAGGTTTTTGTTCTTGATGACGGAGGAGAGGTTCCCTCTTGTTACTCTTACCATTTGCATTTGCTCAAAAGTAAAAGAAAAGAAAACCCATACACCTAAGAATTAAAATGAGAATGGCATGGTTAATTTTGATAATCTTCATCCTATAAGATCTTATAATCTTCATTTTTCTGGTGGATATGTATTTGAGATCTTACCAAATTCTTCACTTATAGCACAGCCAGTTGATAAATTAAAGTTCCTGTAGCCAATACAAGACTGTCCTTGACTGGTTGTTCTATTTTATCAATTTAGTTAACAACTGTTTGTATATTATCTGAATAACTGAGGAAAATACAACTGTCAATTGTGGCAGAAGTGATTGTTTGAGAAGTTGCTATCGTATGTAAGTGTTGAAATTGGTTAATCTTGTTACTATTTCTTCTTAATCTCATTCATTCATACGGCCTTTTGAAGTTAATAACTACAGCGGTGACCTTAAATGATGCTGATTTTTGAATAATTTGTTCTTGGAGTGGTTGCATTTGGGCTTTAATATTAGACATGACTCAACAAAATTATCACACATGGTGCATCAATATGAAAAATAGTAAAGTACGAAGACAAACTGGTAGTCCTTTTTACTTTTCTTTCCCTCTTTTGGGGTTTGGTTTGTGACTTTGTGTTAGTATGTCATTGCAGCATCCAAACTATTCTAATGAAAATATTTATTGAACACTACTTCCATTTTCTTTTTCGAGATTCAAAAATATCTTGTCATCTGATTTCTTCTTAAAAGGTTGATTTAGATCTTGGCAATTATGAGCGATTCTTGGACGTGACACTTACTAGAGACAACAACATTACCACAGGAAAGATTTATCAGGTGCATAAAGTTGTTTGGTTTTGATGCATTCTCTCACTTTCTGAGTTCTGGAAGTTATTTCAAGATAATTTATTCATACTTGTCTCTATCAGTCTGTCATTGACAAGGAGAGGAGAGGTGATTATCTTGGAAAGACTGTTCAGGTGAGGATACTTTATATGATTATTTTGTAAACTTTATCTCATAATGCACGAACTGAGCTGCTAACTGTGCTGCATGTTTGAGTTGTTTCTAGGTTGTCCCCCACATCACAGATGCGATTAAGAATTGGATTGAATCTGTTTCTGTCATTCCTGTGGATGGGAAAGAGGGCCCTGCAGATGTTTGTGTGATAGAATTGGGAGGGACAGTAGGTAAGAGCTTTTAAGAACAAAGAGCTATCTGATGCATGAAAATTCTCTCTCTATCTTAATGTCAGATATACACTATCTGCCATAGATAACTTGAAATTTTTTTTTTTTTTTTTTTCCCTAAGGTGATATTGAATCGATGCCATTCATTGAAGCGTTGCGACAATTATCCTTCTTAGTTGGTAAGGTTACACTTGTTGGCTGGTCGCTATATTTTCAAAACAATGATTAAAATTGCTTAGGTTTTCTATTCAGGGGATTTCTTTCCCTCGTCTGTTTGATAATCTTCTTCATGTGTTCATATGGTGCTTGTTTAGATTACTGGGGACCATCCAAATGGCACCTTAGAAATGGGCGGTGAAGGAAAAGTTGAATTATAGTGTGTTTCAAATATTTAATGGCAGTGCTTTATGAGCATGAAACTACTATACATAGGTCAATCAGTAAAATGACGAGTAGAGTTAATGGATATCCTATATAAAATGACAAACTGCTTCTTTATATGTATTTGTACTTTTTCTTCTTCTTCTTTTTTATTTTTTATTTATTCGTGTTAATATATCGACCCTTTTCCCAGGACAAAATAACTTCTGCCTTGTTCATGTGAGCCTTATCCCTGTACTAAGCGCTGTGGGAGAGCAGGTAATACTCCATACCTGTTGTGATTAATTTGATCCTGCATTTCCTATTTGCAAGCTTTATTATTTTTTTATTATTTTGTAAAGATCAAAGTTGTCCGTATTCCCTGAATCTAGTTTCTTCCTCCCCACTTTCTATCTCCCTGTTTATGTGATGATGTGCAGAAAACAAAACCTACTCAACATAGTGTGCGTGAACTGAGGGCATTAGGCTTGACTCCTCACCTCTTAGCATGTCGCTCTGTGCAGGTATGTCGTTTCATCTTTTTGTTACATATGTGTATGTAAGAGGTTGAATAAATGCCCCAGAATTGGCCTAAATATCCCTGTTGGTTGACTCACTGGTTGCTTTTACACTTCATCGTACTTGCACTTTAGTTAATTTAGACTAGCATATCTGATCATAGTTTGGGAATGGACTGAGCTCTTACGCAGTAATGAACTCTGTATCACATAAGTCATCATGTTGGAAAAGGTTTAAGATGAACTAGGTCATTGATCTTGATTGTATGCTTTGCATGAATTCAATTTGTATTTGTTTATTGTTGTTTGAAAATTGCAAAGGTCTAGACGGTAGATATATTAGTGGTATTTTTGTTTCACTAGATCAGAAATTACTCTTTAAGAGTTCGTTGATGACTGTTTTGTCCATTTACTTTCATCATTCTTTTAATTTGTAACTATCTTGCTGACAATCTCTTTTATATTGCAGCCTTTATTAGAAACTACAAAGCAGAAACTCTCACAGTTTTGCCATGTTCTAGTATGTTGTTATCTGTGAAGTTTGCTTTCTGATATTTTTAATGGACTTTGTTCCCTCAGCTGGGGATTTGTCTTATCTTTCTTTGGTCTCCCACAGGCTGGCAACATCCTTAATATCCATGATGTTCCTAACATTTGGCACGTTCCTCTTTTACTTCGGGTAGGTATAAGATAATAGTTTCTGATTCTTCAGAGGCCGATCTGCTTTACTAGCTGCTCATACTTAAGTTTTTGACATTCACTTTTTTCCAGAATCAAAATGCTCATAATGCCATTCTACAACAGTTAGATTTACTTGGGTGAGCTATTATCTTAACATCTTCAGTACATTAGGCTTATATATATATTTTTATTACTCTCTTACCCTTTTTTGAACTTCCTAGAGTTCAACAGGACCAAGGCAAATTAAAATTTTGATTTGGGTTGACTTTTATTGGCTCTTGTCATTGATAATAATTTGTCCATAACCATATGAGTTTAATTTAGACAGATTTTTTTATGTAATTCCTAAGCATATCAGAGTTGCTACCAGTTAAACTGGTTGAATCTTATGGAACAAAACACCATTAATCTTGAACAATATGTGGAATGCAGGAAAATTGATTATATTGTGTGATTGATTATTGGAGTTCTGTTTCAGCGTTGCTACACCTCCTGAATTGCAAGAGTGGACCAAGAGAGCAGAAACTTTTGACAATCTCACCTGTTCTGTTAGTATCATTTGAATTTCAAGCTTTTCTTTGCAATATATCTTTAGCTTAGAGAAGTAAGAAAATCTGCTTTATGCAGGTGAGGATTGCAATGGTTGGGAAGTATGTTGGTCTTACAGATTCTTATTTGTCTGTTGTGAAGGTGAGAAAATACTTTTACTTCAACTTATTCTCAGTTTAAACAAGTGAAGAGTACATATCTTATGTAGAGTTTGCAAGAAAAATACTAATTTATAAATTATAACTAAATTCCTAAATCATTATCGTTTCATAAATAAATCTACTAAGGATTACAATATGCTATGAACCATGCTTATGTAATTGCTTTTTGAAACATAGGCCTAATAATCTGTGTAGGATATTACAGATTTGACAGACAAAGTTATGTAAGATATTAAGTGAATGGCTTATAATTTTTAGTTTTGACTGGTTTAATACGGACATGCTCATTTCTGCTTACCTTATTAATTGTATTGTGGATCATCCAAACATGAAACAATGGCACATCATGCACATGGAAATAGAATTTAAAAATCAATCTCATAAATTATATTTCTAACTTTTTATTCTGAAAAATATTTGCCTACTGAACCTTTGAAAAATAGAATGGATTTTTGGTTCCAAACCCATTATCGATGGTCTGGTTACTGAAAATATAACTATTGTACTGCCAGTTACTGTCATTATTATTCTTCATTTTACATGTAGGCTCTTCTGCATGCCTGCGTTGCATGCTCATTGAAGCCATCAGTTGACTGGATTGCTGCTTCGGACCTTGAAGATGATAGTGCAAAATTGGTATTGATCCCTTACTGGTTGCATTCTTGGATATATTTATTATTTGTTTCGGTGATGATTGTTGTATTTAAAAAATCGTGTTTCTCGTGCAGACACCAGAAGCTCACGCTGCTGCGTGGGAAACGTTAAGGGTAAGCTTGACTTCGGATTTTTCTTTTGTCTGTTCCCCATTATTCTTTGCCTTCTGGCTCCCTGCAGACAGCATATCTTTCTTTGTTAATAAGCTTTATGACAGAGTTCATAACATGCATGAAACCAAGTTTTACTTGACCAGACTGACTGTTAAAATGCCCACATGAATTCTCATGACTTATGGAGGTCTTATACATACGATGGTAGAAGTTCCAGAGTGGGTTGGGGTTGAAACCGAGGCGCCCTTAAGAGACCAAAACGGAACAAGGAATTCAGAGGAGGACAAATGCCTTACAAGATTTTTTCAAATTTTTCGTTGTAATGCTAGATATGGGGTTAGATTATTCTTTTAGAATAAGAAAATCCGAGTCCATCTTTATCTTTTTAACTTAGGGTAAAGTGCATATAACCCGCCTAAACTATACTTTCCCTAAAAACCCCCCTGAAGTTATATTGTTACAGTTAACCCCCTAAACTATCTAAAGTTTTGCAAAAATCACCCACCAATGAAGTTCCGATTGAATTTTTCGGCTAAAAAGGCGCGTGATGTCACCTCCTAGGTCTTTAAATTTATAATGACGAAGTTACCCTTACCACCATTATAAGCTATTAAATATATAAAATCAAAATTCCAAATTGATATATTCCAAAAAAAGGAAAAAAAAAAATCCAAATTGATACATTCCAGAAAAAGTAAAAAAATATCCAAATTGATACCACCCCCAAATTGAAACCCAAATCTATCTATTAGAACCAAGATTCATTCTCTCCCAAATCGCTATCTCTCTTTATGGATCTTCACCGTTTGATTCTCTGCAAGCCATTCAACAATCACAAACCGAACCCTAAGTTTCATTCACAAACCCTAATTTTTGTTCTATAGCTCAAATTTCTTCGATTTATTGCGAGAAAATGAAAGTTTTGTTGAACATTGGTTGTCCGAGGAAGTTGGGTTTCTGCAAATCGAGAAGTGGATAGGATTTCGACAGTTTGATATGAGAGACGAAGCGATCTAATGGAAGCCTCGGCATGGAAGGTAGAGCGAGACATTGAAGAACAAGTCGAGTATAAGATGAATTGGGGTATAGTTCGGCGAGGGATGGTGTTGAGGAGGAAGAGGTGGTCGCTTTCCTCATTGCCGTTGATCCGTTGTGACC
>JAOTQH010000060.1:4219488-4233269 GCA_025631255.1 Cornus kousa | reverse complement strand
TATATTTTTATCTAAATTGAATAAATTATCTCTTTTGATAAGGCAAAAAAAAAAAAAAAATTATTTTTATCTAATAAATTATTTCTTTTGACATGACCCATAAAAAATTATCAAAAACAAAAAAAAAAAAAGTTACCTCTTTTGACTGAAAAAAAGAAGAAGTTAACTTTGTTGAATAATATCCCTTTCAATTGTAATTTTTTTTTTTAAAAAAAAAGTCATTATGGAATAAATTATTTCTTTTGACAGTCAAAAATTAAATTATTAATATGGAATAAATTATTTTCTTTTAAATGACCCCTGGAAAAACAAATTGAAAGGAAAAAAAAAAGTAGTAAATAAAGTAAAGAAGGTAAAAAAATGTTAAAGTTGTTTAAGGATAGTTTTGACATTATAAATTAAAGGATACTGCATTAATAAATTCAAAGATTTTTTTTTGGTATTTGCTTTAAAAGAAAAAGATAAATGAAGTACAATTTGAGAAAAGTAGAGTGTCAATATCGTCTCCCAATTATATTAATTCCATTTTTACATGAGTCATATGTCCGGTCCACATAGTGTGCTTCTAGAAGAATCTCTATGCCATTCGGGTAGAGTTCCCACTATTTTTCTAAGGTGGAATTGGAATTAGAATTCTCTCCTATTTATAAAAGTGTTCAATGTTACAATTTGATATAATATGTTGAGTGAATGTTATATTTTCAAAATAAATATATTGTATGAGTGCTGCATCCTCAATTTAAAGTGAACCGAAGAGGATCCTAATCTCTCAAACAAAATTATTTTTGAATTTAGAGAGGTCAAACTCAAATTAAAATAACAAACTTAAAGATTAGGGGATCTACCTGTTATTTTTAAGTTTTTATAATTCTGTCACTATTTTTAACATTTATTATATTTTCTATACGAGACTACATGAATAAAGTCCTATATTAAACGCACATACTTTTCTATACGCAACTATACGAATAAAATCTTATATTAAACACGTATATTTATATCTCTACATTTGTAAATTGTAATGAATTCATCAAAATGTTATAATGGGAGCACTCTAACACGAGTCACGCCCTCAACTGCATTTTGGGTGAGTATGAGAGTGTACCCCTAGCTCCAACAATTTAATGGAGAATCATACATTTTCATGATATATTTAGCAAGAAATTGAATAGAGAGAGAGAAAAAGGATAAGATACGTGGATAATATGAATTTGTTGGCACTTTTAAAGGAAACGTTTACCAAAAAAAAGCTAAAATAACTATTAGCATTGAATTAACCAAAATTAGCAAAATAGGAAAAACCACTTACATGGATGGCATTTTTTGTAATTCAACTGAAAATATGAGGGTAACTATCAAGTCTCCATTTCCCATCCTCTTACTTAAGTTGTGGGCTGCGGCCGGTCGCCTCTGGTTTCAAAATTGATCCCTCCGCAAAAAACCATTGTTGAGAGAAACATTTGCATATAGAGAGAGAAACGACATATCCCAACCATTATAGAGAGAGAAACTACAGAGAAACCGGCGAGAGGAATAATTTCAGCGATAGAGAGAGAAACTACAAATCCACAACTATTCTAGAGGGAGAAGATACATATAGAAGGAGAGAGAATAAAATTATAGAGAGAGAAAGTGTATATAGAGAGAGATTGTCTTCGTATGGAGTAATGCATCAGAAGAAATCTGAAGTTCAGATCGGAAAAGAAAGCAGCGGCGTCTCTTCCGATTTCAACCCAATACCGCCCCTTCTCTTCCCTTCCTCAATCCACCAAAAACATCCCCAACAATCCCACAATTTCCAATCAAATCCTCTCTCTCTACACCCTTCATCATCAGACCCAAACCCTCAAATTCTCATCAACCTAACACAGACCCAAAATGAACCAATTGCTCCCAACTCGTCGTCGACGTCTACACCGAAAAGTACTCCTCACAAGAGACCTCTCATGACCCAAACCAACCCAAACCCATCTTCATCTTCTGCCAATTCTCTCATCAAATCTCCCACTTTGTCTAGTCTTCATCAAGACCCATTTTCTTCAAACCCTCCATTGAAGAATCACTACCCTTATCGGTTTCCAAACCCTTCGAAGACAAAAGCCGCCGCCCTTCAACTCCTCCGCCATATCCGTCGCCTCCGCGTCCACCTTCGTCTCATTCTGCTCTTGTCTCTCCCATTTTTCTACTTCTTGGTTTCGCATCCAAGTCACTCATTTGTTCTAGATTTTCTCTCAGCTTTCGCCTTCTCTGCAGCTCTGTTGTTCTCTCTCAATCTTGCACTACCACGCCTTCCCTCGATTCGCCTATTCCTTGCCCGTTCGTTCCCGGTCAAGCTCTCATCGGGTAACCGGGTTCCGAGACCACATTTGCCAGTTTTCTGGTCAATTGGGTCGAAGCCAAAGTCTGATAAACGGGTGAATTCTGGGTGTTGGGTTCAGGCTTATAGCAATGGGGACGTCTATGAGGGCGAATTTCATAGGGGAAAGTGTTCAGGTAGTGGGGTTTATTATTACTACATGAGTGGGAGATATGAGGGTGACTGGGTTGATGGCAAGTATGATGGATATGGAGTGGAGACTTGGGCGAGAGGAAGCCGGTACCGGGGACAATACAGGCTAGGCCTTAGGCATGGGTTTGGGGTTTATAGGTTTTATACAGGTGATGTTTATGCTGGGGAATGGTCAAATGGTCAGAGTCATGGGTGTGGTGTTCATACCTGTGAGGATGGTAGTCGGTATGTTGGGGAATTCAAGTGGGGCGTCAAGCATGGGCTTGGTCACTACCATTTCAGGTAATTTTGGAGATGGTTTCCATGGATTTTGTTTCCATTTTTAAGAACTTAATTTTTGTTAATATTGTACTGGTTTTGAGTGTTTTAATTTATTTGTACATTACTAAATTATTTTTTGTTAGATTATAGTGATTGTGAATGCTTTCATGTATGCAGTTAGATTTAGGCTCTACACAACTCATGGAATTAGTGCTATTAGGTGTTCATTTTTTTTACTCATCTGTTGTTGAATTTGCAGGGTTTCCTTTGATAGATTAAGTTCTATCATTGGGTTCATCATACATTATTTTGAACATGTTCGAATTTTTAAGTTTTGGATTTCTTTGCTGGTGATTTTGGAGTGTGTGATGGATGCTTGGAGTTTGAAGATTAGATTACACAGGTGTTTGACCCTTCTAGTTGGCAAGGCACTAGTTTAAAGCAAATGTGAATGTAGTAAGTGATGCATCACTATTGCTACCTTACTCAATATTATGTGTCATGATGATACAGATGCAGAACTTGATATCAGAATTAAAAAATTTCCTACAAATATGTGCACGCTGAATGTAATGAAAGATGAAGAGAATTTTAAATCAAGCACAAAATAAGGAAGGAAGACAAAATTACCGGTATTTAGCTTATGTATAACAGGTACGACAAAACAGGAATCCTAGGTTAAGTCTAGAAGCCATTAGTCAAGATATGACCATAGACAGCTAATGGTAATGGAACAGATTAATTATATGCAATGACGACAAAATTGGGTTGTGCACGTGCATGCGCGTGCGTATGTGCGTGTGAGAGAGAGAGGAGTCTAAATAAGTATGGTGTAGTTGTAGTAATACAACTTTAATATTTGGCTTCATATAGAAGATAATATATAGAATCAATTATGATATCACACCAATTGTTGGGAAAAAACTTGGCAAAGAGAGAGGTTGGGCTTGCAATTCCAATGGTAGGGGAACACATACATCCAGCCTCACATGGCCCGAGGCAGCTATTCATTCAGACTTGAAGATCGATTTAGCCATCTTCGCACGTGGCTATGGACAAATTCAACAATAACTGGTTCAAGATTGGCTGGCTTATGAAAATTTGGGGTTGACGTGTGCAGTATGTTTGTAGGAACAAGTTGTCTATGTTCACACACCCACACCCACACACATATGAAGCTTTTAAGCTTTAAACTGTTTATGCTTCTTCTATTTGATTTTTCTTCTATTCTAATGTTAGATATTAGTATTACTTTGCAATTAGGGCTTGAATTAAATTTGCAGCGTCTAAACAAAGTCTACCTATCTTGTGAGGAGAAGCTTAATAAAACCTCCCTTCTTTTATAAATCATATCTATATTGTATGGTAGCTTTCTTGTCAACCATAGTTAATATGACGGTTGTATAGAATCTTTGTGTAACATTCGTGTCCATCTTTTCTTAATCTCCATTTTTATGTTTGTTTGTTGTTCTCCCGGGATTTTTCCTCTTCATTCTTGCTTTACTATTGAATGTCTTATCAATTTAATCAATTACAAGGAAATTTGTGCCTAATTGTCCCTTTTCAAAGGCTGGATTTATTATCATTATGGCACCAAAATAATAGACAAAGAAACCAAGATCAAAAGAGAGTTTAGAGTAGTGTAGATTGAGACGTTCGGCATGTTGCATAAAATGTTACTATGATTTGGACACGAATTTAATTGTAGTGAAACATTATTGATAACATTATTGGAACAATGTTAAATATCACTAAGGAAACAATTAAATGATATAATTTCATATAAAAAAATTTAATTAAGAACTTTTACATGGCATAGATTTGGACAATCTTGCCAACCTTATACTATGAAATAGATGAATGTTTCTTAGGGAATTATTTTATTCTCATCCACAATCTCAAGTTTATGGAATTTTCTTTCTTTTCTTTTCTTTTCTTTTTTTTTTTTACCCCTATTTCCTTATAATCCACTTCTACAAATAAAGGATGGAAGGGGGAATTTAATACATTTCTTTTGTCATAAAATCTCTGGTTGCAGACAAAGTTTAAAGTAGGTTTACTATATACTAGTAATAGTTAGGATCTCAATCAGGCATATGGAATGGAAGAACCGGGACATGTTTCTTTTTGTTTTTTAAGTATTACTGGTAGAAGATGAATGGTTGTTGAGGAAATTAAAGCTGCAAACCTTAATACTTGTTCACCTGTTACTACTTCAACAGAAAACGAGTCCAGTAATTCATGTCAAACTTGTATGATGGCCTTTAAGAAAAAAAAACTCGTATGATTGATATTCTTATTAATGTTTGAGTTCCTTTTAATATTTAGATAGAGACCATATACCATTTGTGAACATTCCTTTTTCTTTTTCTTATTCGCCATCTTATCCAATTTATAGATCAGATTTGATTGTGGACATCTTAATGAATTATTTTATTTGTACTTGGACATGGCCAGTCAATAATGCTTTTAACTTAGTTTAATCTAGATGAATGTGCTGCAAATGTTCTTGGGAACTGGATTATCTTCCAAGTAATTTGGTCTTTTTTACTGAAGAAGTCTACCTAGCTCAGCGTATTTGTGACAAGATCCTTCTTTGACATTAGACATTGAGTCTTATGGTTGTTTTGCAATCACAACTATGAATAATAACATGCCATGAAGATACATTTTTAAAGGCCAAATGTATAATTATTATTATTATTTTTTATGTATATCCGGGCATTAAGTCATCTGTATATAATATCCAGAAACGGGGACACGTATGCTGGAGAATATTTTGCAGACAAGATGCATGGGTTTGGAGTGTATCGATTTGCAAATGGGCATCAGTATGAAGGAGCCTGGCATGAGGGTAGAAGGCAAGGACTTGGAATGTACACTTTCAGAAATGGAGAAACCCAATCTGGGCACTGGCAAAATGGGATTCTCGACGTCCCAAGTACACAGAACATCACCTATCCTGTATCTCCTGTCGCTGTTTATCATTCCAAAGTGTTGAATTCAGTACAGGTACATTTGATATCCCTGTCTTGATTCTTTTTAACATTATCTCTAGAATTATTATTACTAAAAAGATTATCTGCTTTTGAGAAATATTTGATGCATAATTTTTTATTGTTATTGGAATAACTGACTCTGCCTGACCCCAAGATTCTGTTTTCTTAAGCTCTATGGAACAACTCATTAAAAAAATTCTCAAGCAAAATTTTCAATGGTTTTGGTCAATCTCATTACCTTGATGTTCATTTTAAGTTCATTCACTACAAAATGACTATTTGATTTACTGGCATAATTGTCCTTTTCGTATGGACACTTTTTAAGTTTTAGTGTTTTATGGTTAGAAATGCAATCCTGTCGATGTCTTTAAGTAAATAAAAAATAAAAAGTTGCTTTTTACCTGTTGGAAAACAAAATTCTGTAACCGTTTTTATTTTATTTTTTCTTTCTAATTTTCTTCAGTTTTATGACTACTAAAATAGGCTGCTTGAGTTTTTGAGCAAGGGTGTGACATGCAGGACCATCTTTAGAGGTTTGTTAGATCACATGCCATATCAGCATGAAGAGAAAGGATTATGTCCATTGTTTATGTGCCACCTTGTAGAAAAATCATGTTTGATTTTAGGCTTTTCGCCAAACTTAACCATTCTTTCTAAATTTATTCTCTGAGGTTTCATTCAATCTGTATCATCTGACTAGATTTGATCTAATGTTCTAAACTAGATTCTTGAATTGTCTAATTGAAGTGATATGTCTGGTAGGTGACATAGGGATCGATTGTTGATTCAATTATGGTCAGGGATCGATTATTCTGAACCAGCACAGTATTTGTGCCTTTCCAAGAGAGTGAGCTCCTCAGTTGCCATAATAGCTAACTAGTTGACATTCTCAGTACCTTTTTTCCGGTCATTTATGGCTAACCAGTCTCAATTTAACATTAACCTATAAGGTTCAGAGATTAAATATTTTAGGAAAACAAAAACTGCATTAAACCAAACAGAAGTTTTGCAGATTGGTTCACTTCAGTTTCTTTGTGCGTCATTTTGTTGTCAGATTTGGATATTTAGAACTGGCCTATGTTGGTTTGATGGTAGGGATTGGCTAAATTGACCAACCCAAATGTGTGCAATTATTTTGGAACCTCATAGTTTGTGCAGTTGAAATGGCATGTCTTTTGGCAAAAAAGCTGTTATAGGTGAATCATTTTGCATTCCTTGTTCTGATTATCATGGTAAATAACTATAGTCAAACACCATTTGTGAAAGAGACTTGGAGATTGGGGAAACAAATAATTGGGAATGGAAAATTGATCATTTAAAAAAACAATATGGGAGATTCTTAATTTCTTAACAGTATCTTTACTATCAGGAAGCAAGACGAGCAGCAAAGAAAGCCTACGATGTGCCCAAGGTGGATGAAAGAGTGAATAGGGCAGTTGCAGCAGCTAATAGAGCAGCCAATGCAGCTAGAGTAGCAGCAGTAAAAGCTGTTCAAAAACAAATGCATCACAGCGGCAACGATAATGACATTCCAATGCCTATTGGATGATACTGTTTCTAGACTAACTACCGGAGCAACCATTGGGCTTCTACAACAGAAAACAGCTGCAAGAGGATGAAGCTTTTCTGATTTCAGATCAAACAGCACTTCATCTCCTTTAGAATCATTATCTTTTCAATTCTACTTTTCTCCGAGAAGATGTAATATGAGGTGCCCTTTTGGAACCTGTTTTCTGAATAGATGAGCAGCTTGGTGTTTCTTTCCTTCTCTATTTGAGAGAGATTGTGAGAGAGAGAGAGAGAGGTTCTCTTTAATGTTACTTTTTCCTTTTTTGGCCTGTTTTTGTAAAGTTAGCTAGTTGTAATATAAGTGCTGGTGTCTAGGGAATGCATCAACCAGCTGGTGTTGTATGTATAATAATGACATGTGGAAAATGAACTGTTGTTGTTGTAACATCACTGAATTAAGGAACTAATTTTACAAGCCTTCTGTAACATCACTTAATGAAGGAACTAATTTTACAAACTTCTCCGTGAAATTCATTACACTGATGTCAACGGATTCATTACTTTATGAGAATGGGATAATACTTTTCTTTCTTGGTGTGAGTTGGAAAGGTCTTGCATATTCTGTAGTTCTCTTTTAGGTAGCCTTTATCTGCATACGCAATGCGGTTGCCTGGGTTATACCACTAGGAGGAATAAAATGTTATCTTGCAAGGCACACATCTTCTGTTGTTAATGCAAGCAAGCCTTTGGGTTAGCTGGTCATATAGGCTAGAACTTATGAAGTCATCACTAGGAACCTTGGACCAGGGAGAGAGGTCTTTTGTCCTCAAGGTTCCAATTTTCTATTAACCATTGAAGATAAAACTTGCATATCATGTATCTAGTGGCCAAACACATTGGTCTTTCCTCTCCTACTAAACCTAGTTCTGGGTGTGCTCCCATGCGCATCAATTCATTGCTTCTAAATGCGCATGCAAAGACTTGCATAAACTTGAAAAGTCATGGAATGACTTCTATCCTGTCGCACCACAAATAGCTGCAACAATTACTAAGAGGATTTGTAAAGAGTACCATCTACAGAAATGGGATAAACCACATATATATTAGCTTCCAGCCTACAACAGCGCTCTATTCAAATTGATGGATAGGATTTTTGTAGGATTTTTGCTCTATCCTAGTCAATCACAGCCTGTTGTATGAGCAAATATTTTCCAATCATTGCTGACTAAGCAAATACTTTCCCTTCAAAACATCTAACTATTTGGTACACCAAAGAGAAAAAGTCTCCTAAATTAAGTCGTATATAGTTGGCTGCAAAAATAGACCAAGATTTCACATTCAATCTCCAACTCATGACATTACAGAAATCTGCGAGTGCTTGTACAATATCACATAACCATTGACATGAACCCTCGTCCCATCAAACTTCACCCTGCCCGGCAGGTAGAATAAATTCAATCTAACTGGGCCCCCATATTTTTATCTAAAACAGTGCTCACATCAAATCTGGAGCAACACGGTACGATTCTTTATCCGAGGAAAAAAAAAAAAGGCCGAATGAGCAATGAGGCATGCAGTTCCAATTACAGAACATTATAGACTAATGTAAAATAGCCAACTACAGGTACATGATAGAAAAACACTGCTTCAAATGATACTAATAACTGCTAATTCATACAGAGCCATCGAACCGGCCCCTCAGGAGCATCTGAATGTATCATATGCCCACACCATAGACCAACAAGATAAGGACATTAAATGGTTTATAAATGAGTTTTCACCATTAACAGCTAAAATTTGATTCAATATTGAAAGTTCTGCAACTGAGTATCTAACCAAATAACAAAATTGAACATAGAAATCCCATTCATTCCAAAGAAGTTTGCACCAAGGATGCCTCATTCCACATTTTTATGCAGATTTAACTCTCAGTCTGCTCCCTCAGCCTTCGGATTGTGCTCCTAACCGTCACAGCACTTGCAGTGCTGTTGTGATGAAACAAACATCATTAGGAACACATCACAATTATATACACACGCAATATAGTTTATATATATTGCACAGACATTTATATGTGGCATGATTATAGAATAATTACTTTAATGTGTAAGCACCGCCTGCTTTGACTTTGCCACAATCTTTGCATCCCCAAATTCCAACAGCCTTCCTTTTCACTGCAAACTGCAACAGCACACCTTGAATTAGGGCCACCATATGCATTTGAATAATAACAGGCCCCGAGGCCAACAAGATAAACAAACAACAAAAGAGGGATGGGGGGATTCACCTTCCCACAGAACTCGCAGAAGTACTTGCTATGCTGACTAACTTCCATCTTTTTAATCTGCTTCCGCAGACTAGCCCCGTAACGAGTACCTGAAATGTCATCGGATAAGTACATTCACATTTCTTACCATTCATGCAAAAGTGCAACTACATATATTAATATATGCAGACACCACACATAGAAAGCGACTACAAGTTCCATACAATTTCCACCGAAGAAGAAAAAATGAAGGGAAAATAATGTTCCTGCTATCACTGCAGGGAGGGAAGTCATGCATGTCACTCGTGAGTTTCCCTTTGCTTTACTTCCCTTCCTGATTCAGCACTGCACCATAAACCCCAGCTTTCTAGATTGTAAGCTTTTCACATTGCATCCCAATTTATATGATTATTCTCCATGAAAAAACAAATGGAGCTCAATGTACAAAACAAAAGCTAGAACCAAGGGCTCAATTGCTGATATCCCTTTTTTTAAAAGAGACATTGCCCCCCAAAAAGTAAACCGACAGCAAAATTCTGACAGCTTACAAACTTTATTTGACCATAGAGAGGAGAGAGGAAGGAGGGTAAACTTCCCCACACCCATTGAGTCAGTTTTTCTCCAGAAAGGTAGACTTTATGTTTGTGATTGGTATATGCATTTATAGTCAAAGCCAAGTGGGAGGACTATGCATATATGAAAGACAACCAATGATATAAGACACGCCTCATAATATACCTCTCCCACAATCTCCTATGTATTTAACTGCTAGTGAGTGGTGATATGTTGACATCATGAAAGGAAAATGGTAACTTTAATGTGCATTCTTTGATCCAACTGTGGTGGCAAGACCCCTGCAACAACATTTACCACAGCACTTCCTCCAAGTGACAAACTCCATAAAACCCTGAGTGATGAATGTTTAACATCATCCTTTTTCCCACTTTCTACTTTGGTATGGACTTGTTAGCCTATAATGTGTAGGAAAAATGAATCCACGCTCCAATATGTGTTGTGGCTCAATTATTGTGGTTCTTGGCCACCGAGTAGCAGCTTTCTTTAAACCCTTCATGTAACATGGCATGATGTACCATGAAAAATGCTTGCTTGCAGTGAGGAACCCTATACCTACAATGAGAAGCCAACATCCTCTCCCCCAGCACCCAACCCTTATTCCCCCTCTCCCTAATTACATTTAGTTCATGAAATTACACATTTTAAAAGCAAAATGAGAATTACAAAAGAAAACAAAAAACAAAAATACCATGCTAGGAACGTACCATACTTCCCAACAATACCCGCCTTCTTGGTTCTCTTAGTCTGCATACAATAAAGGAATCATGGTGTGAAACTAATGCAATAAACCCAAGTAACCAAAAGAAAGTACAATGAACTTTAGAGCACAAAAAAATGAAATATATATATATATATATATATATATAAGAGAAGAAATTGTGGGTGATCGATATCAAACACAATAATTGATTAGGATATCAAGAATGCCATACTTCCTGGTGTAACAAGGCAGACAGATAAATGACCGTTCTCCCAAATTAATAACAAAATATATTTCCAATATATGAGAGCAATGTAAAGTTATTAAGCAACTACACATGAATGGGCCAATTCTAACATTACAAAAAAAAATAAAAATAACAGATAATTTAAGCTTGCTAGAGGCTCCTGAAACTGCCTATCTACAGCATTTTCCTTTGCCCCTTAATCTGCACACCGGCTGCCTTCGACAATAGGTTAATATCAGCATGTTATCATTCAATCAATTAGATTGTAGATACTATATGTCACGTCCAATTCAAGGATAACATGACAAAAGCACTTGTGCCCCAGGACAACAACATCATCCCTCTCCAAGTCACAATTATTGTGGCTGCGTTCTTTGGCTGCCCGAGTTTGATACATTGCCTAGCAACCTGCCAACCATCTAATGGATCTGTTTTTTACGAGAAAAATAGTTGAACAATGAGATACCATTAGGGATTTTTTTAATGCAATTGATGCTTCGTTATCTTGAATTCCCTTTGATACTCTAAACTGCTAAATGACATATAGATCAGTATGTGTGTGCAACTATGTATTTGGCTGTCAATTCTGCAAATAAAGTTACGTTATATTATCCAAAATTGAACAACAAATAAAATGACATGTACATACTAATATAAAGCAATGGATTCGACAGTCTCACCACCATATCCATGGTAAGATTTAAATTAATCACATTTTATAATTAAAAAAATAATAATAAAATAAGTAAAAGTGAGAGATATCCTATGACTACAAATACTATAATTATTACCTGTAACCTGGAATCGTCCAATCAAACAAACGAAAGTTTCAGATTTAATCAATTAACACTGAAATAATCTTCAATGCACAAAAATAATAATAATAATAATAATAAAAAAAAAAAAAATTCCAGCTTCATGCTTCTCCATATCAACAAGTGATTAATTCCCAACATAGTACCATTCACAAAAGGTATATTTAGATATGCGTGTATGTGTATATATAAAGATCTATAGAGATATTTAGAGAGAGTACCATTTTTTCGGAGCTCGGAGGACTCAACTGAGAGAAGCACCAAAAACCCTACCCTTCGCTCGCGAGCGGCCAAATGAACGTCAGTCTCCTTTTATAGTCTGCAAAATTTTTCGGATGCCGCTAACTTGGACATCTTAGTGATGCCCTAGAGCCCACATTCGGCCATTTGGGCCTGGTTTATCCAGTTCTGTAAACAAGACTGGCCAGGCCTTGTCCATTTGATCAAGCAGAGGACGCAATGATTTATATTTTTTGGCTCAAAAATATTTTAGCAGATTGAAACGAATTTCATTTTTTGCAATATGTAAACAAAATGATACTTGATATAAGCCGTTGTTCCTCTTTTATTATTATTATTATTATTATTATTATTATTATTATTATTTTCTAAACTCAAGCGCCTACATGTCTTGATGTGTGAATCGACAAGAAAACGACACGATTATTATCCGTATCAATCCCATCCCACATGTCTTGATGGGTGGAGCGACAAGAGAACGACACGATTATTATCCGTGTCAATAAATTCTGATAACAATATGACATGATATAATACGGATAATACGACACGATATGTGTAATCCGTTTAATAAACGGGTCAAGACTTGACACGATATGATAAGACACATTTAAAACATTTCTTACACAAACACGACATGTTTATTCAATACTTTTAGTCATTTTATTTTTAACACAAATACAATAACTTTGGTTAAATAGGTTGTAAATGTGTTAGGAATTCAAACATAAACATGACACATTTAATTACCGTGTCAATTTTGGTTGACACGATTCCGACACGAACACGATTAAGTCAAACTCAAACTCAAACCCACTTATCCCATATTGTATTAGGTGTCGTATCAAATATTGACACCCCTAGTCCTTGTGTTGCGTTTGGTGTGCATAAATAGAATAGAATGGAATGCTCATTCCAATCATTTATTTGTTTAGTATATAATTTAAACTGTGAATAGTCATTCCATTGGAATGAAAATTCAATTTACAACAAAACCTATTGAATAGCCATTCCATTTTCAAGTAAAAAATAAAATAAATTAAATTAAATTCCCTAAAAACCCTCATGTTTAAGTCAAAAAAACTACCATAAACCATTGTCGCCGCCACCAATGCCTTCCACCACCTTCTACCACAACCACCACGTTCACCACCACCACCTCCATTCCTCCTACCACCGTCATTGCCATCGCCACTATTGTTGCCGCCTTTAAATACCACACCGCCGCAGCCTCTATTGCCTTCCACTGTCACCGCCATCGCTATCGTCTTCCACCACTACCATCTTCGACCACCGCAATCTCCATTGCCTTTCACCACCGTCATTGTCACTGTGATACTCCCAAATTTTCACGTGTAGGTTGACCAGGCCCACACCCAAAAATACGGGAATATCAAAAACAATTTAGTATTTAAACGAACACAGAATACAAGAAGAATAAAAAGAATGAATAAATCGCTGAATGAAATTCTATTAATAAAATAAACCTCCTTTACAAAAATAAATTCCGTGAATCTAAAATTCTAAAATACAACTCGGGAATCCTATAAGTCAAGGACCCCTAAACCATAAACTATTAATCCACCAGTTTATACATAATATCTAACAATAAAAAAAATAATACTACTTAAAAGTAAACAAGATGAGTAGATGAATAAC